>JACVVK020000261.1:357500-500000 GCA_018292915.2 Batillaria attramentaria
GGATCAGCCTTTCCAACAGGTTCCAGCCACTGCAAGACCTGATAGAAGACAGTGGAATGGATATCGAGACACAGTGGGAACACAGCAAGAAACTCTGGCACGACACATGCGAAGAGGTCCTTGGCAAGAGAAAGACCCAACACAAGGAATGGATCTCTGCTGATACCATCCAGAAGCTGGAAGTTAGGAAAAAGAAGAAAACTGCACTGAACACGAGCCGAACAAGAAGAGCTAAGGCAAAGGCACAGGAAGAATACACAGCAGCTGACAGAGAAGTGAAGAGGAGCACCAGAAAGGACAAGAGGGACTACATCGACAACCTGGCCAATCAAGCAGAGGAAGCAGCCGGACAAGGGAACCTAAAAGACCTGTACCAGGTGACCAAGAAGCTCGCGGGCAAGTTTCAGCAGACAGACAAACCAGTGAAGGACAAGAACGGGCACCCACTGACAACAACTGAGGAACAGCTGAAGCGATGGGCAGAACACTTCAGGGAGCTGTTAAATCGCCCCATCCCTGAAACACCACCAGACATCCCACCAGCTGAGACAGAACTACCCATCAACTGCGACAAGCCCTCTAAGGCGGAGATCAGGAAAGCCATCATGACACTGAGAAATGGGAAAGCTGCAGGGCCAGACGAGATACCAGCAGAAGCCATCAAAGCAGACACAGAGACAGCCGTCAACATGCTGCACAGCCTATTCAGCAAGATCTGGGAGAAGGAAGAGGTGCCAGCCCAGTGGAAAGAAGGGATCGTCATCAAGCTGCCAAAGAAAGGGGATCTCAGGGACTGCAGCAACTACCGAGGGATCATGCTCCTGTCAGTGCCAGGCAAGGTTCTCAACAGAATTCTACTGGAGAGGATGAGGGAGGCAGTCGACCCTATGCTCCGAGACCAGCAGGCGGGCTTTCGCAGGAACAGGTCCTGCGCTGACCAGATCGCCATCCTACGCATCATTGTTGAGCAGTCACTGGAGTGGAACTCCCCCCTCTACATCAACTTCATAGACTATGAGAAGGCCTTCGACAGTGTAGACAGAGAGGCGCTGTGGAAGCTGCTAAGGCACTATGGAGTTCCCGGGAAGATCATCTCCCTGATCCAGTGCACCTACAAAGACATGAGCTGCAGGATTGCCCATGCCGGCCAGTTGTCAGAAAGCTTCGAGGTGAAGACCGGAGTCCGCCAGGGATGCCTGTTGTCCCCGTTCCTCTTCCTCCTGGTCATCGACTGGATCATGAAGACCACCACAACAGGCAGGAAAAACGGGATACAGTGGACACTCTGGGCGCAGCTGGATGACCTCGACTTTGCGGACGACCTGGCGCTCCTGTCTCACAGCCACAGCCAGATGCAGGACAAGACTACATGCCTGGAAGCCACATCAGCCGGAACAGGGCTCAAGATCAACAGGAGGAAAACCGAGCTGATGAAGATCAACACCACTGCCAACACACCAGTCACAGTCGGTGGAGAGCCCATCAGGGAGGTAGAGTCCTTTGTCTACCTGGGAAGTGTGGTTGATGGACAGGGAGGCACAGACCGAGACGTCACAGCCAGAATCGGCAAGGCAAGAGCAGCAATGGTCATGCTGAAGAATATCTGGGCATCCAAAGTTGTCAGCATAAGAACCAAACTTCGCATCTTCAACTCCAACGTGAAGTCAGTTCTGCTTTACGGATGCAAAACATGGAGGACAACGAAGACGATGCAGCAGAAGATCCAGACATTTCTCAACACCTGTCTGAGGCGCATCTTCAACATCCGATGGCCAGAGAAGATCCGGAACGAAGAGCTGTGGGAGCGAGCAGGGCAGGAACCAGCGGCCAAGCAGATCCTGCGGAGGAAGTGGGGCTGGATTGGACACACCCTCAGGAAGCCAGCATCCAGCACCACACGCCAAGCCCTGACATGGAACCCACAGGGGAAAAGGAAGAGAGGCCGGCCTCGCAACAGCTGGAGGCGGGACACTGAGGCAGAGTTATATAAGCAGGGGACCAACTGGACTGGAGTGGCAAGAATAGCCCAGAACAGAGTGCGATGGCGAAGGGTTGTCGATGGCCTATGCTCCACGTGGAGCCAGGGGCCTAAGTAAGTAAGTAAGTACTGCTGAGAATGTGTATGTACTCCGTTTTCCATTTCCCTTCTCTCCTCCCTTTTTTTTCTTGTCTTTTGTTTGTGTATCTGTTTTTATTTTTGTTTTGTTTTGTGTGAATCCACTTATCTCAGTCCACTTGTGTTTTTTGTCTATAGTGTATCTACTTCTCTGTATGTGTGACAGTGTCTATGTTGTAAAATACTATTTAAAAAAAAAAAAAAAAAAAAAACATCCTGGCAAAAATGTCTTGAGTGGATTTTGACACATTTCATCTCTAGGAGTAGCTTTCAAAATACACGCATAATGATACCCCAAGCCAGTCCCGTCAGCGTGGACAAAACTAAAAGTGTCACACTAACAACTGGGAAGAGCACCTAAAGATTGCAATACCTGTTGTTGAACTATTGTAATCAAAACATTCATGTGAACTTGGTGAGGCTGATCAACACAACACACACCAAGTGTTAGTGAGAAAGTTTGCAGACGCAAGTACTGCACCAAGCCACCTAAACACACTTATAATGTATTATTATTATTACACATCACTGTCGTGTGTGAAGTTTTTGTGAGTTCTCACAGTGCAAGTATGTGTATCAAAATACACCCAAAAACGATGATCATGTAAAACAGGCTACGTTTACAAACTGTCCACTTTGCTGCCTCTTGTTTGTAACACCTCACTAACGACCATTACGTGGTCAGAAGTCATTCAGCAAGTCATCCGTGTCCAGGTTGTCCACTGAACGGTCAGAATGACCTGACCCACTTTTCCTCATGCTCGACCTCTGTGGGGTTTTGGTCCTGAAAAACAGGTGCACATAACTTGGGGTTAATCCTGGAAAAAGAAGAATATACAGGAAGTTCTAATCCTTGTGCTTACTAATGCCTGACCATGTACTTGGTTACCTTTGACCTGTCAGGACCCCGAACTGTTGAAGATATAAAGCACAAATCACTGAATGCTGTGCTGTTACTTAACTCCCACTGTCCAGCTGAGGACCAGGTGTCATGCCAGCCACTGATGAATTTTCCAGTATTTATTTAATCAACAAATAGTGTTTAGTGCAAAACTTTGATTTCTGAACAGCGGAAATCAAATGAAGAAAGCAAACTAATTTTAAAAAAAAAAACCCAGAAAACTCTGGAATGTAACTGATGCCCCCCCCCCCCCCCCCCCTCCATCCTCTGACTCATTTGTGATGTGATTTGTGCGAATGAAACCAAATTCCTAAAATATATATATCACAAACACAATACGGTACACACCCAACGTCGGATGACCGTGAAGACACTTTGGGCAGAACGGGCTTTGAGGGTGTCTGTCGCTTATTACCTCCACGCTGTCTGGCAGGTCTGCAAACAGTCACAGACAGAGGAATATCATTTCCACACACCATCACAACAGGAAAGTGCTATCACACGCTGTGCATGAAGGAAAAAGGACAAAAAATGGGTGTGCCATACTACAGCAACGCGCTCCCCCCCCCCCCCCCCCCCCCCCCCCCCGAACTGAATTGTATTGAACTGAAAAAAAAAAGACTTGTTAAAAAGAACAAGCCACTGCACACCAGTAGGAGCCACTTCAAGCCACTGTTATGCAAGGCCGCTGTAGATTGCATAATAGTGGCTTGAAGTGGCTCCTAGTTATCTGAAAATTTCATTTCAATTGCGATTTTTGCATGGGTTTTTAAGATTGATAGTGTTAATTTGTAATTAATAGTGTACCTTTTCACTACACCTTTACTCTTGCGTGCTTCATCGTCGACAGCATCGCCGTCATCATCACCAAGGGCGAGTGATGAGCCGGTGTCTCTTTTTGCTGCTCTGACTGGTCCCCTCTGTCTTTTGGGTGGTGTCTGGAAACAGAAACATCCACAAAAACATTACACATGTACATTCAAACCTGCGTAAGAGCCAAGCTTTCTGTAGCCGTCCCCCTGTCTACAAAACAGAGAACAACTGGAAAAAGCAATTTACAATTTTTGCTATCCCTTTGGGCAAATTCTGGTTGTTCCCCCAGGAAATACTTTGCCATGGTGTAGTGCCAAATGTATTATGTGTCATCCCAGTGAGGAAAAAACGTCATAGATTTCAAAGAAAACAACTTGACGTCTCTCTTTCAAAACCAAGAAGCCCGGCCAGTTGTTTCCATTCCGTTCAGAGCCGGAGAGAGAGAGTGAGTGTGTGCGCGCGCACAAATGTGTGTATTTGCAGTGTGATATACATGCATATATATATATATATATATATATATGTGTGTGGATGAACATGTCATGTACTAGCAATGAACTGGGTATCTGAACGCTCACCTCTTCATCGGTATTCCTTGCATCCTCGTCACTGCTGTAAGACAAAGAAAAATTACAAATGGTTGAACTGCATACCTGTTGACCCCCTCACACACACACATACATGAGTGTGCATGCGCGCACACACACACACACACATACACACACATTTTGGCATGACTTTAAGTACTTCAGAGGACGAAACACTTTTCCTGGAGGAAAGTGTTTAGAATCACACTAAAATCTGTGCAATTTGGTGCATTTTGGCATGATTTTAAGTACTTCAGAGGAGGAAACACCATTTTATTTATTTTTTATTTTATTTTGGGGGGGGGGGGGGGGGGGAGGGGGGGGAGGGGGAGAAGAATTTTTAGCCAAAGGTGGAAATCAGCCAAAAGGTGACAGATTTTAAGCTCTGATAACACCATGCATGAATGACAGCTAGACCTTAGGGATCCCACAATTCAGTGGAACGAAGGAGCCCAGCATCTGTTTTAGGGGTCAACTGCAGTACGTGTACCTGGATGACTGCATTTACCCACCCTGACAGATACACAACAACATACACACGTATACATGTACATCACTCAACTCTCTTACCTCTGTGTCACTGCCGGCTTGTCCTCAGCACCACTGTCATCAGAAACATCAGCAGTTTGCCTTGCAGTCCCTCGGCCTCGTTTCTTACTCAGAGTGGTATCTGACGTGGAGGCGCTTGGCTCGGCTGCAAAACAGCACATAATGCATTCAGTCAATGTCAGTCTCAAGAGTGAATTGACAGCCATGCACTAGAACAAACTTGCACAAGCCATAGTTTAGTAGGACCTGAACACAAAATTAGCTACTACATCAACATCCAAAAATAATGACTTCTTAGCCAGAAATCATTTTAAAACTAGAAATTATTTTAAAATTATACAAAACATTAACACTCAACAATTAGCGACTAATATTGAAATAGGGTTCTTGCATTTTCCAACTTCAGGAACCGAACATGACATGCCACTTCATGTACCAGTATGAATATCAACAATGGTTTTAACAGATCTTCAAACAGTCAGTAGTAAATTTGCTAGTGCTGGCATTGAAACATGAGAACTTTTTGTTTTTCCTCTAATTTCAAGTATTTTTACAGTAACTTGTTTTTTGGGGGGTTTTTCCCTTCATTTTCATCCCCCCCCCCCACCCATCCCCCCCTGAAAGTGAACACACAGCATGGAAGTTTCTGCTGTACCCTAGAACTGGCCAATCATCATCACTTCTAGGGACATTCCTAGAGCGAACGTTGGACAAGTATCTTGCACAAAAGCAGAGGCTGGATAAAAAATTAAAACTGATATTTACCGTCCATACTTTCAGTACTGTCACCATGGCCTGCAAATGATAGTGAAATGAAAATACATGTAGCTGAGAGATCTGATGGAATGTTTAGTATGAAATTATTTTCAAGATTTCTGTTGACAATGTGTTTCCAATCTCATTTTCAAAACTTTTTTTTTCTTAGATGAAAATGGAAGACAGAGTAAAATACTATCTATATGGGCATGGCTCAGAAATGGTGTTGAAAAGTTGTGACACACTAAGGCAAAATAGAAAATCATAATTTACACATTGGACTTGGGGCACACCATCTTCAAACAAAAACACATCATCTGAACCATTTTTGTGTCATTCACTCATTTATTACTTGTGTAATATGACGCCAACCATTATCACTGTGTACATAACATCACAACATCACAGGAACTTCTTGCTCCCATTCACTGGAAAGAGATACAAAGAAATTCATTTAAACTGCACCCTGTTATAAAGAAAAACCAGTTGGGTTAACTGAAATAGTTACACTGTTCTTGGACTTCAAAGAAGCGAGATATTTTAAGAAGCAGAAAATGTACGTAACTTCACAACATTTTTCAACTCTGAAGATCTACGACTGTCATAAGTACTTCAAATTTCATCCAAAACACAAAATATTCATATAAAGCTTATCAGTAGGCTTTCAGCTTTTTTTCTGATTAAGAGAAACAGCGGGCAAAACAGAAACTATGACATTAGAGCTGATACGACACTGGGAACACATTCTAGAAATGAAAAACCCCTTTTGGCACATAGTGAGTGTACATAATGCACTTTGTTTACATGAAGCAGTTTTAGAATGTCTAGGTGTAAGTATTTACATCACTGCTGACCATGAAAGAGGTTTTGGTATTGATACATTTGCCTAAACTAACTAAAGGGGAACTTCAGTACATAACTTCACAGCGTCACAAGGCTAACATTTGTTTACAAACTTATTAAGAGATTAACAATGACCTTTAAAAACCAAATCAGCAGACTATCTACAAAGCAGGTATCCACTGTTGCCACTATTGTCCCCAGAAAACATAAAACAATGGGGGAAAAATCTGGAATGTTACCGTAGTACATAACTTAACAACAATGAGATGTCTCTCTCCTGTTTTCACAAATAAAACAAACCTTTCTTAGCAGTAGTTGAGCATCACAGGTGGTAAAAGTGAGTGAACATTACACCCCTGCAGTTGAAGACCTTTAAGAATATGAATCGCCCCCAATTTCAGCCAGTATAAGAAAAAACAGTCTCAAGGAGGGGAAATGTACATAACTTCACAACGTGACATGGCCAGCTTTTTTAGAATGTGTGCTCCATTAAGACCATTCTCTGACTAAAAAAGTAAAGCATTTATACTACATCACCATTTTTATTGTATGGAACTTTTATTTTACTTCTGAAGTAAATCCTCATAAGACATGTTGACAAGCTGGTAAATGTTGTACATAACTTCACAACATTTTTCAACTCTAAAGATCTGCGACTGTCTTAAGTACTTCAAATTTCACCCAAAACGCACAATATTCATATAAAGCTACTCAGTAGGCTTTCAGCTTTTTTTCTTATTAAGAGAAACAGCGGGCAAAACAGAAACTATGACATTAGAGCTGATAAGATACTGGGAACACATTCTAGGAGTGAAAAACTCCATTTGGCACGTAGTAAGTGTACATAGTGCACTTTTCTTCTTCTTTTTTTTACCTGAAGCAGTTTTATAATGCCTGAGTGTAAGTATTTACCTAACTGCTGACCATGAAAGAGCATGTTCATGTGTTTATTTTGTGGTCTGGGAGAGGAAACTATTGTTCACCTATTCTGGGACTGTCCATATTATGTGCAGATGTTTATTTATGGCTACAATTCGAGTGCATTCATTGTGATAGTTTTGCTTAAATTACAACCACTCTGCTTATCCTTGGAACAGAACTATGTAAAAACAGATAAAGTTATAGATTTGTTGATTTTATTAAGCAAGTTTCATACAGATCTATAACAGCAAGCTACAGAATACTGTTCCAAATGCCACAACATTCAAGAAGATATTCAAACACAGACACATAGGTGAAAAACTGCATGTAGTTTTCAGGTAACTAGTCTAAACCTGCCTGGCTACCACAGAGGTCAATGGGGCTGTTAATGGCTCAGCGGAAAACGTCTTCAGACCTAACTGAAAGTAAATGCAAGTTTGCGCTCTGGCATGAGTTTAGGGGCAGCAACAGTTCCTTGTATCTGCTCGGTGGGATGCCAGGCCACATCCGCCCACGTGTATACATCCCCCTTTCTTTGCATGTAGTGAAGCTTCACCTCAGAACCATCATGCAACACTTCCAGCACCTGGACACAGGAGACATCACCTTATAAGATTTCTGACATGGAGAGACCAGCGTCAGCCTAAAGCCAAGAAAAACTAAAATAAACAGGATCATGTAAAAACTTGTCTTGGCATCTCATGACTTTTGCAACAATGGTTAAAGATATATAGCTTTGTATGCCGTGCGTTGGAGACACAAACCTATGCGTAGTAGACGGCTTCTCCCTTCTTTCGGTTGCTTGAAAAAACAGCTTCCACAAAGTCGTCGACTTCTGGCACTCTGCAGATTGACAGTCATAAAGTTAATGACATTATTTCTACATTGCAGATAAATTCATGTTATGATAAATCAGACATCAAACACCATCCTTCATCTGTTTGAAAGAGACATTTTTCCAATAACAGTTATAAACATCCTTTATTATTTGTTCAACTTCATGTAGCACATTTTAAAGAATGACTGTCCTATAGGTCCTCTAAGAAGCAAAGAGCTGTTACCTTCGTTCAATGAACCCCATGTTATGCAACCGCTGACCTAATGCCTTACAACAGCTGTGTTTATTGTATGTAACTGAACTGTTCATAACATCACGGCACACTGCACTTGCATCTTTTCACATTTTGTCAATTTTAAACAATAGACCTGCATAAACCTCTTTAATCTACTCTCACAGAACTCCAACAGTTGAAGTTACCTGCACCCAGTTATGTTTCTTCAAAATTGTCATCTTACTGCAGGTCAGCACACTCGTGAGAGATGTACATGTATAACTTCACACAAACAATGGCAGACCATGGATCATACATTGTTGTGAAGTTATGAACTAACAAAGACCTATTTTGTGCAAAACCACACAGAAATGCATGTATGAATAGAAGAGGGGAAGTATGAATCATGACTGAACCATCATTCTCATAACCTAAATCTACAGTATGACCATCAGGGGAAAATATTTGCTACCACTATAGTATCAGTCCATAACCTCACACCAAAGGATTGTTGTGAAGTTACAAACAGCAGAATGGCACCGAAAAGTCTGTTAAAATGACTAGGACAAGAACCTAATGCTTCACACAGGATGTGAATGTGAAATTATGCAACCGCTGACCTAATGCCGTACAACAGCAGCGTTTACTGTATGTAACTGAACTGTTCATAACATCACAACACACTGCACTTGCATCTTTTCACATTTTGTCAAATTTAAACAACAGACCTGCATAAACCTCTTTAATCTACTCTCACAGAACTCCAACAGTTGAAGTTACCTGCACCCAGTTATGTTTCTTCAAAATTGTCATCTTACTGCAGGTCAGCACACTCGTGAGAGACGTACATAACTTCACACAAACATTGTTGTGAAGTTATGAACTAACAAAGACCTACTTTGTGCAAAACCACACAAAAATGCATGTATGATTAGAAGAGGGGAAGTATGAATCATGACTGAAGCATTATCCTCATAACCTAAATCTACAATATGACCCTGAGTAAAAACATTTGCTGTCAGTTCATAACCTCACTCCAAAAACTTTGTTGTGAAGTGATCAACATTTACTTCTCTAAAAATAACCCACAGACTTGATGCAGAGAACCCCAACTGCTTCAAAAAAAACCCTGCTTATCACTAAACTCAATAAAGCACACCCAATTCACCAGCAAAGAATCATTTCAATGAAAAGTGTTGTTCATAACATCACAACACAACTTTGTTTAAGTTTGTGTTGTGATGTTACGTGCTAAGGACTGACATGTTAAAAACAGTAATTAATTCTTTAAACAGTTTCTCCTCTTCAAAACTGTCCAAAACTGCAGCAGTCATGCTCTCACATAAAGGCATTTCACGTGTAGAAACGTAGTTGATAGTTTGATGCGACGTTCATAACATCACAATGCTGAAGATGAGGCGTTAGCCACAGATTTGTAGTGAAGTTACAAACTTTGACCATTACAGCCGATATATTCTTGACCACGCACAATAATAGTGAACACAATGGGACATGATCCCTTGCAACTATTAATGAGTGAGACGTGAACAAATTCATGTCTTTCACAATTCTGGGCTATTTCTCTACCTGTAAACATGAAAGCCTGAAAACGAGTACAACTCTTTGTTGTGAGATAACGGACACCATTATTGGAGTCTAAATTTTGCAATCACCTAAATGGAGTTCCGTAAAATTCAAGCGATTTGACTTCAAACGTAATTATTTCGCAAGCCCGCCGCCCTAGATTCTGTAATTTTTCACAGAACTGTTAATGCGCTTTGTACGTTATCTTGACTACAAAAACATCTCAGACAGTCCAATAAAATGTTTTTTTCTTGTAGATACGCACTATGAAAACTGTGGAAACACGGAGTGATGTCTCGGCGAAACATTTTTCCAAAGATTGCTTTCGTCTTGATCAGTGAACTACATTGCACAGAAGCTATAATTGAAGAAACATCAGGTCAAAAACGCTGTTGCGAAGTACGTAACAAGCAGATCAGGACTGACAACAAAAACTTACCTTCATTTTCTTCGTTGTTCTTCGACATTCTGTTTCCCGATTCCACACAAAGCCGACAAATCTGGCCAGAATGAATCGCACATGGTGCTGCGAGCGAAACGAAAGTCAGCCGATTCGCGCCACTGCGCAAGTAAAAAAGTAGTACGTAACACGCCGTTCACAACAAAACTCGGAGCGCGACCGATATCGCATATTTTCGACGGTATGAGTATCTGACGAATGCTATCGCTTTATGGTTAAAAACTGGCGTGAGTTTAATACAAAATGCACAACTTTTTGTTGTTGTTGTGTTTATTATTTCCGGCCGGTAACGATTATTCCGCCGCGGCTATTTTTTACTGCAATGGCTGACGTACATTCCTGGTCACGAAAATCCAACGTGGCTCGCATAGTAAGCGGTAAATTTCAAAATGAAAGTTTTGGAACCGACTACGGACCACTTCCAAGTTTACTGTACTGGATTATCAAGCGGTGGGCACTTTCTTTTTGAAGTTATTTTTGATCACTGTGAAGGACCAAAAACCGTGTCACAAAAATCGCGCTCAGCGGCGACGCCGAAAATGCGGGAAAAGTGCAATTGCACCGATTTATTTACAATATTCCGACGAGAAAAGTTTAGGAGCCAGAGTTTCATACATCTGCTAAACACTGGTGCGCTTACATTAAAAAAATTACCATTCTAAGGTATTTTTATTTCCACTCAAAGTCTGCTAGTGCAACGATCGGGCGTTCTACGCCATTTCTGAGCCATGCCCATATACATCAATAATTCTGGTTTGTTCTTTTATTTTGATATTCGGTATTTCTTGCACAACTGGAAAAAAAAATGTTTCAACCAGTCAAATACTGGAAATTACTGGTAAACGGTACAGTGTAATTGTACTCACCATTCCTCATATTCCTGATTTGTTCTTTTTTGCTGTTCAGAACAGCCACAAACTGCACAAAGCAACAGGTGAAAGTGATATATATATATTCAGAACAGAAACCAAGACAGAAACCATAAAGTCAACACATAGATTTTAAAGTTGATGATGTATTCTGAACATGTACTTTAAAAAAAAGAAGAAAAAAAGTACATAAACTCTGAGTAACAACTGCTCAGTCAGCCAACAAAAAAGCAAGAAGTTCATTCTACCAGTTGAAGCCACACTGCAACTTACCTTCGAATAAAGGTCTTTCTCCAAGTCTTCTTTGGCACTGACACATTTGTCTAATCTCTGGAGAAAGAAAAAAAAAGGGTATATTATAAAAAGGGGTTAACTGCGTCTGAGAAGCACTCTCTGAAATATGCTGAGGTGCATCATGGCAGAAAATCACTTGATTATAGTGACTAAGCTCAATAATTCCAAACATATCTGTTTCAGGCACGCCAGCTCTATGACCACCTAAACCAAAGACCACCACAGGCAACAGTTCTGGCCGACGGAGACCATACTATATAACCAGGAAACTCTTTGGCAGCCTGGAGGGCTTACAGCACATGGCAGATTTTGCACACACACAAAAAAGGAAAATTAAGAAATGGAGTTGTACCATCTGAGTGATCGAGAAGAAGAGTACAGTATTTAACATAGTGCATTATAAATTCAAGCACCTTTACAGAGAAACCACAAAGACAAGAGATTGAAAAACAGACAGAGGTGAAACTACATGTAATTTACAACAGTGAAATACAGTACCTTGAGTGCATTCTGCCTCTCCTGTGACAGTCGCTGGTTGTCCGACTCCAGTGAGCGAATCTTACCATGCAGTTCTGTCATCATGTCTATACAGTTGGAGAAGATTTCACACATGGACTGTGCGGAGTTTGACTTGAGGTACAAAGGTACAGACCCCATCTTCACCTGCACGCAAAATAAATGGCAATAAAAATTAAATGTTTAACGGCAAAAAAGTCAGCAGGCAGTCTTTTCAGCTGTTGTATAAGATGCTGAAAAAGTAGACAAACTGGCTACATTGTTTTATATCTTGGTAAGAAAATCATTCAAAGCCTTCAAGTAAAAATAAGGTTATTGGGGAAACTTGAAACTTTTCATTTATAAGCCAAAATTGGAAAATGTTTTTTGTGGTTTATTTTTCATTGTAAAAAGAATCAGCTGTCAGGCAAGAGGGGCAGAAACAGACTGAAAAATAAAGGCTGCACTCCCAGCATGATTAAAGTCGAGTGTGCAGACCAAGGGAAGCAAGCTTCTGTACATGGGCACTTGACACTTGGATCCCTGACATAGTTAACATTGCGAGACCTCATCAACTTTACTGCTGGTATGCAGACTGTACCAGGTCTGCTATTGCCAAGTGCCACATGAGGAGACTGTGACACTGCACGCGAAAACAGGGCTAAAGTTGCTGGGTAGTGTCAAAAGGTCACCATGTATGTAGACTAACTACAGTCTCTCCCAAATTCAAGCAATTATCAGACTGAAAACTATTCTGTTTTCTGCACCAGAAAAGGCACAGTTTGAATGTTTCCACAAAATAAATAACTAGGAAATGATATTTTGACACTTTAGCCATGTTTTAGCATGTGGTATCACAATTATAATAAATCTTTTATCATTATCAATTAACTCTTCTTAATCTGTAACTCAGTAACTGACAAGACACTCTTAGACATCTTGCACAACAACAAACAAGCACTTAGCAACAGCCAGTAAACAATACAAGTTGTATGCAAGAAAATATTTACCTTGATGTCTCCAGGGACTTGTTTCTTCCACACCAGGTCAACTATTCCGTCCGCCTGTGGCTTGACTTGGTAAGCGAAGTTGAGATCAGCCATGTCACGACGGGTGAAGGCTTTGACAGTCTGACTAACGTAAGTGTTAAAGTCCATCTTCAGATTCCCGCTCAAGGCATCCAGGTCTTCCTCTGTTACTGTAAAGCATAGGTTCCTCATGAGAACTAGAACAGCATAAAAAATGGGACATGAACTGATGAAGAAAAGATTTGCAAAACAAAGGCAGCAAGGACCATTTATGTATTACTCAGCGATCGCTATTTCCGGTTCTATCAAATTTAAAGGTTGAAATTTAGTTCTAAATATTGGATACCATATTGGCTACCAGCTACCTGCTTATTGATATATTCATCTTTACCAGTTCTTTCTTTTATCTCCATACTGCTCGTGCAGTCACTGTACACTGTCATGTTTGTTTTCCTATCCCCCCTCAGGGTGGGAAATGACCTGATTACTGTCACAGCGTGTTTCGGAAATGGCATACATGTACTACTGTCTACTGTAATGTGTGGACAATCGTTTGCCGATGTAGCCTATTGTTGGCACTGGTGGTTGATTGACACTTATACTTAAGACCACTACCAGTACCAGTGGGAAATAAACCAGTTCACTCTTTGTTTATTTGCTCCCTGAGAGATTGCAGTACACATCTGAAAAACGCTAACGATCACTGGTACATGTACTTGCATTACTTTAGCATTTAATCCCATGCATGTGCATTGCACAAATCTGGACTGACACTCCTCTGGCAGTCTGTGGAAGCTACATCAGAACTACTGAACAATTCTGAATTATCATGCACCTGTATCAGGCTACGCAGGCGTTAACCTACAGGTCTGTGTTGTTCCCCGCTCTCAGTTTCAATACCATGTTTAATGAAACAACCATGTGAACAGAAATTACAACACAACTGACATGCACACTAATCTACAGTCAACTGACTATGATCTACAAAACTATAACCTATTCCATGCAGATAAAAGGAATCTCAGAATATCAACATTACACTGTCCATCCCATATTTTTTCTCCATCAGTCAGCATCAAAGTGAAGCCTTCATTTCCACCCTCCTTCAGCTGTGTCAACAGGAAGCTTGGTCCTTTGCCACATCCTGGCAGCTGAACCAAAGACGAATTCATTGTATGTCTGAAACAAATCACAACAGAATTTTTTTTTCAGTGTGTGTGTGTTTTCATTGAGTTTAACCATGTAACTTATTGTAAGTTGTCCCCCTCCCTCATTCCTGTCGCTTATAGATTTTTCTTCCTTTGCTCATATTCTCGTAGTTTAGCCACAGCAAGTGCTCATATTCTCGTAGTTTAGCCACGGCAAGTTCAAACATGGTATTTCTGCCAAAACTTTTGCAGTTGGAAAATAAAGATTATCGTCACTGTCGGTTTGCAAAAGGGGTGGGGGTGGGAGATCACAGTGGGTACCTAGAATGTCATATTCTCGGTACCAAGGTGTTTAAACAGGAGGGAAGTAATCATTAAGCATTTCTGTGTCGTAATTTCTGTCCAAACATCTTTAAACAGGAGAGGTGTGGGATACATATATATGAATACATACAATAGAGTACATAATGGCTTGGACTGCTAACAACTAAGCATCAGAATCGCGATGGCTGCAGCCGTGTCTCTGTTGTAAACGATTGGGATCGTTACCGATATCCAAATAAAATGCTCACAGAGTGAATGTTCGGCTTCTGTAGAAACCAATACACCGAAAGACCCCTCGCTTTTAGACAAAACAGTGTGGTTTGCGGTTCCAAGTGCAACACAATCTCTTCGGACGGTACCGCCTGAATCCAACCGGAAGCCGACGCTCACCAAGTCAAGTCGGCCAACGTACTAACTCGACCCAAGTGTTGTCAGGCCGACCGCAAAGGCTAACTCGACTTCGTGCAGTCAACTCGACCCCCGAATGGGACCTCTTGCCAACTCCACGTGCAATGAGATACAGATACAAGTGACAACCTGTTTGCACGGTTTTGGTTGTTGTTGTTTGTCTTTTGTTGTTCAGCTGGGGTGGGGCAGCATTTAAAGGCTACCCCGACTATTACAAAGTTGTAGTCTGATGCTTGTCGAGCATGCAACTGGGGTTGTTTTGTTGTCAGTTACGTTTAGCAATTTGTCGCCTGACTGCCAGGTTTGCACTTGATGACATGTTTTTGGACGTGTGTGTTGGAACAGAGTGTTGATTATGATCCCATGCAGTCACTGATGCTGGCTTGATGTGTACAACAGGTGTTACCTACCATACGTTGCAGTTTTGCGAGTGCGGGTCTAACTAGGCTATTGTCAGTATCTTATGTCACCTCTCCTCCAAGGTTGGTATTGCCCAGTGGCAGTCAGAAGAGCAGGTTGGACAAGATGTTTTTGTGAAACTTATGTCCAGTGTAACGAAGCTTACAACCATCAAATTGAAGAACAGTAGTGCAATCAAGTGTGCTTCAGCCTATCTACCTGTTTGCCAAAGATGGCAGAGTAACACCAACTAATAAAATCATAAAAGCCCCCGAGAACAGTCTCAGAAGTTTAATAAGATAAAAAGAACACAATAACACTCTTTACAGACAATACTCATTTATTCAGGGCAAATTTCCCCAGCATCTGACAAAGTACAGTTTTAAAAATCTAAAAACAAACAGCATACTGCTTTACTGCTAGCTGACCAATAAAAGCCATCACAATAATGTTGCAATGCCACAAACAGTATCAAAGACAATACATGCTTTCCACGTGTGAAGACGAGAGGGAGACACAAATGGACTCTGCATACACACACAAGCAGGCCTGGTTTTGAAGAAACCCAACATAGCAAAGCAAACTGGATCATGAAACTTTCAAATCCAGGGGGGGAGGAAAAAAATAGCGAGGTGGCAACAAAACCAAGTTGTTAAAACGTATCAAAATAAAATTAAATCTTTGATTTCAACTGCTCACAACAAAGTCAACATGCACTGAACATCCTGAAAAAGTGGAATCATGTGAATGGAATCTGCTCTAAACATCTGCAGTATAGTTTCTGTTTGTAACCGTGTAACCAAGTACATTGTATTATATATACAAGTAGATGTAAACAGTCTTGTGCATCTTTACTTAAAAAGCCACAACGCGACAATGATTCAAACCTTTGACTTAAATGGTATACAAAAAGAAAAACAATGGAAAAGCCAAAATGCTTGATACTAAATCGCAAGATTTTAAATCAACAAATCTGGCCAAATTTAGCATTTTGAAACTGAAGAAAAACAAGACGGGGAACCAGTAGCCTTGCATGCCATCACACAGAACACAACCACAATGCTGATGAAAAACATTTAAGACTCTCACAAAGTGAAACTGGAGACAAAGAACTGATGTATTACACCAAGAGTAGATTCTGGATTCCGCTGTTGCCTGTCTTTCTTTCAGTGGGAGACGTGATGGGTATTCTAACACACAAGGTTCCTCATCACTTCTGTATCGAGGTTACAATTACACCGAGTAGCCAATGCAAAGCTGCTGATCTTGTGGCAGCTTCTTTCCTAATCTTTCTTCTTTTTTTTCCTGCTATGCAGACCATGATCAAGAGAGCACAAGAAAGCTGCTTAGAAACTGGCCTGTTGTATTCTTCTTCCCTTGGAACTAGTTTTCCTTGGTGACTGTTGGTGGTGAATGAAGTACTGCACTAGTAACAAGTATTTCGATGTTTTGAAGAGGTCACTTATTGCCAAGAACTGAGATATATACTGTAAGTGTTAAATTGGCGTACAAGGGTGCAAAAGATACTGAGTTTGTACGAAACCTATGAAAATTTGATCAACAAGCAACAGTTAGCCGAAGAATGTGCCAATATGTAACACTAACGCATGACAAAGAATTATGTCTGCAAGGTGTAGTGACTTTCAGCAGAATTCTAAACTTCGCAGAAGTATTTTAGGTACAGGTAGACACAACATACATTTCTTTAAATTCCTGTTGAAATGAACTGGAACACACACAGTACATTACCAGCATACAGCTGAAATGTCAAGTAAGCAGCAAAGATTCATATGCACACAGGTACAATACAAAGTTCTCATGGTAATACATGTACATTATACCAAGACCTCATTACAGTAATGGGCTCTCGGCCATACACAAAGTCACAAGAACGTCGGAGACAGATGGTATGACAAAGTGAGCAAGTTACAGGATGTAGAAAACAGTGTCAGTAAAAAAAGAAAGGGAAGGAAGAAGACAATGTGAATGAAACACAGATCTTGGAGTAAATTGTACGGGTCAAAAACCATGAGAGATACAATGTATACAATCTATATTTGCAACACACAGCATGAGAGAAGGGAAAATGCAGTAAAATCAACACAAATGGTAAACCTATTTGCAAGCCGCAAATCAACACCAGGTAACGCAAAAAGGAAAAAATTCAGCTGGAATGCAAGAAGCAACTTTGAGAACTAAACGCAACACAAAAATAGCAGGTCAGAGAGAACAGTGAAGCAATGCTGACATGTATATGCACTGAACAAGCGTTGCACACTAACTGCTCAAACACATGTACGTGAGTGACTTTTTTTTTTTGTTAGTAAGAAATCGAACTGATGATGCATATTTTTTATCTGAGAAATGGCAGTTTCCTTAAAATAAAAAAATACCCCCCCCCCCCCCCCCCCCCAAAAAAAAAAAAAACCCTCACAAACCACCACCAAAAATACAAAACAAAACAACAACAACAAACAGAAAAAGAAAACCAAGTCATGCCTTCTAAAATACAAACCTGGTAAATATAACTGTATCCATTTACCTAAGAGACACTTCACACAAACCAAAAGGTAACCTTCATCATATTCCTGAACAGTATTATAATATCCATCCACAACTCCATTCACCCTTCAGACCAAAAAATAAATGCAATAAAAAAAAAAATATCAGCACTTGCAATTGCTCTTGTACAAGGGTAATTGCCTTCATAAACACATTCCACAACCTAGGATCCTTTTTCAATGAGTTGGGCAGTTGGTCCACTGTTTCTAACCACAACCTACAAAGCAACAGTAATCTCAAACACAAGATACTGGTACTGTACATGTATACATGTAATTCAAGAGAAGCTACACAATGGGAAAAAAAGCATCATTTTAGTTACAACAAAGTAAGAATGAGCTTCAGAGAGAGAGAAAGAGAGAGAGAGAGAGAGAGAGCAATGGTGACAGCAAATGGGGAATGGGAACTGAGGGGGTAGGGGAGAGGGTGGGGGGTCAAGGGCATGGGGGGTGGGGGGGGAGGGAGGAGGGGGGAGGGGGGGGAGAGTCAACAAGAAACGATGATAAGGAGATATCTGTACATGGCAGCAACCACATGTGTGGCACTTCAAGAAAATTAATTGCACATTCAAATCACAAAGTTACATTACTCGAAAAGGAAACATAATGGTAATCAACCCACTGGCCATACACCTACTTTTGTACTTTTGGAGGGAATTTTACATAACATGTGAAAAACAAGCAAGAATTTAAAGTCTTCTACTGCATCTAAACTTCAATATAATCGAACATCATAAAAAATAAAAAAAAATTAATAATAATAATATAAAAAAACAACCAAAATTTGCCACATGATCCCTGTAGTCAATGTTTGCATGTGTGGTAGTCTTACATTTAAAATTAAAATGACCCAATTTATAATCTTATACTGGATCTTTGAGTGATCATCGATTCTGACTGGGGGGGGGGGGGGGGGGGGGGGGGGGAGGGGGGGAAGGAACCAAAGCTTCCCATGGTATAAAAACAGTTGAGCATTATCTTTACTGCAATGGTATCTGGACTATAGCGTAAGACAGATGAAATGTGACCTTTCACCACAAAACGAGTCGCAAGTCTCTATATTTAGAAATTTGGGATTCTAGATTGTTAGACAACTCTGTTAAACAAGATGTTACAGACAACTCTACGACATACCATGTTTCATACCTCAGAACTGAGTAAGCATGCGCGCTGTACACCAAAAGGCAAGTGATTCTCTGTGATGGATGCTTGACTGTAGTGCAGATACCAGTAAAAAAGCAAAAGAAAAGTTCTTTCCACTGGCGCAAGTTTTCATGTAGATGTGTTGATTAGTAGCCAAGTGGTCATTCCAAGCTAAGTTCACTGTTAGCAGGATTTTTTTTTAAATGGCTTGTAGCTCAGTCAGAACGAGGCCGGGTAACCTCCGACCCATTTCCTGATGTCCAGTCACAAACACAAGATGATGACAGAGCAAATTATATGGTGTAAGTTGACAAAGATTCAAACGATCTGTGTACAATGCTTTCCAAAACATATCAACATTTTTTTCACATCATACAAAATCAATTGAATTTAAAGCTTACAAACTTGAAACCGAAAATAGTTCACATGTCACAAAGAATATATATTATATACATGCTTTCTAGTTAATGGTGAAAAGGACAAGACAAACAAACATACAAACAAACAATAATACTTCCAAAGCCCTGTTAAAACACACATGTATCAGAAAACACTCATACGTGGTGCTTGTAGAGTGCATGTTCACCTCTGAGAAAAAAGACTAGATCTATAATAACTAACTCGCAGTGTGATTTTCCCCAGTGCACTGTGAGCAGACCAAGGCTTCTAAAAATGGCAGCCATGTTTCTAGGACTGTTATCACTTTCATCGCACCTGTTGCATTGTTGAAACGTTATGGCTGACCATGCCCCAAAGCAACCAGCGGACGAAGAGTTAATTAATTGTTTAGTTTGAAAAAGAAGTCTAATTTTCAATGCCCTGTTAAAACTACAAACTGAGACAAAGCTTTTTCAACTCCTTTCCTAAGTTTTTCAAATACTTTTATCTGCACTCCTTATGTTTTAATCAGTAAACTAAAAGTGTACTTTCACATAAAAGTTTCTATATCGACTTATCTGATACTGAAATGCCCCATAATGTACTAAAATTGTATAAATATACTCCATGAAAGGTTTCTAAATCTGCTTCAAACAATAGAACAATTTGTCTTGTACTATGATTAAAAGACGACTGACACGAAGTGGCACCTGTACTGCGCATAACAAATGACACAATATTCAAGAATTCATTTTAAAAAAAAGAATCCTAGTTCCTGTAAGTGCATTCAGGGTACACAGTGTCCAGACTTCATCGGAAAAGTCAAAAAGTTTGGTGGTGTGAAGAAACCTGTTAGGCCAAATCCCTGCAGTCTCACTGACAAGTTTTTTGTTTTCCCTTTTCAGTCTTCCTGATATTGTAATCTGCAGTGCAGCAACAGTGCATATTCATTTCAGCGTTCCATGTTTTCTTTTGCAGGGTTGCACATTTTTCAAAGCTTCTGTAGGACAAAGTGTCCTGGAAACAGCAAAGTGATAGGACACAGTGTCCTGACCACTTAGTGGCAATAAAAAATTTTAATAGGACAAATGTCCGCTTGAGGTGGGAAAAATAGGACATTTGAAATTTGTATAGGTCAATGTCCTGGGACCGACTTAAATGTGCAACCCTGCTTTTGTAAAAGAAAAACTTTTAAGGGTAGAATGCATGATGTTACATACCACCTCTACAACCGGCTATGTGTACGGGGATGGAAACATTTCAGTCTACTGCAGCATTGTGAAGCTTGCATTATTTTCTGTGAGATGGAGGAAAATCCAGTGGTCAAGTGTGTGAGAAGGAGATTGTTAGCAGATGTATCATCATGTACCACTACCAGTACCACTGTACCAGGCTACGGTCATCGGACCACGTTACTTAACCCAAATCAAGGCCAGTCCGTTGTCGAACAGCTCAATTTACAGTCAAAGATTTGTTCTCTGAATGCTACTCACCCAGCCCTCTCTGACCGTGCAAGTCACAGGCCATAGAAACTTAGGCAGCTGATGCAGTGCCAGGATGTTAAAATGTGCGTGTTATTTCACTTGCACTGTCAGCAAGGTACAAATGCACCCATGATGGTCGTACCCACCATCAACCCTCCATGAGAAGACAGAATCCACACAAACTGACGGGCACAGAGTTTCAGTAGATGAAAAAAACGGCATACACTGATGGTCTGTGTATATCAATGACAAAGCTTTCCTTTAAAAGCTGTGAAAAACAGAAAAGAAAAAGAAACATTGCTGCAGTTTCGTCCCATAAAATGAAGCAGTGCTGAGTGACGGCGAGCCTAGCCACACAAAATCTGGCCACAGTCAGAATCACCATTAGTGTTAAGCACTGACCTACAAAGAAGCTGACAACAGAGGCATAGGTCTGTCATACACTATACAGGCAATCACACTGGCTGCCTTTGTGTTGTATTTGGACTGGAAATGATGCTGACTGTTAAACCCTTGACAGTTCAGAGAATAAAAAAAGCACATGACTGAAGGAGTAGTCCGCGGTACAGCAAGGACAGATCTGCATGATGTTGATTGTTAAACCCTTGACAGTTCAGAGATTAAGAAGCACATGACTGAAGAAGCAGTCCACGGTGTGGCAAGGATTTGCACGATGTTGATTGCAAGAGTATGGAGAAGGCGATGTAGCTGCCTTATCTGTAGTAATCCCTGTAGTCGCCGCGAGATGGGTACGGGGACTTTTCCTGGTTGCGCGCCATGTCATACACGATGTCATCTGGCTGGGGAACGTACAAGTTGTTGAGGACATGGATGAGTATGGACACCACCAAGATGCAGATCAGCTGAAAAAGTGATACACGGGGTTAGCAGAAGTCATTGTGGTAGAACGGCAGGGTGCATCGACTGGGTAGCACTACAGAAAGATCAAATGGTGGGGAGATGGATTAACTCTTAAATGCCCATGCAAAACTAGCATTTCTACTTGAAATCTTCATATCACTAGGAGCCACTTCAAGCCACTATCATGCATCATCGGTCTCAGGCCTAGTGGGGAAGGCCCACGCTTTGTGTGATGGTGGCTTGAAGTGGCTCCTACTGGTGTGCAGTAGCTTCTTTTTTAACAAGACTTACCACATGGCAGCCATGGGTTGCTCGTGCTCAGGCTCTTAAGAGTTTAAATCTACAGGTCACCACAAACCAGATCGCCATAAGACAACTAAATATTAATGTGAGCCACCACCACCTTCACGTCTGGTTCACGAGTTTCACTTGCTTGGGAAGTTGTGCTAATGACTAGGTTTTTCAGCAAACGTGCCTCATGAGAGAAACTCTAGACTGAACAGGCACAGCAATTATCTTTTATGTCTCTCACTTCCAACTCTTTTTGTATCTTTCATCTCTAGCCTGTTTGGGTTTAAAATTACTTTATTTTTAACCCCTTCCAGTATTTCCAGTAACTCCCTTCGTTATTCTGTTAAGTAGACACTTACCTGAATAACTCCAACAGTAATGGCAATACCAGCCACAACAATGATGTAGTTTTCAAAAAAGTCAACCAAAGCATCTCTGCATCCCTGGAAATAAAGATCAAAACTGTCAGTATACATGTGTTTATAGACATATATGTGACCGTCCACGAGAAAACCAGGCATAAGACGCACGCCGCTGTTCCGAGCTAGAGGCTAACAAAGGTCAGCGGGGGCTATCTGGTCGATACTGAGATTTTGCCAAAATCAGGTAGTTCTGCCCTGATGTCTTAAAAGGAGTTTTTTGGGGTTTTTTTTTTTTTTTTTTTTTTTTGGCACTGTAAAGAGCAAGGTTGTTTCTTTAAGATGGCTCCAAAAACAAAAAATTGAAAATTTTGCACTTAAGCTGGGTTTTGTCATGGAAGGTCACATATCTATATACACACGTTTACAGAATCTCAATCAAAGCCCCGTGACCTTTGGCATAAAGTAAATTCATGAAAGATCATTATCCACTTATTCACACAGCATAGTGTGTTCGCAGTTAGAAGGGGGAAAAAAAAGGCACTAATTTTGTCAACCGCTGCTCAAACCCCTTGACCCCAACCATCATTGTGTAAGTGTGGAACTGTGCAGTATGGGTGGGGGGGGGGGGGGGGAGGGGGAGTTGTAATCCTACTTCAGTCAGTACAAGTCAGTACCACCGCCAGTTCCAAACAAATTATTAATCCAAACTACACACCGTTCTATGAATTTCAGGGTTGAAACCTTTTTCACCCGACTGCAGTTCCCAGATGTTGCAAGTGTACTTCATGTTCTCGTAACGCTGTGCATCTTTGCAGCATGACCAGGGGGCCGTGTCTTTGCGTTCAGGCATGGCTGCCTGCCAGTTGGACAAATCGTAATCCGTTGGACCAACCCCTCCGCAGCATTCCAACTACATGACAGACAAGAAGAGCATGTCATAAGTACGTCTCGTTCATGCTCAAACTGTTTTTCTGTACTTTCTCCAGTACAACAAACATAAATCCGTTTACACCAAGAAGAAACAAATGAAGTGCAAAGATCTGTGAAAAGTTATGTACAATACTAACGCTACGTTTAGAGGCCACTTCTTATACTCAAGCTATCTCTACCATGGGGTACCCAGGGGTACCAATGCCAAGTCACCCATGCACTATTTTCTTTCATTTCTTTTCTTTTTAACTTTCATATATCAGTTCTTTAAAAAAAGCTTCTTCTTTTTTTCTTTTGCATTTCATTCTGATTGATTTCTGTATTCATTGTTTTTTTGTTTTTCTTTAAATCATTTTTGTTGAGTCTACTGTAATTCACTGACAGACAGCTGGTCGTTGTCTCAATCTCACTGAACACACTGGATTAAAACAGTGAGTACAAACTGAACTGATCACAGCCTGGAAACCACGACACCATTTTGGGCCTCACAGTCAGCAGCACATGAAGGACGAAGCCTGACCGGTCCCCGTAGTGTAGTGGTTAGCACTTCGGACCATGGACCCGAGTTCGAGTCCCAGCCGAGGCCAGTGGGATTTTTCCTACCTAGGTCGGTTCCTACACAGAGCGGGTGTTCTATGGGGCCGATGGGGAGGCTGTTGCCACACAGCCGAGTTTCACCCACTTCACGGGTGTGACTTTGGGGGTGCTTCCCCTAGTATGACACGTCTTATGTGGATGATTACACAGCCGGCACCACAGGTGCCGCAGTTCCCAGGCCTGGTTAATGCCGGGATATTTATGACAGGAAGCGTGGAATGCAGCCCTGTCTCGCAGTCCCAAAACCACATGGACCTCCATAGCATCATCTTACTATCATGCTCATCTCCATCATCATGCATAATAAAAATTGTCCCAGCTTCCAAGTCCTCCGTGGGTTCCACCCATAACCTGGGAGGAACACCACTGGAGCTGGCAAAGAGTTGAGACAGCAAAAAACAAACAAACAAAAAAACGAAAAAAAAAGGACTAAGCCTGCGCTCTATACACGTAAGTGTAACTTCTGAATTCAAGCAAGAACTGCACCTTCCTCTTCATTGGGCACACAGTTTTTTCCAAGAAGGGGTGCCTGGCGCCCTAGTTTAAAATGAATCATTTTATGCAACATGCTCTTACCTCAGCCTGCATGATGTCGACAGCACGAGTAATCTTGTTGATTGGCTCCCCATTGTAGCGCTGCGTCACAATTTCTTTGATCAGGTCATTGTTGCCGACAGTGTCTCGCAACTGCAACATTCCAATTCAACAAAAAGTTCACATGATCTACTATCCACTCCAAGTCCATCTCTAACAGCAGATGGTACAGGGTACCATACCAAGCCCTGTGTTGGGGGAGAGAGAGAGAGAGAGAAGCATTATAACCAGGCATGTTCAACAGCATCATGAGAATATTAACTCTAACACAGTAATCGAATCACGACAGAGCTAAATTACATACACGTATTGATCAGTGCTCTGCCAAACCTTTAAAGTGGAATGGCATCAATAATCATACCGCACATTAGTACTAGTATTGACATACTTCCAGCTTTTACTGCCAAGCTAAACACCTAAATTACTGACAAAGGCACCATATGTGTATAAATTAATACAACAGTGTGACCAGACCTGTTCTCTGTAGACAAATCCATAGACAGACCCTGCCACAGTCAAGCCAAATGCCAGACATAGTGCTGTCAGATACTGAAACAGCAAACAAGAAATCCCTCAGTAAGTATAAGTGACGCATGCATACGATGATGTTCTAACATTTGGTTTTGAAACTCGGCAGACAAAAGCATGCGCTCTGAGTCTTAAAACTATGTTAAATCACCATACAATGTTGCTTTCAGGGAAAAAACAATGCAACCAAACCAAAACATGATACTGTATGTCGTTGTGGCTGTAAAATGACCTCATTTTTTTTTTTTTTAAATGCTACATGTATATATCAGTACATGTTAAAAAAAAAAATTCTTCAC
Organism: Batillaria attramentaria; assembly: GCA_018292915.2. Classification (NCBI taxonomy): domain Eukaryota; kingdom Metazoa; phylum Mollusca; class Gastropoda; family Batillariidae; genus Batillaria; species Batillaria attramentaria. The sequence goes on from JACVVK020000261.1 coordinate 383,076, forward strand.
AGAGATAGGCATAGAAAAAAAAAGGAAAGGGCAAAAACAGAAAAAAAGAAGTGAAATTCGAGCCATGCTCTGAAGACAAGAGCATAGCATTAATTATTTCACTACCATACATAATTGATAACAGCTTGCCTGCCTATACAGTTACTCTTGCCGCAAGCTCACTAGTAACCCAGATGGCTATGAATAAATGATTAACGGTGCCTGTAACCTAATGCTAATCTGAAGCAGTGCCAGATTCCACATGTTTCAGCCCAGAGAGAGCGTTGGCAAAGATGTGAGATAAACGCCTAAGCATCAGTTCTGTGTGCAGAATCCTGAGATATCTGGAAAACTCATAATGCTAACAAGTGGTGGGGTGAATGCATTACTTTATGTTGTACCGTAGAGAGTGTAGCCAACTGACTCACCTTATAACTACTGTGTGCGATCTACATCTACCACTTGCACTAGTTGCAGTCCCAGGTCTACTGAAGCATCATTATCATTAAATTATGATTAAACGTACATCCTGCAGGTTTTTCAACTTTGAGTTCAAAGACTGACCTAGGCTTGTAACGATGACAAGAACACGATACCATAATTTGTGTGCAAAATAATTAATATGAACCATTTTGGGGATGTTGTCACTAATAAGATACAAGCCAAAATGTGAGCAAAAACATGCGCCTGCTGCCCACTTCAGTGGCGTTTGTGTGAAGCAGACTAAAGGTACGGCGAAGTGGTCGTTTCAGTGCAACTTGCAGTTGCACGTGGGCGCTGGCGATATTACTAGTTTACAAAGCTCTAAAATACACTATGGGAGGACCACTGACTCAATTAGTCAATAGTGGCAGCATCTGTGCAAAACACGTTTTCAACATGGGAGTTGTTCATCCTGCCAGGTGTCACTTTAATAATAATACATGTGTGTACATACATACCATGTACATTCTCTAACGTTTACAGTAACACGAGTAATACCTCTTATGCAACAGTGTTGCACTGAGGATATTATTAACTATTCTTCATCACAATGTTAGCAGTTTATTTCAAAAAGTAATCAAAATTAACACACACTCTATACTACCACCACCCATCCCCCCACTAAAAAAAAAAGGGATGCCATCATGCAATACGTATACATCAGCATGTGTGTTTTCAATTTGGGACTGGCGATAGAAAAAAAAAAAGAGAAAAAAAAAGACCTAAACAACTGGAAAACCTTTTTAATGCAGTTAAAATATATTATGTATGTATGTATACACGTACAGCTAGAGGTTACTTGTACTAAGACTTAGGAGGTGTTGTTTGCTTGTTTGTTTGTTTGTTCGTTTGTTTTGTTTTCTTATTTTTTTGTCTTTCTTATCTGCTTTTTTTTTTTTTTTTTTTTTTGGCCTTATCCGTATTTTTCTATTCGCGCATAGTTGGGTGTTTGTCTCTTTTTTCTTTCTCCATTTATTTGTATGAGAAGAATAATAATAAAAATAAAAATAAAAATCCTCACCACCACAAGTGCCCATTTGATTGTGCGCAGCCCTCCAATCAGCCCAAAGATGGAGAAAATAAGGATAAGTGCACCATCCACCAACGACACGTAGATCAGGATCAGGTACCGATCCAGTGAACTATCAAGCTCCAGATATTCATTGGTCCAGAAGTCCAGCCGTAGCCATAGCAACACACCAAATACTGCACTTCCCAGGAGCTGAAATTGAAAGAAAAAAAGAAATTCATGAGACTAGAGCAGTATTGTACACATACCATACATATTGTATGTACACATACATGTATGCATGCACACATGTACACAATGTTGTGTTTATGAAGATGCTGTGCACACTAAGGTACATTTTCAATACAGCTCCAATTCTATTGAATATGTATGGATGTGCGACACATAACTAGAGAAGTGCATAGTAAAGTACAATTAATTACAGTGAAAATGCACACAAACATAAGGGGGCTGGAGTTTGACAGGGTTATATTTTCGAAAACCAATCTGGGCAATTCAGAAGCGCCACAAACTAAGAGAACTTAAAGGTAAACCGCATACACACAATTCATCTTTAAAGGTTAATGGCTATTCAGAGGTGGCTACCAGCTTGGGAAAAAAGCAATAAACTATGACAGCTATGAAAGATGGCATGCAGTCTGACCCTAGCGCTCAGTTTCCACTGATGTGCATTGGGTCAAGCGCTGAAAGGCGTGCTGAAAATCACTCAGGAAAATCCAGACAGCAAGCACAGAAAGAGCAAGAGTGGTAGGCCCACAGACGTATAGAGATAGACGCACCGCCGCACGCTGCCACCGCTGCTTGAGAGTGTCGCTACGCGTCGGCCATCTTGCTGATACCACTTAGAGGCTCTGTGTATAGAACGCCTCGTTCGAAATACAAAGTTCTTTAGAAAGACGTCATCAGAAATGTGACGTAAGATAAAGCGGACCAATGCTATGCGCGCTATGTAAACAGCTGATAGCGTCTGGCCAATGCTATGCGCGCTATGTAAACAGCTGGCATTTCCAGGTATTAGCAACATGGCGCGCGGCGGCGACACTTTTCCGGCATCGCGGTGCGTCTAGATCTATACGTCTGTGGGTAGGCCCAGCGCAAGGGGTGTGGTGAAATTCGAGTTCAGACGCAAGTGTTTCCTGTGCTACTCCACTTCACGAGTAGCACCGCCAGGAAAAAGTGTGTCCAAACAGTAGCACCGAGTGTTCCCATTTTCAAATTTGAGTAGCACGGAGTGTTTCCAACAGGCTTTGTGAAACCGGGAAAACGGCCGTTTATCAACCAGGGCCTGTATGTAGAACTCGAGGTTAATTTAACCCACGGCTACGGGCCTAACCCAGACTAGGACAAAAGAAATCCCAAAACAAAATTTAATAAATAAGGAAGCGAAGAAAGACAAAAGTCCTTCTATAACGGCATAGGCACTTTGCTGGAATGGACCCGCTTCCTGATTTAAAACAAAAAACAACAGAAAATTTAACCCTAGAGCTAGTTTAGTTCCAGGTTAGACTTTTAACCCGGGGCTAAACTCCCTAAACCCGACTTTGTATGCAGGCCCAGACAACTTTGACTAACGTATAATTAGTTCATGTGCATGCTCACATTTCAAACATAATATGGTTTTGCAAGAGAGCAATCATGGTCGAAAGTTTTGAAGTGGAATACCACCAGAAACACTAGCGCCTATTTTGACTACACCCCGTGGGAAGAGAGAGACTGAGAGAGTGAGGGAGAGCGCTGGACTTAAAGGAGAGCCACGAGGAGATGGCCGCCCGACGCAGTGTATTGATCTGCCTGCCCGCGCCAGCAGCACCGCGTTTTGCAGTTGCTGAAGCCGATGCCAGATTAAACAGCGCTTTTCATCACGACACAGCGCCATGGCTTTGTTGACGGTGCATGGATAACTAACACTGTCTGTCTAGAGGAAGCCGCAAAATATTGTTTGCAGATCCGTGTCGCGGTGTGAGTATCCTCACTGAGGGGCGGTGAGACAAGAGGACGGCACTCTTGTGTAAATCTACACGGGAATGCTCATGGTGGTGGGCTCTTTGCTCCATCACAATTCACTGCCTCACAGCCTGTCTGAACTGCATGGTGTTCTGCTGTGGGTGGGTGTGTGAGAGTTTAGCGTCCTTTTCCACTGCATGGGTGATATCAAAGATGGGGCGACAAAAAAAAAAGGCAAGCACAAATATATTTGCCCAAGTCAGGCTTCGAACTCAAGACCAGAGCATTTTAAGTCCAACAGTCTACAACTAGGCTATCTGGGCTCTCCTGGTGTTCAGCTGAAGGGTGGGTGGTGGGTCATCCAGGTGATCCTTCAGGTACCGGGCCCGCGCTTCTCTTTGTCCGTCCGACGACGCCCAAATCGGGCTAACTGAGACCAAGCCCAGCTAAGTGATACCTAAGACGGAAACAACAAAAATACTCGGTGACAAAAAAAGTGGACAGTTGCGAACAACTTTGAGATCCTCATGTTACATCACAGTGTGCACAGAAGCAGTGAAAACTGTTGCATTCACCAGCACAGTACATTTTCAGTCTGTTTAGAGATTATTGCCTGCATGAGTTGTCCCCTGTGCATACACAGACCCGCAGCAATCATGCATTTTTCGTGGCATTTTTCGTGGCAGCTTTGTGCTCTCCCACGAAAAATGCGTGCTTGTTGCGGCAAGGGAGACAACTCACGCAGGCAATAATCTCTAAACAGGCTGAAATTGTACTGTGCTGGTGAATGTGACGGTTTTCACCGCTTCTGTGCACACTGTGAAATAACACAGGGACCTCAAAGTTGTTCGCAACTGTCCACTGTCCTTGTCATAGAGTATTTTTGTTGTTACCTTCTTAGGTATCACTTAGCTCGGCTTGGTCTCGGTTAGCCCGATTTGGGCATTGTCGCAGGGATCAAGAGAAGCGCGGACAGGGATGTTGGTGGGTTGAACGCCAACTTCCAGCACACCAGGGTGACAGCAAAGATGGAGTAACAGAGGTGGTGGGTGTTCCCAAATTTCGGGTCTCTCAACCAAAGCAAATACAAAAGTGACAGCCCCGGGACTGGCTCAGCCATCACAGCTCCCCCAGTGTTCAGTTACTGTTCAGGTGCACTGATCATTTCAAGGAGGTCTACCTGTATTGTCACCCCGGCCCCTCATGATCTACATGGGTCTATGAACAATCTTTCAAACTTTATCTGAAAGTTTTGAAAGAGGTAACAAATTATAAAATCATGCAAGTTTAACAGTTCCTTTTCCAGTTTTCCGTGGTTTCACACACACACACACACACACACTTTTTCCCCCCTTGCACTCATTTTTTTATTTTTTTTTTATTTTATCATCCTTTGTCACATTTTTTTTTTCACTCACGTTCATTGTGCTTTTCAATTTTTCTTTCAGTCTGTATTTTGTTCTCGTCATTTTCATTTTGTTATGTGTGGTGTTTTTTTCACATTCCAAGAAGGGGCCCTGAACAAACTAACTTGAACACTAGAAGGCTCAGAGCCTTGACATTCTTAGATGATGCTGTCCCCTGCCCAACACAAACACACACACACCACAGCCCCGCACTAAATACCTCACTGAAATGGGAGGTAAGGGGAAAAGCAGATCTGGCATACCACACTCTGACCTAGAAGTGAGATTGTGGCCACAGTGACAGCCACTTGGTCATTAGATAATTTCCATTGCATGTTACTACCACATGGGACAAACCATAATTTTGATACATGTATACATATATAAACATACATGTACAAGTGTATACATGTATACATACATGTATGTATGCAAGTTGCAAACTAACAGTTTAAGTTGATTTTTATCCCTTTGTTTATTTTTTTTACTTGCTTTCTTCTTCATGTGTACATGTGTAAACGTGTGTGTGTGTGTGTGTGTGTGTGTGCGCGTAACTTGGCAAGCTTTATATTTTGCTATGCTGTGCATGCCAAATTTGAAGTTGCCCAGTGATTAAATTGAAACAGAAAGTGTTACATATCTGCAAGTAATTTCCAAATTTTAACCAGTAGAACACTGGAAATTACCAGTCACACTGTAATGCAATCACTGTCAACAGAGGAATTCTTATCACAGGGAGGGGCAGTCAAGTTTTAAAATTTAACACCGTTTCACTATTTTTGTGACATATTTTACTATCTCATCATCATTCACCGATTTAGGATCTTGTACACATGTACGTATGTGCATAGTGAGAGACTGGTGTCCCCCTCAAGAGAGAACATAAGTGCATAAACTGAATATGGGATGGTCATAGTACTCATACTCATTGCCACTAGACAAGGCGCAGACGTCTCTTGTCAATCAATACGGATGCCCTCAAACAGCCATTTATCACTGACTACTCCTTCCCCTCTAGCCTGGGGAATTAGCCACTACATCAATCCTGCTGAGGAAATCACATCCTTTTTACAGTGCACTCTATCTCATTGACACAAAACTAATCAATTCTCTTCAGTTGCACCACAGAGTACTATTTTCTAACAGGACTGGGGTGAGGGAGGGAAGGGGAGGAGACGGGGGGAGGGGGAAGGGTGGAGGTGTTTGGGAGTTTAATGTCCTTTTCCACCACGTAAGCGTGATGTCAAAGACGGGGCAACGAGAAAAAGGCCAGCACAAATTTATATTTGGCCCCACCCAGGATTTGAACTCACGAGCCGAGCATTGGGAGTCCAACACTCTACCATTCGGCTATCCCGGCTCCCCGGGAATATATATAGTAGGGTACAACAGTACAAAGACTGCTCAGAAGAGATGAATTTGTGAAACTTTCTCAGCGTGCCTGGACGGATTCAACAAAGAGGATCTTTCCAGGCTATTTTCTTCTTTCTTTTTCTAGTGGCACTGTAGAGGCTAATTCGATCAGCCCTTTGTTGAGCTGAAAGGTAAACCTAAGACAGCAGGTCTGTGGCTTGTCAAGTGCCCAGCCAGGGGGGAGGGTCGGCTATTTCCCTAGCTGGGGCAGCATCACCCAACAAACAAAGCCACAGTGAGAACAGGGGGGCAGGGTTAAGACAGGGTGCAGCTGCCCTGTTGACCTTTCACAGCTCTAAAGTCTAATCCTGTGCAACACACACACACACACACACACACACACACACACACACAGAGGCAAGTGTGTATGCAGTACAGGCTGTGTCTCACACAAGTCAATTGTCAAGCTATCCCAAAAGAATCTTAGTATCTTACAGCACAGTGGTGAACGGTATAAATTTAGAGATCCAAAATTTTCCATGTAAATTGTAATGCACACAAAAGGCAGAATTTCAAATTTATGAATCTCATTAACAGACAACGCTTAAATCAAGATGCACAAATATTTAGATCATACGCCATGTCACTTGAAATTCAGAATAGTGAAAACTGAAATGATCTAAAATTTTGGGTTACACACTAACACAGGCTTCACAGCTCAGGTGCTAATTTCTTGATTCGATCAAATGTCTGTCCCAAATCTGTGCCAGTGTATGTCTGTGTCACAGGGTGAGTCCCAGTGATGATCACACTGAACCGGCAATTCATTTTCATTTCATCCATGGGTGGATCAGCAAGCAAGCATGTTGTGCATCTAGCGATGTACAGCAGCCTTGATCGATAAATTGGGAGCCAGAGGGAAGCTGTCAGGCAATGGGTGTAAGTGCCCATACACCTGTAAAGAATTCCACACAGGAGGTACACGCGGAGTTATAGAAATTTCCGGTCTGTTCAGGATGGGTGGTGGTTTCTGACACTTTGTCTGAGCGTGGGTGTGTAAGGACTGGCATGGGACCGATGAAAGCCAAAGGCTACATGACGCATGAACTCGGATGCCGCGATCGGTTTGAGAAAAGTACTCAAAAAGGCACTGGTACCTCAATTAAAATTGGGCCAACACGTGCATTAGGGGGCGGGGGGGGGGAGGAAGGACTGAGCTTCAGTAACAGATCCATCAGTATCTCAAGACACCGCCTCCAATTCCAAACTAAAGTGGATTCCACACAGATGTGTGAAGTTGAAGAGGTCCGGTGAAATAAACCCAGCAGAAGCCTAAATGGAATTGTACAACTGTTTACTTACCCACAAGATAACAAGGAAAATGGTGAGGAGACACTTCAAACAGAAAAGCTTCTGATCGGTCCTCATTTTGCCTGGTGAAACGATCGCGGCCAGCACAGACAGACTCAATCCATGTCCAGACTTTGTTGTTGGAGCCAACTTCCGTGTGACCTAATCGAACGGCACGAGGGGGCGCGCGAGCATTTCCGCTCCAGAAATGATTGCCATGTGAAAGTTGCGGGCACTTGTAAATCATGTACTGGTTCGTTTTAAATGAAGGGGCGAGAAATTGTAGACGACGTCCTAGTGTTTGAGAAGACATAAAAGGAACTTATACATGTAGCGCGTTCTCCTGCAGCTTTTTCTAAACGTGTCCACAGAGACTCTTTAGCGCATCTGACATTGCAGCAGACGACGTTTCTGCAGACGACTTTTCTGTAGGCCGATTAGGCCGATTGACCTTTTTGCCCAATTTTTTGTGTGCGTGAGGTGCAGTCAGAAACAAAACAAATGAAAATGTCGTATTGTTTGAAAAGATATTTCAAAACTGTCCTCGCACAGTCGAAAACCTTGGCTCATTGTAAGCAGAGCAAGTCAACCACTGCGGTGAGGCAAGATGATCAGCAAGGAGAAAATACACAGTTGTGTGGAGCAAAACCCCTTCACATACCGGTGATGGCAAATGAAGTCCTGGATATTCTTGACCCCAAGCCTGCACATGTAAGCAAAGCATCCTCTTTGTTTTCAGAACCTGCAGAGTCTTAATACATACTAGTAATGCAGATTGTGTAATGCAGATAAACCATGCAAAAGCTTTTAATTCTTTTTTCTTTCTTTTTTTGGACTGGATTCAGTCGTCATTGTATAAAGTTAATTAAGTCTAGGCTAACAGAAATGCTGCTACAAACTGCCTGTTGTATGTGTTTCAGACTATCATTGATATGACCTTTGGAGGAGGAGGTCATTCCCAAATGATTCTGCAGCGTGCTGCCACTTTGAAGTTGATCGCAGCTGACCGTGACCCACTGGCATTTCGCTTAGCGCAGTCATTGTCCCAGCAGTGCAGAGGGTAAACACATAAATGACAGCAAATAATTTCCAATGGGTTGTATAATGATTGGCTTGTAGTATGGCGGTATGTTGCTGAGCATGGAAGTTATGTATGTCTATAGATCTGTTAGTGTTATAAGCATCTAAAAAAAAAAAAAATGACAGTCATTTGAATAGGATAACAGACTGGCTTTCCTAACCAGCCATACTCTGTGGCCTACACATTCTTCCACACAGACACAGGGGGGAGCCAGGGTAGCTGAATGGTAGAGTGTTGGACTCTCAATGCACGGGTCTTGAGTTCAACTTGCGGTTGGGCCAAATATTTGTGCTGGCCTTTTTCTCTTTGCCCCGTCCTTGATATCACCCTTATGTGGTGCAAAAGGACGTTAAACTCCCAAACACCCACCCACCCCTTACACACACACACACACACACACACACACACACACACGCACACACACATGCACATTCATGCACACACACACACACACACACACACACACACACACACACACCCTGGTGACAGGCAAGGGGGCAGTGAAGACAAGCTGATCACTCATGTGTTTTACAGGTCATTCAGGAGAAAACTCTTACATGTATACCAACCCCAGTAAAACCTGCAGATAAATGTTTTCCGTAATGGTTTTGCTAGTTCAGCGTAATATGGCAGTGACCCAAGAAGATATATCATAAACCAGCAAGTGTCATCATGGCATTCCCCTTTGTTTTTACTGTCTGTAGCATGTACAGTTCTGTTTAAGTGAAGCTGTAAAGCTAGTGTTCTCTTTCACTCCAGTTGTTAGTTTCACTTTCATTCTTTCTACACTGCCCGTTCCCACATAGACCACTAATGGCACCAGTATTTTCAACGCTATTGCTGGATGCAAGATCACCTAGTCAATTGTTCTGACCTTTCTGAAATTTGATGGCTTGGTCTCTAATCATTATCTGTACTTTCGCTTGCTCGTTTTATGTGTCACCTTTTTGAACAGAGCTGCTCTATATGGACTCTCACATGGGAATCTAATGCACAAGTTGCTGAAGTGTGTGCATGGAGGTGTGTTTGGTGGGGTGGGGGAACTGGAAGGGAGAAGGATGAACGATTTCATGGTTTAAGTTTTGACTTTTGGAAAGCCCGTCGCCTTATCGAGGGGATACGATGACACACAGGCGATCACTCCTCACAAGTGATGTTCCTATAGACTGCGTGTTGTCTCTTTCACTCACAGAAGACACGTGAGCGCGTAGAAAAGTTATAACTGTGTGGAGTGATCGCCTGTGTGTCATCGTATCCCCTCGATAAGACAACGGGCTCTTCAACATTTCTCCACAGGTAACGCTTTTTATTTCAGGAGCCAATTGTCAGTGGTCCCTGTTCTAGGAAGGTTTTCAGAGTTGCCACACAACCTGTCCGCCCTTGGTATCGAGAAGGGGTCTGTTGACAGTTTCCTGTTTGATCTTGGTGCCTCCTCCATGCAGTACGACACACCAGAACGTGGCTTCTCCCTTAGCAGAGATGGGCCGCTAGACATGCGTATGGATGGAGACAGGTCCGTCAGCTAGACTCCTGACTTTTATTGGTGATCCTCTTAAACTTTGTAATCTGTGAGATCAGATCTTTATGTGGGCATTAAAAAAAAAAAAAAAATTCCATACCAAGATATCACATGTATCTTATTTGACAGGATCATGTTTATCTGCACAGACTTGTTCATTCCAAAACTGAGGAAATAACTTTGCTGTACATTAAACTATTCATAGACTGATTAATTCTCTCTCTCCATGCTGAGAAATTTTTCACTGATGTAAGCTGTGTGCCGGCTGTTTGGTCATGTTGGGGAAAACATTATTAAAAAATCAAATACAAACTTGAAACTCGGCGCTATTACTGAATAAAGTTCTTTTGCTGTGTGTAATTGTTTATTGTTCAGTTTCCTGAGTCCTCTTTGAAGCGACCTTTAAAAATTGACCTTTTTTGGGGGGGGGGGGGGGGGGGGGGGTAAAATAATGTCTTGTTTAGAAAAGTGTTTTGCTCATTCTGTATTTAGTTCAGCACTCTATGATGACATGACTGAGAATAAAAATTGAAAGTTGGCGATCCCTCATTAGGGGACCTCCGCAGCCAAGCGAGAAATATAGGGATCACGGTAGCAATAAACTTAAAGCTTGTGTAGCTGATGCATGTATTGTGTCAAACATGTATTGCTTGATGGAAAAGAATTTTTATATATAGAGAGAGAAGAGTAGGAACAAATTGTATGTCCAGTGGCATACAAAGCATCTCCTAGATCTAGGTAGCGCTCTCAGCTTTACTTACTTCCCCTGTATAATATCTCCAGGTTTCCTGATGACCCCACTGCTGCGGATGTTGTGAACAATCTGGATGCCAATGATCTGCATTCAGTTTTTCGTGGATATGGGGAGGAGAGGCTGTCACGCTCCATTGCACAGGCCATCGTTGATGCTCGCTACGCATTCGGCAACATCACACGTACTCAGCAGCTTGCCAAGATTGTGGATACTGTCTTTGAAGGGTGAGAGAATGTAGCTGGGATTGTGTGTGTACAGAGTTTGATGTGTTGAATCCTGGTCTGCTTCCCTGGTACCAGACTCAGTAAATTTATCACTTCCCAGGTAAAATGCTTGCAGTTGTATGTGTTAAACAAGACGTGTATGGACGGAGACAGTTGCGTCATCTAGACTTCTGGCTTGTATTAACAACACTACACTTGTCCACATTGAATTACTATCATTGCTGCACAAGTCACTATGATTCAAAACATTTGTCCTGTACTTTTTCAGTCAGCCAGGACATTTGTCCTTTTATAGTTCTCACGGATATGAACTGCAAAAACTCTGTAGTAAGAACATCAGTGAGGTTCACTTGCTGTCACCTCAATAGATCAAACTAAAGATCAGCTGCATCGCTTTAGTGTAACCAAGAAAACTTGTTTACCAAAAAACCCCCCATAAATGTTAATGACAGCGTTTTGATTGGTTCTCTAGTAATCACAAGCAGGACAAGCTACAGCGTCACTCCCATCCAGCCACAAAGGTCTTTCAAGCCCTCAGAATTCTGGTCAACAACGAGCTCAATGAACTGCACAACGGTCTGGAAGTCGCTTGGCAGTATCTGAGACCCGGAGGTCGGTGCGTGGTCATCGCCTTTCACTCTCTGGAGGACCGGATAGTCAAGCGGCATTTTCATGGCATTGAGATGGACGCCCAAGCAAACATGCGAGTGGGAGATCATCATAGGAACTCTGCGATTGTTGAACCTGTGGAATTGGTGGTGGGAATGCTGTCCAAAAGATGGAAACCTGTGTCCAGGAAAGTTTTAACTCCGACTGTGGATGAAATCAGTTCAAACCCAAGGTGCAGGTCTGCTAAACTGAGAGCTGCCACCAAACGTTGACAACCATATCGTCTAGGTTAGATTTTACAGGGAACGCTTGGTGTAGGAATCGTGTGTGGAAGTTTAAGGTTTTCTGCCCACAGAGTTTTATCACACAGAAGCTTCCTGTCACATTTCAGTATTCAGCGTAGGCAGTTCGGGTTGCCAAGAGATCTGATGCCGTATGTCTCAGAATTGTCTAGGAAAATGACTTTCTAAGCATTTTTCTTGTGTGCTTCATGCAAGGATTCAGATCTTGCCATTGCTTGACCTAGTGTCTGGTATTACTGTATAGCTCAAGAGAATACGACAGATTGGGGGGGGGGGGGGGGGGGGATCAAACAACTGTGCCCCAAGTCCTCCATTTAAATTTTAATAACTCTAGGCATTAGATAATATATTGAAATAAAATGACAACTTCACCATTTCTGTTTTGATCATTTTATTTGAACAGGAAAAACCAGTAATAAAATTACTAGCATTCAGTCATTCACACATTTTTACCGTTAGCAAATGTTTGGTGCAGACAACACACATCACACACAACAAACTTGCAGTCATGCGGACACTTGAAAACTGTCATAGTAAAATTTTCAGGAAAACATGAATTACTTCAGAAGAAAAAGCATGCAAAACATTTGCCCAAATCATATTGTACATCACAGATTAAAAAAAGAAAATGATGATTGAGAGTTGGTGCATAACTCCACACTCAAGAAGTGTAACCCTGAACACAAAGAAGACTTCCCATCTGTACAACAGATGTGTGAACAGCTAGTCTGGAGCAAAAAACAACAAATGTAAAAAAAAAAAAAAAAGTAACTGAAGGCATCTTCAAACACAACAGTATGTCTGACACATGATCATGTCTCCAGAAGAGGGCTTGTTTAAAAAAAAAAATCAACAAAATGTTTTTACAAACAAAAACTGAATCTGAACACAGCTGATAAGAAAAATGCCAGTGAAATACACAAAAATGCCAGTCAAAATTTAATTTGACCACCGATCACCAAACCCACCCTCCCTATGCTGTTGAAAAGAAAGGAAATGGCAGTTGCTATCTACAAAGGCAGAAAGGAATATTTCTTGGCAGTTCTGCAACTCTACCAGTCAGTATTCAAACACATGCAAACCCATACAAACTTAAATTTTGGCTAATTTGACTTGAAACCAAAAATCTGTAGTTTACAATGAATCTGGCGCCGTAAGTTAAAAAAAACAAAACTAATGCTACCATTTTCAGGCTCATGGGTCGTTCTGGGCACAAATACTTGCAATGCACAGGCAGGCTTGCGTTCAGCTAATTGAAGCAAAAATGCAGGGCAGTAGCCAGTGGACCCACACTCCAGAGTGCGGCCCACTTCACCAAGCAGTTACACATTTTCTCGTGTGATTGTCTCCCCTTGTGGTTTCACTGAGCAGCCGACTGGGGAAAAATAGCCGATGTTGCTTATGAATGGCTGAGTTTTCCCCATTTTCACAGCCATCAAGGCTCTGCATATCTCTAAGAATAGATTATCACAAAAGCACAGGTGCAGTCACAAGCACAACTGTTCCAAACCAGATTTCTCCCTGCACAAAGCCTGATAATGGTAGCCTTAGGCACACCCATTTGCTATAAACCACTGTTGCTTTCCATATTCCTGCTATTTTCTTTTTCTTTTTATAGCTGGTATCCGAAGTGGTTACTGCTGGCTTTAGCCATCCCTAATTTTGCCAATTCGATACCAACCACCCAAATATGAACTTAAAGCATTACACAAGATAAATTGCACAGGATGCATGACTGAAGCTCTAAGAATGGATTTAGTGCGAAAATGAGTAACACACGATCCCCTATCCCATCCACAAACTATCATTGAGAGTTTGAATTCAGCAGTGGAAATCCTTCTTGGGCATCACGTTCTTCGGCGGAGTTTAGTAAGGGAGCGGCGGGCAACTCTGAAGGTAGAGACATGGCTGGCATGCCCCTAACTGTCTCTTCAAAACTGGCACCAGTCCGTCTGTACTTCCCAATCTTCAGCCGGCAGCAAAGAATGTCAGCAATAAAGTTGGTCAGTGACTGAAGCATCCCTGTAAAACATGAAAATGTAAAACCATCAAAGCTGATTAAAGGATTTACAATATTGAATTACGTACAGTGTAAAAATGATGCAGAATCCACTGCAGTCTACGTTTACACCTTACAATCGAATAAAGAAAAGCAGGATATCACACACACACACACACACAAAAGAGAAAAAGTAGACTGACAGAAAACCGACAAGGTGGTGTTTCTAAAACAGTTTCAGGTGTTAATGAACATGTGGCAGACACAAAAATCGAAGTACACTGTAGTATAGCAGTGGAGAAGTGTTAGAGGTGTGTTTCAGTGGTGGACCTAACGGGTTTTGCATGGTATCAACAACAGTTTCACAGAACAACTTAATTTCTCCCAGATAATCCTATCCACCTTGAACATTCAAGCATTCACTTTGGAAGCTACTGAACGCAAGTGGGAGAAAACAGAGTTCAAGCTGAAATGACAAAACTGCACGTAAAAGCAAACCTGAGACAGAGAACACGCCTCCAATGATGCCACACATGCGCACAAGAAACTGCCAGTATGGCTTGTGTTCCTCACGCACTCGTATCAGCAAGGATGACAAGTCGTATTTAACGAAGATACCTGGCGACCCATGGCTACCTTCTCTGTGGTTAATGGTCCGATTCTGAAAGCCAAACACAAAGTCAACCTAATTTCTCAAGTACAAATTTTACCGAAGGTTACTAAAAAGGCCACAAAGAAATGTGTTTCATGCAATATTGTGCATGATACATTTTATCATAGGAGGGGTATCTGATGGTCACAGTCGCAATTCTTTCCCCCTGTGTAACTTTTTTCTCCTCTTTTATAAACAAACTATTCGTAGAAACGAACAGTTAACATGGTTGTGCTACCTAGGTAAACAACATATAATCAAATGTATACAGAATATTACTATGAAGCAACCTACCCTCTCTGTAACAGCAAACTGGTATGTGTCCACATTATTTGCATAGGTGCGAACCTCTGTTGGTACCACTTGTATGAAGTACTGGAATATGTGATAATCTGCAATGGACACAGCATGCCACAAAAAATAACTGCCACATCCAAGATAAATTTACACAAACACACACACATACACACACACACACTGCACAGATTTCATCCCTAGTATTTTCAAGGCTGTTTTTGTGGTTTCAACATTCCCATAATTCATGAGACACACCAAAAAAAAATGTATGGCAAAACACCTTCAACAATTCCTGAGCCCCTAATGCTCAAGACAACGCACTTACTGTTGTCTGTAACCAAGAGAGTTCCATCCAAAGGGTAGACTACTCCTGGCACGGGGTCTCCAAAAGAAAAGTGGTCGATTCTATGTGAGAAGTTATAATCTGTAAAAAAAAAATTAAGAAAGTTTATACACAAATCAATAAAAAAGGGGAAAAAATTCTGAGACAAAGGATAAATATATATATAGCAATAAAATACAAATGCATGTTTCCATTTCTTCCAATCGAAAGCCGCAACTCATTGTATCAAGCAAAACGACAGAATTTATCTTTTATTCAGTGGGCCTAATGTGAGATTTTCACACATGTATGTATTTTACAGAATTCAGTGACATACCAGCAGAAAAGTTTGTCATAACAAAAAGGAGACACAAACCAAAACATATGATGTCAGAATCAAGCAGCATATTAAATGAGGGGTGACTCGATACAAGACTACTAAAACAAATCTGAAATGGCAGGCGTTAGCGTAAGACTAAAGAACTACAACTACCATGCATGACTTCACCAAAGTACATCTTACCAGTGCCTTCTATCATCAGTGCTATGTGGGCGTGGCCTCGGGGTATGACAGGCACTGACCTGAAGGAATCGGAGAAACATTCTTATTCAATGGTAAACAAAAGGAATTTACACAAAAAAATAACAAACTCAATGAAACTACACATGCAATTAAAATGACTTTAACACATTTTCCTGTTTCCTGAAATTGTTACCAAAAGTTTTACGAGAAATTGTAACTGTCACCGAAAACAGAAAATCCTCCTTGCTGTTTTGGTTTGCTCTAATATGATGAACGTCACCAAAATGTTGTGCTTACTTTCCAGCAGTGACATGAAAGTTGCCAGCAACCTTGCTCACTTCCAGCGTCCCATGAATTCGGCAAGCATCCGGCTTCCCAGATGGCATGTCATCTCTGCAAAATGAAACAGTACTTAGCTGCTGTTACTGTGCAAGAGCCTAAGTAGTACGCTACAAAAACAGCTCAGAATGACCCGTGAGCCTAAAAAATCTTTTAAAACACTTGGACCTTTAATACAAACCTGGGGGGCATGCCGCCAACGAGTGTTGGTTTGTCCGATCGCCACAGCAACTCTTGGATAGCATGGTATTCCTGTGTCAGGTATTCGTTCACCTGCTGGGTGAAATCCAGGTATTCCTGTTGCCGTGGTGACAGCTGGAAGTATGCTGGTTCCTCTTTCAGTTTCCCATAGCTAAACACGTCCTGCCCCGTTTGGTCAAGTACATCTGCACCCATGTCTGCATACAAGTAGGGAAAAATGTGAAGTAACAAACATGTCTGCAATTTGCATTTGTCAGCACTTTCAAATGATTCAATAGGAACTTAAGCAGTCATACCTGCATTTTTCGCGGCCCCCCCACCCTCCCAAAAAAAACCCCAAAACCAAAACAACAAAAAAATAATTTATCATGTCTAGATGAAAACATCACTTTCAGGGACACCATGAGAATACAATTTCACAAAAAATGGAAAATCAAAGTATGTAATATCCTTACGCTGGCATTTCATGGCCACTGTCATATCGATGTTGATCTTCACTTTTCTGAAAGCAAACAAAAAAAAAAACATTCCAAGACATGAGTTGGCATGAGC
The DNA here is from genome assembly GCA_018292915.2 of Batillaria attramentaria. Classification (NCBI taxonomy): domain Eukaryota; kingdom Metazoa; phylum Mollusca; class Gastropoda; family Batillariidae; genus Batillaria; species Batillaria attramentaria. The sequence goes on from JACVVK020000261.1 coordinate 399,995, forward strand.
AAATTATACAATTTTATCTCTGGAAGAAACCTGAGAGAATAAGCCCTAGGAAAACAAGAAAAAACTGTAAACTTCTTTCTTGTAAAGTGCTACAACTTATCAACTACAGCTTGCCTTGTTTATAGCAACCTTTTTTGTCTATATATTTCTATCTAATGAATCACTGATCTTGAATTTCTGTCAAATTAATAATTATTAATTTTACACTTACTGGGCTTGATATCTGTGGGAAACTGTAATCAGACAAATGTCCTGGCTGACTGAGAGTATAGAATATTTTTCCAGTTGGTACAGTTAGCCCAGCAAATGAACATGTATCCAGTCGACCACTACGAGGGGAGATTGTACACTCGCTGCGAGGGAGGAGCTGCAAATGTACTCTGACATTCAGACTGGTCAACTCCCGCGTTTTTTCCACGCTGTGGTCAGCAAATGGCATGTTTCCAGCAAATCGAAGTCAGTGCAAACTAATCAGGTTTTAGCATGGCCAAGAGGTTACAGACATGAATACAACTGCACAACCATTCAAACATCAATTCGCTGAGTTTTCTGACTTAATAAGGAGTCGGAACACTGCACACCATTCTGCAGTTCACTAATTCAAGTTGAACTGTAAGCCTATGGCCGCTGCCATTCACGACTGCCAAGTTCAAATGTCGCACACATGCACCAGTAGAGTGATTGAAAATGAAAGAGTCACAATTACAAAAGATGTAAAAATAAATGCACATACCTCCTGACCATCTTATGGCGATATTCCGTTTTAAAATGCATCGCATAAAGTAAAGTCATAAAAGGAAGTCAGCCGACACATGACTTCACCTTGTGACCTCAGAGTATTAATTTGCATCCTCTTGCGCGTAGTGGGGATAAAACTGCCCCCACTAGTGGATGACTGGAGTACATTTGCCCCTCCTGCGCATGACTGATTTACATTTGCACCCCCTAAAGGGCGAGCTATACCAACCAAGCTCTACTGTGGTACAAAAAGGACATACGTGTATTTAAATTCTGCCCTAGCTCATAACAAAGTAATTGGGCATTTTAAAAATACATCAGTCTATGACTGACATCCAAAGCGGACATAAAGCCCTGCCATGCGCCCCCCCCCCCCCCCCCTCTTAATTACAACATGACTTACATATATATATATATATAGCAGATTAAATTATCTGGCATCAGTGTACCACTACCATTACTTGTATAGTCATGCAATGCTTATACCGTGTAAGGTTGGTGTCAACTTCATAATCGAACTTGAGCTCTGTGGCAGTGTAGTACTGGATTTCAGACACGACCAAGATGATGATCAGCATAAACGTCAGGATTGACACTGCAAAAAATCACCATAGATCTGGGTTTGCAACATTTTCATTTCTTCAGTAAAAATTGCCTCTACCCTAAGAAATTTACACTTAGTGCCAGGTTAATTCATACACTGTAGTGTACCTAAAATGCACCATCAGAACACACACACACACACACACACTGACACACACACACACACACACACACACACCCCTACGCGAGTGGACGCGCACACATTATATATTTTTGTTGGTCATATACAAGGGGAGGGGGAAAGCAAATTAACACACATACACACACAATATACACACAACCTAAAAAAAAAAAAAAAGGGTTATGGTTCACTTACAACCACCCCCTGAGGCTGTTGTTTCTTTGTAGCTCTCTGGCACCTTAGGAAAGGCATCCAACTCTTTCACCACTTTCAATGCCGTCTTCTTGCTCACGTTCAGACGACGCATGATGTCCGCAGCACACTAGACGTGGTAGTCTTGCGTATCTTCGAATTGCACGCCTTCTACAATACTGTATACTGTAATACTGTATGGCAGTCGATGCTCTGTTTGAATTTTGTTTGGTATTTTAGGATTTTTAACAATAATTTCGCCCCTTGGAAAGGCAGAGGCCGAAAAGGAAAGTGCACAGTATGTGTACAGTATGTGTACACACCCGCTCGACTGTTTCGAGGTCTGCTAAGACAAAATGACGTACGCATCAAACGTGTGACCATAGAGTCCTCATTTCTACTGTTCCGGATCAGACTGCCGTGGGATACTTCGAAGCCTGCACACAATGACAGCAATAACTAAGACTTTGTTGTTTGTTGACACGTTGAGATACCTTCAACCGGAAGTGGCTTGCCCAATTCAAACTCGGCCCACCAACTCGGCACAAGGTGGCAGTCAGATCTGCGAATACACAATACCAACTCTGCCCAGTGTATCAAGCTCTGCTTTAAAAATAGCTTCACTGACTTGAAATTTCCAGGCCATACTGATTGCTGCATTAGCTATCGCAACTCTACAGTGAGACCATGTCCTGCGGTCCCCATAAGCCATCGTGATTCCACACTAAAGATTCCCCCCTCCCCCCCTTTAACTGTACCTTAGGTACCTGCGAGACATCGTGGATCCATTGTGTGGATCGTACCGTGGGCCATCATGAACCCTTTGGACCTTCGGTGGTGTGTACAATACCCATGAGCTATCGTGAATCCATACGGTTATATTTCAACGCAGTACCCATTAGATTTTGTTACTCTGTGTCTGCCATGGCTCGTTTCATTCACTGTTTAATTCAGTTCAATATAACTTTGTACGTTGTATGATAAACCCATGAGAGTTTGTTACTCTGTGTCTGCCATGGCTCATTTCATTCACTGTTTAATTCAGCTGATTCAATCAATATAACTTTGTTGTATGATAAACATTAGTATTTTTTTTCTTTTGGCTCATTAGAATGCACTATATAAATATTGACAATTAAGATTCTCAAACCTCAACTTCAGAAAACTGTTGAGCAATATATTACAGACAGAAAGTACATGGAAAGGAAATTTATACTTCAAGTGATATTCCTGAACCACACAGCACCCTCAAACTCTGCTGGAAGGGTTCCCACAAATATGAGAACGCACCCACATTGAATTTACATACTATATGTGCTGTATCCCAATTACTTGGCTCAAACTGGACCCACCACGCATGCTCACATAAAATGCAGGCATTGTCTCGCAAACTCGAGATCAACATTTACATAATACTTTATTTCTGTGTGCATTCTGTTACGTTTGAATCTTGCTGTTTTCCTTTCTCTTTAACATTGTTGTTGTTGTTGTTGTTGTTGTTTGTTGTTGTTTGTTTTTTGGGGGGGGGGTGCATTGGAAATAATTTTTTGTCGGGATTTTCTTCTTCTTTTGTTGTTTTCCGCCAATTTCTATGGTCGTCCATACGCACTGTAACTGGAAAGCAATGTGTGACACATTGATGTACAGGAGAACAAACAAGCCCCTGCGGCCGGTGTTCGACTGCAGTACACACCGGCCTAGCAAACAATCAAATAAGATAACTTTGACACGGACGTCACATAAGCCAAGCACGGAAAAACAGGAAAGCCTTCTGATTCCTGGAACAAAGCAAAAAAATATCCCGTTGCCTCATTCATCGAGTATGAAAGGAACACGTCTACTCGGTTGCCGAGAGTCCGTCGAGTGTCGTCTGCTTCTACCGGCGTTTTGGCAGATATCCGGTTTTCTCACGCATGCGCTCTCGCTCGATCGGCTGTCATTTTCCTGGAGACGCAACAACAAACCAAGGAAGCCGCACGCAGCGTGATAGTGAATAGAAACATAGTGCAGACAACCACTACCTGCCAAGATTTGGCTCCGAACAACCATTACACAGATTCAGCAAGCCAGCTTCCGTGTGCAGCGTCAGATTTCGACCCTAGGGACGCCGATTCAAGTTCGCGGCTCCGGGGCTTCCGAGGTAAGTCCCGCACAGTGATCGCTGAGCAATGGTGCGGTACTGTTTGTGATCTTATCACTATTGGCGCTGACTATTTCACCTGATTATTTTCATAGTTTGCATCCGGTCGTGAAGGCGACAGGAAGTTGGTCCGGCAAGCACGAACGTTTGACATGTCCACGCTATAATCGTTTTGCACTGCAGGTCATGTTGGTTCTGTTATTCCTATGACTACTTAGTACCCTTTCATGAGGCATTTGTAGTCAAGAGCCAAGCGGATGGCTGAATGGCTGCATGTTTTCAATACTGCTAGGGAATAAATGGACTGGGTTGGGGTAAACACTGGATGTGTCCTACCTGAAAGGCGAACTGTATTACTGAAATAGCTATTGTATAATTTGGTACACTGTATAGATGTCATGAGTGACATAGTGCACAGATTTTAAAACCTCATATTCAGATTCACATGGTTTAGTGTGTAGGCGTTTTCTGCCCATTCACATGGGGGTACTGGGACAGGGTAGACAACAATTATCCATTACAACAGAAGTGCCGCAATAATTATCAAGAAACTCTCTAGCTCACCACACTCAGTCTCAAACTTCTGTTGGTCTATCTCATTCCATCTGTAAATTAATGTTTGACATCAAATCACGATCATGAAACGGCATCTTTTGTTTGTCTTGCTGTATGAATCAATGCGTGACACAGTCATATGTCACAACCAGATCACCACTCTCTGCTATCAGTGTACATGTCCATTTTCTGTACGTCCCACGATCACACACAATTTTACAGAACTGTAAAAACAACACATGAGACAAGTCTACTTACCGTGTACCATGATTTGATTGACAAAAACATAGCAGCAGTTGTGGAAGGAGCCTCTTGTTGCTTTGGACAGTGCAAACCTTCATTTTCTTTGAAAGGAAAAGGTTCATGATTTTTCTTGAGGGAGTTTCTTGTTACTGATGTAAGTTTATAAACATAACAACTTTAGTAATGTGACGTGTTTGCTGAGATTTTGAAATCTACATACCACATCAACAAAACTGTACAATGGTGACCATTTCTCCAGAAGTGCTTTTTCAATCAATCAAATTTATTGAGTCCTCATAATTATATAAGGATATTTGTTGCACAGGTCACCAATTCATAAATAAACATGCATACTATTAAACCGAATATAGTAAATTACATAAAAGGGATGCAAAAAAGATCATCTATGTGATGATCTGTCAGACAGCAATCAGTCAGCTTTTACACACGTAAATGTACACCAAAATTTTGCATGCCAACTTCGCACCCTGTTTAGTTAAGTTTGTTGAGTACAAACTTTCAGTGCGTTTGGTAGCTTGCAGCTATGTGTGCCATGCCTTGCTTTAAATCTGTTTTGGTTCTGTATTGTGTCTCATGCCATTTCTATCATTCTAATGGTTATTGATTACCATTCATAATGTCATTCTTATCAGATGTCCTTTGGTTCCGCCAATGGTGAACCAGTCTAGAAATCCTTGGATACAGATTTATGACCAACTTGTGACATTTTTCTGAACAGTTTGGTCAGTCTGACTATATATAAAATATAGTCAGACTGACCAAACTGTTCAGAAAAATATAAAATATAATGAAATATGCACACCTGTAAAAAGCACACCACATGGTCCTTTCCTGATGGGGGAGTTGTGGACAGTGAGGACTGGGGCAGGGTGGAGCAGTTCAGTGTGTGTGTGTGTGTGTGTGTGTGTGTGTGTGTGTGTGTGTGTGTGTGTGTGTGTGTGTGTAATATCATATTCAAAGGGCCTATGGAAAGCATAACATTCAATAACATTGTTAAAATTTGATTTTGTTTGTTGTTGTTGTTGTTGTTGTCTTTTTGTGTTTTTGTTTTTGTTTTTTTTCGCTGCTTGCGGTATATAGTCAGCCTGTACAAGTCAATTTCCCTGCGGACAAAACATTTGACACATAGATTCTGAACACCTGCTGATACAGCAACTATGTATAAATTTGCGTATTTATTTTTTTCTAACCAGAACAATACTCTGATGAAATTTCGCCCGTTGACCTCGGTTCAGAAGTACAGTATTTAGCACCAGCAAGACTTCAGTCTCTTCCAGGCAGTCGGTTGCTGACGCTGATGTCAGTGCTTTGGACAGTTTGGTATTACTGTCACTATAGCAACAGAGACAACAGTCATGTCCGGAGGAAAAGCTGATTACGGGAACTGTCAGCGTGTCGTGGTTTTGATAAGTGTGGGGACAGATGAATGAATAAATCCAGTGATTTATTCATTGCAGAGTCAAAGATCGTTGAGCGGGAACATGACAAATGTATTGACGCAGATAATGCACACTGGCGCATCCGTGTGTGTGTGTGTGTGTGTGTGTGTGTGTGTGTGTGTGTTTAGCCATTGCCATTCTTTAGGTATTGGTGCTGATACAGTAAATGCATATAAACATCAGTTTGGTTCGTGTTGGACGGGGTGGAAAGCACCTGTACCTCACTCATACTAACCATGACCATATGTGTACACACACACGCACGCACGCTTGGCACACACACACACACACACACACACACACACACACACACACACACACACACACACACACACACACCCGTGTTTTGTGACACATGGGCGCAAAAGACAGGCGCACAGTTCACAGAGTCAGAGAACTGAGTAAGTTCAGGGTCTAACCTTCGAGGTCATTTTTAATATTCTTCTGTAAATGCTGGCCGTCACCTGCCCCTTTAAAAGGAGATTGGGGCGGAGGGGTGGGGGTGAGTTCATTGCTACTGATGCAGAGCTTCAGATTGTTTTTAAATGTCATGGGCCCAATGACCCATGGCTGAGCAAAATGAGGGGTCAATTTTCAAAATGATGGGTCATTGAAAAAATCTTGAAACGAAAAAAAGTCAGAGGTGTACTAACTTTATTTAGTCCTTCTTGAAGAGGTAGCGCCTTCTTTTCTGCGCCCACACCTGAACAGCTTTTTCAAAGGGCATGTTTTGGAAGTTGGATCCGGCATTGTGTGTGTGTGCACATGTGTGTGTGTGTGTGTGTGTGTGTGTGAGAGAGAGAGAGAGAGAGAATGACAATGACAAACCTTTATTTTTCAACGGTATAACGTTAAGATTTTGGCCATCGGCCAGTTTACAACCTTGTTGTTGCTAAACTACAGAAACTTAGTAAGGAAGCACACACACACACACACACACACACACTTAGTAAGGACGCACAGAGAGAGAGAGAGAGAGAGAGAGAGAGAGAGAGCAAGTTTTTCCTGACATGCATGTTTTCAAATGAAAATGTTGTGATATTTACAAAGGTTATGATACTATCCTTAAAATTAGCTGGACTGTTGGGAGCTGTACAAGGCCTGTCTCTCTCTCTCTCTCGCTCAGCCCCCCCCCCCCCCCCGGGCAGCCCACACACATACACACAGTTTAGGCCTACTTTCCTCCCTCCAACTTTTCCTCACCGACCTTTCTGTTAGATTTCGTCATGACCCATCATTTTCACTTTGGAAACGAAGTCATGCCGTTGGGGGAAAAGCATCATATAGATCTCTCACGACGACGCGTTGCGGCGTTCAATTTCATGAGATCATGAATATGAAAACGACCTACTTGCAGCTGCAGATTCAGTCCGAGCAAATGTGAGCAGAGACTGGCCTGCCACCAATTTTATTTTCTTCGCCGATGGTTTTTTTCGACATTTTTGATGGAGCAGTTGATACAGAAACAAGCATTCAGTTCTCGGAATCTGCAGACGTCCAAGCCAACTCTCTGTTAATATAAGCGTTTTCATTGGATGTTCCGAACAGAGAAAACCAATGAGATTCACGTTTATTCAGCGATGTTGGCATCACCGAGTAATATAAGTAAGGTATTCGCGGATTGGCTTTCGGGAAGATCTGTCATCCAGTGACGTGCTGCGATACGATACATGTTGGGCAGGCAAGGCAGTGCAGAGACGCGATGTTTTTAGTTTCACTAGGCCTACTCCGATGTGCAGAAGGCCAAAAGTACGCGCGCCACACTGGCGCATACACATTAACTCTTGCGCGTCATTTTGATATTTCACGCGTCAATGGCGCGGGCGCGCCGACAATCTGAAGCTCTGCTGATGAAGAAACATTAATTTTCATACCCCGACAAGGTGGCCTGAGCCGCGAGTCAAGCCACCGGTAATATGCCGCCGGTGTTCAGCAGATTACAGGTAATGGGCGGTCAATACACCGCCTAATCCAATCCGTTACCAATCAGGTGTTGAGCTATTCACCTGCCGCGACGCTAGAACCGTTCCTTTCACATATGTTTCCTCGAACGGGGCCCGGCCGAGTGCTAGGCACTGCTCAGTTCCGCTGTCGCGAATTTATGACGCTGTCAAATTGCTGGCTATCGCGAGATATTGTGCTGCGGTAGTCGCGATAGCGCATATGTGGCTGGTCAGTGGAGGGTTATTTTTCACCCGAGGAAGGGTGCGGCGGGAAGAATGGACATGGAATCACTGGCAATTCGTCTGTAAGTTTATGTGCGTCTGAACCAGCCGCAGATGACAGGACTGAGCCGCAGTCTGTGTTTTCTTCAGAACAGTCTGAACAAAAAGTAGTGAAAATATCTTGTCAGTACAGAAAGGGTCAGTCGGGTTTCTTTAGGTTACACAGTCTCTGGTACTTTTTCGTAATAAGGTCGGGTTATTCCCCTCACCTTTCCGATTGGGCACTTTCACGTCGAGGTCGACCCCATCTCTCGTGATAGTCTAAAAGCCGCGCTGCGGGGTGTGCAGGCAAAAGTGTTACGTATTGATTTCCTGTGCTCTTGTATAGCGGTGCCCCCTCCCCTCTTTCATCTCCTCCTCAGTCACCCCCACCTTGTCGACACGTCTCCAACTTGAAAACACGCGCTCCATGTCAGATTGTGCAGGCCGGGTCTTACATAGTCACGGAGCGATTGAACATGGACAACTTTTATTTATTATTTTGCGGTTTCTCAAAGTGTCTTTAGTAATGAAGTGATTTTTGTTTTTTAATTTAGTGGTGGCTCTGATGTAGTGAAAGCTGCTGTCATGATTCTCAGAGTCAAACGTCAACGTGGAGAGTCAGGGCAGTTCGGGTAGGGGAGGGGGTGGGGTGGCGTGCGAGGTTGCGAGACATTCTTGAAGTGAGTCTGTACAGAAATGGTACAAAATCTGGAATACGTGTATAAACCATGAAATAGTATAAAACTGGAAAGAAATGAATTGGCGTGACCTTTATGCACCGCTGGAGTCAGTAGGGAGGAGGAAGCCGAGCCGGCCCGGGGGTTGGGGGTATGCCCGGCACACCGCAGACATCTGGTGAGAAATGCCATCAAACTGTTACTGCCGCACTATCCTTGCTGCACCAGCACTGACAAGTATACTAGCTAGGCAAGTTACACTGTGTGTAAACACATAACTTTAACAGTTGGTGAATGCTCAGTCACCGGGCAGTCCGGCACTGGCACCAACAAAAGATCTTGTTTCCTGAAGAAAAAGACACTTTTGTCTGAAGCAGAGGAGCAGTCGCTGCACTGTGAAGTTTTCTTTGCGCTGAGAAAAAGAAACTGGTATTCCTGTCGGAAAATCATTCCGGGCGGGGTTATAAACAGCGAAAGACTGAAAACAACGATTTTATTTTCCGAGGCCGGGAGGCCGGTCAGTCACGGTGTTTGTAGATGCAGTTCAGTTTCGGATTCAGAAAATAATGACTTACATTTATCAATATTCATATGATTAGGACGAATAAATTGATTGACTGACGTCAGGGAATGGGTCCGCGATGTCTTACTGGGACCCGGTGTTGCCTAGACCGGTTGCGCGCGTACATGCTAGGACAGCGGGTAATTTTCCTCGCATTGACTGATAGACGACGGTTACGTCCCTTTGACTGGAGCTTCCTCTTCCAGTTGCCCTGAAAGACATGCATGCCCAAACAAGCTAGCGCTAAGTTGTTTCCTTTCCTACTGACGCCGTTGTATTGAATGATACATTTCCCGGCGTGTTGTGTACATGGTTAGGGCTGTTCAATACTGAAACTTGAAATAGTTGAATAATTTCGTTAGCCGGCCGCTATGTCATGCCCGCGTCAGTGAGTCGACTGAGTCGACATTCACTGATTATCCTGGCGGGCTAGTTATCAGTGGCTAAGCCGTCCATCTGAACACCTTTCAATTCACACTGTTTCGTTGACTACCTTTGATTCTTTCCTTAACTGTTAAAAACGACACTTTCACTGACTTGAGTTAACTGCAGTGAAGCTTAGCTGGACTTGAAGTGCGAAAGCCAAACAGACACACCGTTTAATTATTCATTAAAGAGCCAGCAGTGTGTGTGTGTGTGTGTGTGTGTGTGTGTGTGTGTGTGTGTTTCCAACTTGTTGCGCCTGTCATGATGACACGGGTTAATCAAGCAGAAAATGTTACAAGCGCCGCGAGAAGTTGCCGCCTCAATACAATAAGCCTTGCGTGACGTTTTGTGTTTGTAACTCCGATCGAACCATGGATGTCAATAGGTGTACATGCAGTGACCGTGACAGCTACGCGTCTCCTTCCATAATTATACCAGAGACAGTTACACCACTCGTGTTTCAGTCTCTACCCTGGCTGAGAACAAGCACAGTGCATGGTAATTTTCTCGTCACTTGCGCGGGACTGTTTTGTCTGTCGTCTCTGACGGCGTGCCTGCATGGGTCCGCTAAGAAGTATTTTTGCGCAGTGTGATTTATGGAGAGGAGATGGCTTCATGAGCCTAGCGACAAGGTGGGCTGTGGTTGCTAAGACTGTGTGTTTGTGTGCTGCAGGCCGCTGTACTAAGCGATACCAGTGTAGAAAATGTGAAGTTGATGGAGTCCCAAGCGTTGTGGACTTTTGACTTTAACACTAACACGTCGATGCATTGACGTTTCTGCGGTTGATCTTTTTAAAAGGAAGTTTAACATCCTCTTTCTCCAGCTAAGGGTGACATAAAAGACAGGGCAACGAGGAGAAAGGTCAACGCACATTTCTGCCGGGCTTCTATCCGGAATTCGAACTCACATTCCGAGCGTTAGAAGGTCAGCCTTGTTAACAATAGCACATAAAGATATACATTTTCCTTCCAGATCAAAGTGAAATTTCCTTTCTTTGTCGTGGATGCGACTTAGACAACTATTGTAGTGTTTGTTTCGGAAACACACCTGCACTTCTTCAGCATGTCCGCCGGAAGGTAGAGCGTTGGGTCGTGAGTTCGAATCCCGGTCCAGTCGCGAATCAGATATTTGTGCTGGCTTTTTCCTCGTTGCCCCCGTCTTTGATATCACCTGTATGTGGTGGAAAAGGACGTTAAACCCCCAGACACCCACCCTGTATGTCCGGTGGGGGAGGGGGGGTGTAACCCGGCGTTAAGTGATGGAAGCCCAGGAAAACAAAGAAAGAAGTGATTATCGCGTGTGTCGTCAGGCTGCATTGTTTCATTGCTATTTGCTTTTTAATCGCCACCACGCTGTTAGCATTACCTACCGCAGCGCGTTAATCGCACGGACGTGTGTTCGTCGTATAAATTTCATTTCAAGGGTGGGTTTGACTGTACTGACTCAAGATCTGAGTCGGGTGTGTCTGTTGCGACGAGAATTTCCTTGTCGTGCTAATCACTAGGATGGATCGGTATGTGCCCCAGCGATCAGTTTACAACTGTGACACCCACCCACTAGATCAGTCTAATTTGTGTCTGGTGATACGGCGATGCGATTTCGTCGTCAGTGGAAACACACGCGGTCACAAGAGCAGGCCTGCATTTGTTCCAGTGGGTTCATGTGTCAGAGTAATCCATTGCAAGTCGTGAATTGAAGTTTGGCGACTGGCCTGATTGTTGAAAAATGACTTTTGATTCCTCCTTCGCCTGTCCGGACTATGCCTCTTCGGCGTTTATAGATCAGTCTACAGCCCAGGCCGAAAAAAAAAAAAAAAAAACAAAAACACTCTCTGGTGCACAACACGGGCGCTAAGGACAGCACTCAGCCTACCTCAGGTCTGAGGTAGATATTTTTGTCTGAGGCATGAACTGTAGAAGGTCTGTCTTGAACAATGACTTTTGATTCCTCCTTCGCCTGTCCGGACTATGCCTCTTCAGCGTTTATAGATCAGTCTACAGCCCAGGCCAAAAAAAACAAAAACAACCACTCTCTGGTGCACAACACGGGCGCTAAGGACAGCACTCAGCCTACCTCAGGTCTGAGGTAGACATTTCTGTCTGAGGCATGAACTGTAGAAGGTCTGTCTTGAACCATGAACAAGGTCTGTGGCCTGGTCTTGCGCCAAACGATATCGAGCATCTTATCAAGACGTCATGGAGATTATACACGTGTACACTGTTAATCACGGCGGTAACTGGCCGTTCAAAAGAGAGTCTATCGTGGCAGGTACCTTATTCTGGCGTTGCAACATAGGTGTGTGACATGCCAGTGCTGTGTTGACTGACTGAACGTTGCTGTGCCGACTTGGAGACGAAAGTCAGAATGTCATTGTGCTTGGCTTGTTAACCCGAGGAACTTGTGGTTGTTAGTGCTGGAGTAACAGGGAACCAACCATGGATGCACAAACTCAAAGAAGGTATTGTGGTTTTTAGCTTTTGTTTTTGTTCGGAGAGGCGCGCGGGGGGAGGGGGGGGGGCGTCGAGGTTTTTGTTAAGCTGTTTTCCTGCTCAGAACTGAACTGAATCGCTGTGTTTAGATGGGGACGCTGAATTACGTACGGCAGGCTTTGTGACTCTTTGGCTACATAGAGCTGTTGACCTTGCATATTGAACTCGGTGATCTTTTCACCCTAGACATACATGTACAGAGGCAGTTGTCCCTCGTATGCCACTTTCTCACAATACTTAATCAATGGTCTTTTCATCTGAATTACGAGGATGATTTCAGATATTTGAAAAGAAAAATCTGAATAATTTATATGTGCTCATACCAGTGAGAATACTTGAGCCTTTGCCTGTCCGACCTTACACCTGAATATATATTTTAATTTTTTTTTCATATTCAAAACATACTGTACAGAACTACAGATCATAATTAACTTAAAAGAAGACGAAAAGAAAAACAAAACAAAACAGGTGCTGAAACGGTTTAACTGTAACTTGAATGGTCAAGCGTCGCCTGCTCTGTTTGAAAACAGCGCCCTATTCTTTCAGACTCGTCTACCTTTGCGTATTTGCACCTGTTATATTTTTTATTATTTTGGTCACGCGCATGACTGAGTGTGAAAGAAGACTTCAGCGCTTCTGTGTTGTGTGCGTAGTTCAGAATGTTTGCTTTGTGGCGCCTACCAAAAGATCACGTTCGACACGGTGAATGCTTATGTTACCGTGTACGAATGCTGGCTGTCATGTTCACACACACTGCCTGACTGTCTCTTTGATCTACGGTTCGATCAGCGTGTGTGTGTGTGTGTGTGTGTGTGTGTGTGTGTGTGTGTGTGTGTGTGTGTGTGTGTGTGTGTGTGTTGAAAAAAACTGGGGACGATCGGTTGACACCAGACATGACAGTAGACAGTTTCCGAAAAGCATTTCTTCCCGTCGTGAATAAACCCTCTACACTGGGCAGATCCATGTATTGATAGTACAGAAAGCTTATCAGATCATAGGTATGTACACCGTGTGACAAGGCGAGGATAATCAACAAGTCGTCGAAACAGGTGTTCAGTAGGACATTTTCAGGAATTTTGTCAGTAATAGGACGGTGTCTGTCTGCGAGGTTTAATTCAGTGTCAATTTTGATAAATCGCATCTATAACATGTAGCCCATAGACCCGTAGCCACGCCCTCAGATTCTCATGGCAAGCCATCCGATTTTTTAATTTTTTATTTTGGTCGTGCAATGGGCGGCACAACACGGTAATTCCATGGCGTCATTTGATGGGAAAAGGGGTGATTTTAAGATGAAAGACGTTGAGGTAATGGTCTTTTACCACAAAATGACGCCATGGATTTATTGTGTTTTGCCATTAGACGGCAGCTTTGTCAGTCAAGCAACTTGAGAGTTCCCTGCCAGAGAGAAGCAAGATAAAACGTTTTGGGAGAATACTCCGACCGGCCATCCCACACGTGTGATTTGTCTGTAGGAGTAATGGTACACTGTGGTTGGTTGCAATGACTTGTCAGTCAGAATCTGACTACGTGTCAGTTAAGTTTGGTCAGTCTGAAAGGCTGCCTGCTGTTCAACAAGTGCTTGTTAAAGATCCTGTACAGCGTTCCACGGGCGCCCCACAGGTGTTAAAATACCAATCACCCCCGACCTTATCTATAAGCGATTACGGCCTATCACAATCGTGTCTTCAGTAACCATACTCATGGGCTAAATCCAAATTTTGTGTTGGTACGCCTTTCATGGCTAATCCTTACATTGTGGCGGGATCAGCCTGTTAAAGTCTCATTTTATGGTAGGTTTAGGGGGTAGGCCTCTTGGCATGTAGATGATATAAGTCTGTTACAGATATATATGGAAGACAAGACAGGCCCTCGTATGGATAACTCCACTGATTCTCCGTATTATCAAGGTGCGTTTGTGCGATGGATTACTGAAAAATTATGTCAATACCTGCGCATTGTGCTTGGCCCTTGTGTCCTTTTCATCCCTTATAATCTTCACGTGATGAGAAATCCCGCTCAGCTGTTGATGAAATGAAACACGCCTGGGTACCGATCGCTCCATGTAATTTAAAATGGGTTCGGTATCGAAGCGGCCGAGTTTGGCAGTGAAAATGTGCGTGTACATTTGTTTGGTGCCTTCTCGATGATTATCCAGTACAGCCATGCAGTGCTCTGAATGCTTGTAAAATCTGGACAAGACTGTTACGCATATTTTCTGGTTCTCAAGTTAGTATTAATTTCGGCCAGGATGGACAGCTAGAGTATAAAATGTGTGCTTTCATGGGATTTTTTTCCACGGGATATGATTGATGACGAATCTGTAGTTAATGGGCAAGATCTGGGCCCACAGTTCTCTGGCTTATCAGTTATAGTCAGTGCACAAGAATCGATGACTGCTGCCGAATTGGGAATTGAGCTAGGGGGTTGAGGAGGACCGAATATGTACTCTCGGGTGGGTCGGTGGGTAGGTGAGTGGAGAGCGTTCGGAAAGAAAGCGGGGGAGAGGGGAGCAAGGGGGAGGGGAGCAAGGCGACGGGAGGGGCAGAGGGAGGATGACCACGTACTTTAGGCTTGTCTAGGACTGCCCTCTCGGGTGAAAGTTAACACACAAAAGAGGTCAGACGACCATGGTGCTTCGCTCCCTACACTTGATCCACACTTGAAGCACACAGTAAACGGTTTACAATCCTCTGACAACCCGTCTGTTGATCCCCCGCCCCCCTTAGCATGACGGCCCCGTGCTCCTCTAACACTGGCAGCAGAGCCCGCCACCCGTCCACCTTTCTCCGGCTAAAAGACATGGGTCTTTTATCGATCACTGGCGCTCGACACCCGTGACGGAGTATACCCGAAGACTGCAGAGCTCCCCCCGTTGTGAAGGGGGCGGAGGGCAGCTGTCATTAGCGCTTCACTTTCATTGTCACTTTCCAGTTTTCCGGTTTCTACTGCCTGAATATTGACCAGACTTCACCCAGGGCCGCCCGGTGTTGGTGTAATACGTCTGTTGCCGATGAAAGAAAACAGAAATTGCCTTTCTCCGGACGTTAAGCACCGACTTGATTGGGCTTCTTCTTGATCAAGAACCGCGCAACAGTGTGGTCTGGTACTGTAGTGACTGTGGCCCCTGTGAGAATGGTTGCAGGACTAAAACCGTTTCACTGTCGAAAGGAGAACGTCGGTGATTTGTGACGACTTCTTGAGCGCCAGTAACTGGTGCAAATTTGCTTAGAGGATGTACTGTGAAGGGTTTCCTGAGAGCTGATGGCGGTGTTGCCATGGAAACATGTTTCAAGAAGAGTGTCAGGTGACTCCCATCTTTTGAATATATAGCAGTTATGTTTTGTTTTGTTTTGGTTTTTTTTTTGTTTTTGTTTTTTTTGTTTTTGTTGTGTTTTTGCTAACTGAACGTCTTTGACTAGTTTCTTTTCAGTGTTTCTGGTGGTCCCAAATTTCTCCGTCATCTGCTTGCCTTTCCTTTTTATTACTGAGGCAAAACTTTCATACATTTTGTCCAGCTAGGATTTGTTTTGTGTCTGCATAATTACACACAACATTGAGGAGACTCTTGTTACACAGGTTAGTGCACCACACAGTTCCACGCCGTCCGCATCCATATAGTAGTGACCTTTATCACAGTAGCCATGGAAGTTTCTGTTGCCATAATAGCCGGCGTTCTTGACTGACCAATTTATGGCTAGTTTCACAAACACCGCCATGGCAGCCTTCTTCTGGTCATAAATCATTCACGGCAAAACTAGTACAGAGCCAAAACGTGTATGCTGAATAAGCCTGTCTGCTGGGCGTTTTCCTTGAATATTGATTTCAGTTATACATGGCATTCAGTGGATGCATACCAGCTGTTCATGTTTCTTTAAATTCTTAATATCACACACACACACACACACACACACACACACACACACACACACACACACACTACTGATCCAGTAACAGACACAAGGGGGTCTGTAGAGAATCTCAGGCTATACGGTAGTTCTGTGACATACAGTACATCAGTTGTAATGTTAAGTTCATTTTTTTTTTTTGTGTGTGTGTGTGTTAGAGGTATGGATTTTTGTTTGAACATTAAACAGCGTATTTCCAGAAGCAGGTCTTGCACTTTGCTTGTGGTGATTGATGTTTTTTTTTACATAAAACCAGCACATAAAATTTCAGGAGTGTGGTCAGGTGTCAGGGAGGGTTGCACATATATAAGCTGAGCATTATGCTCCCGTCTCCATTGTTCCACCCTTCCAGAACAAAAACAAAACAAAAGCCTGTTGAATAAAGCGCCCCCCCCCCCTCCGGCCGTACACACACACGTACACACACACTCCCCTCTCCCCTGCCAAACATCTTGTGCAGTTTGCCTTATGTTCGGTGTCTAAGAATGAAACAGGAGGGGGAAAATCTTGTGAAATACTGAAAGTGCTAGAGAGCGGTAGAGGCGTAATGCGACTACTAGCCTGCCTGCACAGTGCTTGGCCAGATAAAATGCAACATTACCATGTAACCATGGACCCACGCGCATCAAGGGAGACAATTTGATCGACATGTGTAACTGAGTAAAGCACGGTATATCGATACTGTTCCACCTAAGCGCATATTAATTCATTAACATTACAACGATCTGTCACCGTAGACACAGATATGTGGTAAACAACAATAAAGGCCCTTTGTTTGAACTGTAAATAGTCAGTCTTGTGGAGTTTTGTGCATCAGGGGCAGTAACTCCTCCCTTTCCCAGAATCCCGCTGCACAACTGCAGATCTTTTCCCAGTTTCTACGACGAACAGGAGAAGCCCTCCACACAAGCGTAATGCCCTTTTGGTTCATATCATATCATATCATATCATATGTTAGGTACGTTTTTCTTCCAGTCATTTCAAGCAAATTACTTGTATGGTAAAGCTGAAAACCTGCTGTAGTTGTCGCAGGCACGTTGGAAACTGTGCGAAGATCAGAGAGATGCTTACCTGCCGCGCACGCTACGACGCAGAGATTCACTTGACGGGCAGAAATGTGGTCATTGTGGTTAGCTGTTTAGCGTTACGATGCTATTTCGAAACAGGTTTATGTAATATCGTCTTGCGTTTGGTTGTTGGGTTCCTGAGCTGTCTGCTTTCCTTTCAGTGAAGGTTCGGACAGCCGAAGACCGCCCCGACAAAATATTTACCCCTTTCCCGTCCTGCATTCCAGAATATCTCAACTTTCAGCTTATTTCTAATGTTCCCTTAAGAACCGGCCTTACATTGTACCTAGACCTTAATACTTCAGATTATTCTCTAAACCCGATGCAGTAGGTTAAAAAATATAAAGTGCCTGCCAAGTTCATTCTTGCATGTGTTAGCTGAACAGATAGTTTACCTGCCCACTTGTATCCATGCAATAACTTGACCTGTTTGACATTTGTTTGAAAACGAACGTCTTGTTGGAGACTTAACACCCTATTGCCTTGTTGGATACAGTTTAGAGCTGTCTGTGCACCACTCCTATCCAGTCTATAAACTTCTTGAGTAAACCTCTCGCCACCGTGGTGGGTCTGTATGAACACCAGCCATTGTAAGTCGGGATAAAATATATGATATTCATAAACCATAGAATAAAAAAGATCATGTATGCCATCGAGTGCTTGGTTATATACATGCGAGCAATAACATCAACATCTGATGTGGTTTTTGATACTTTGGACAGTGTTCCTTACCTCATATTTGAGGGACAGAAATATTCAAGTGTAAGTCGGGAATAGTGTTTCCCACAGCCAGTAGTTTATGTGAATTTAGTCATGTACACCTTACACGTAAAGTCATACTTTAAGGTTTCGCTTTGTGTCGCAGACATATTAAATGGTATTTGAAGAACTGAACTGCCAGGAAGTAAGGGGTTAAAGATAAGGCTTTGCTGTAAAATACAATGAGGTTTGTCGATCACCTGTAGTGAATTGTTCTTGTCTCTGATTACGATGAGTTTGGACATGCTTTCCCAAGATTTAGGTAGAGAGTACAACAGAGACCAGGGAGCCTAGGAGATTAGTAATGGATGGCCAGCTGTCTTTAGCTGTTTGTTTAAATGTTTGCTTGAGTGGGGTCTGTTTGTTGAAAGACTTATGTGAACATGGTGAGAGTAGATGTCTGCGATAGTCTCCGCTGTAGAGCTGTAAGTAACTGTGCTGGTGATTTATCATTTGTGTTTGCGTTGCATGTATAGTTTGTCCCTGGTAACACTACTTAAATTTAAAAGTGTGTAGCTGTTTATGTGCGTTGCTGTTTGTGTGTGTGTGTGTGTGTGTGTGTGTGTGTGTGTGTGTATGTGCGATTTAGCTGAGAGGAGCATTCTGCCTGCCTGTCTGTCCGTCCATCTGTCCCCCCCCCCCCCCTCGCATGCGCATTTTTGTGTGTAGGAATTTTTTAATGTAGCTTTCGTAGTTTATCACTTCTTCTTCTCTCTCTCTCTCTCTTTCTCTCTCCCCCCCCCCTCTCTCTCTCTCTCCGAGTATGCGTTCTGGTAAATTTGACAGCAGTAGTCAGTGTCATGGCATTTACGAATCACTACATTTGTAGACTGTCGCCAGTCGGTACAAATAGTGTTGTCTTGTTTAACTTCCCTCACTAGAGTTCACTTGCTGCCCGCATTGGACACTAAGACGGGTTTGTGTTTTTATAGGTGGATGATCAGGCCTGGCTTGACCTAAAGTGACAGGCCACCGTAATACGTATTCTTACCGGGTATACACCCCACTCAGGAGGCCTTAACAACGGCCGTACTCTGTCAGTAACCCCAGACGGCCCAAGCCGTTTGTTGCTGGTTGCCATGGCTGGTACTGGTAAAGCGTTTACCGGTAGCTCCTTGCGGCGCCGCTAGTTAGGGCAGGCTCACACAAAAGCAGTAACGTGAAACCTTTGCTTAGCTTTTGTCCGTAATTACACGCTGTGGTGTGAGAAACAGCATCTGGCGTTGCAAGTGACACATTTGTGTGCTGAGGCTAGAACCTTAACAAAAGAATCAGAGAAACGCTGGAAGCGACTTGCGTTATATTTTCATTCAGAATGTTAATAGATTTTTGCACTGTTACCATGATACAAATTTTGTGTTTTGTTTTTGAGGGGGGGTATATTCTGTGTGTTTTTGTTTTTGAATCCCCTCCCTCCCCCCCCCCCCCCCCCCCCCCCCCCCCCCCCCCCCTCCCGTCTACCCCTTTATCATCCCGAAGGACTGACGTGTGTGTGTGTGTGTGTGTGATAGGGAGAGAGTGAAGCCTAGTTTCACATATCACACTTTGATCGCACCAGTGGTACATGTATTACCAAACGGTCTTGTCTGCAGATGCTGTTCCTCGCAAGTCTTGGTACATGTTTGTGTTAACAGTAGATCCACTTCACACCTTCACGCTACTCAGTAATGCAGACAGGTGTTACTGTGAGAGCTCAAGCGGTGCATGTGTGCGGACCATATGGGTTTGTCTAGAACTCCGCCCCAGGGTGGTCACAGTTTCGATTAGCACCGCAGTACTTATACACCCTTTATGAAAAGAACTGATCAGCATTTTCTTTGATGGAAATCAATATGGCCCTTAGGCTTCAGAGAACCCATTGTGTTTCTGTTTGCTTGAGTTTGTTCAGTGTTACGTCGGCAAGGCAGTCTTTGGAGCAAGTTGTAACCACGTTGTGTGTCAATCACACACCAGGCATGCTATGTATTTGCTTTCAATTTGCAACACCTCGGGAGGTGGTTAATGCCTGTAGGAATTCTGCATTGTTGTGAGAGGTTATGGAAACATTAATATTTCCGATGAACACGGCAGCTCATGCATTGGGTCATGTGTTCTTTGTACAGTGTCATGTTGATTCAAATTACAGTGCATGACTCACTGACTGTAGTAATTCACAATATGAGGCACTAGTTATCAATAATCAGCATTATTTTTCTCCCAAAAAAAATTTTGTTGTTGTTGATTCTGAAAGTTTGGAAATTGAAATTTTGAGGGTAGAAATGGAGTTCAAAACAAAAGCATAAGCCACAACAGCAAACTTTAGTTGGTCCAGCATGTTATTCACCACTATGAGTTGTCGGACGCACAAGGGTGCATTCTCTATCTAAGCAAGACAGGTCCTGCTACCATTATGCTGGGCTCGTCTGACCTTACCACTTGCCATGTAATCACAGTATATTCCACATCAAAGACTTAAAAACAACAACAGCAGCCAAAAGAAAAAAAAGAAACCCAATGTGTTCCTGAACAAATTTCAGTCTGCTACGCATGTCCCTGTCACAAGCTCTATGCTGTAGATCTGCATCTTGATATATCCGACCTGCCCTTCAATGATGTTTGTAGACTGACATTACAGTCCTTAGCATTACAATTTGACTTTCTTCATAAAAATATGATTTGTATGGTTGTATTTGATGCTTTCACATGTGTTTTGTTTTTTTGTATGTGTGCTCAGATTTGCGGAGCCAGCAGAGGAGGGGCAGGACCGCAGCAAAAATCTTGGGAGAGACCGTGAGGGGGAGGGAACACGGAACGCACCCCCTACCCCTCTTGCCTCCTGCTCGGCCCTTGAGGGACCTTCTTCAAGGGGAGGGACTGCTAGCAGCCAGGGGGCAGCCACTCTCCCACCTTCTGCGGGGACTAGAGACACTGGACTTGGACTTGATGAAGAGATCGACTTTGATCTAAGGCCAAGCACCGGTGCAGCGGAAAGCCGTCCTTTGTCTGGGCGTGAGCCTGAGAAAGACGAACCTGAAAGTGTTGACCCACAGAAAGCACTACAAAACACTGCTGAAGATCCACCATTGAAAGGAAGTTCAGCAGAGAAAGCTAGTCGAAAACCAGCAGAGTGTGAAACAAGTAACGGAACCTATTTCATACAGACCAGGAATTACCTCAGGAGGCAGCGGGTTGTGTTTGCCCCCCAGAATCTTTATGATAAGAAACAAATAACTGTCTATACTCTGTCACCAATAGGAGAGTGGCCAACAAAACGAAAAGATTGTCTCTCAGCAGAGGCAGTACCATTCCCGATCCCCGAGTCAAAACGGCAGACGGCCACACAACATGCGTACCTGGTGATTGACTCTCCACAAAATTCTAACAAATCTGGTTCTAAATCAGACTTTGTTTACCTCAAAGTAGACCCCCAAACTCAAAGGTATGTGGTACCTGTTCACGGAGCTCAGGAAAGTGTGCATGGATCTTCACGTGGGGGCATAACCTCAAAAACTTTTCCACCTGTCACCAAAACATCCACAGAAGGACATCCATCAACTACAGACACCATGAGTTACTTCACAGGCAGGGACATCTACAGTCCGATCACCATGGCAACGCTGTCACGGACACAGGAGCGCGAAGAGCTCCAGAGACTGAACGACCGATTTGCTGCCTATGTGCAGCGTGTGCGTCTGCTGGCAGAACAGAACCATCAGGTAGACTCATCAGCAATCCTCAAATCGGCCAAGGCTCTCGAGGAAGAGAACAACAACCTGAAGAACTTGTACGAGCAGGAGCTAGAAAGACTCAGGTGAGGAGAAAAACACTTTTCTAGTATTTGTTAACAAAAAGGGTCCTCTTACTGTTGCCATCAGCCAGGCATGAACACACGTAACAGACACACAATGTCATTGAAATTTGAAGCTGTAGGGATTCTTTTTCTTTAATCAGTGTTGGCAGCAGTAGTATGTTCTCTCTTAGTCTGTGCCTTGTGTACCTTTTTTCTCATACACTTGGATCAGTGCATGGGTATATATAAGAAGTGCCTGTCACATTTTCCTTTGCTGATAGTGTGTTTCTGACTTTCTCTGATGTGTGCTTTTGCTAAGTTGTCAGATAAGAGCAAAAAGTAACCACACGTTTACACATACTGTCATTTATTTACTGTACCGATATTGATTGGTATTGTCCGCAAGCGGTGAGGCACATAGTATTTGCTTTCTCCATCAGTGAAGGCAGGCAGTTTGTGACTGCATGTGTGTGGGCTGTCCTATGTATAAACCAGAAGCCTGCACTTCAGGGCACATTCATCACTTCTGATACTCTTGTTTTCAGTTAAGCTGCATTTTACTGTCACTTTTGATAATGGCCATCTTTTTCATTCCATTTTCTTGCCTTAGTGCTGCGTGTGCATATAATTTTTGACTAACATTTCATTTATTCTATTTAATTTTTAGAAATAGGACATGTATGTATTGATATTTGATCTGTAAACGTGTGTGTACAGGAAAGAGCTTGAAAACTGCGTCCATGACAAGACAGCCCATGATGTTCAGCTCAACAATCAACTCAAGTATAATGCTGAAATTCAAGACAGGTTAGTTAAAATGATGTTGGCACATGTACATAGTTTCATCATAAATCGATGACTAAGAGAATGCAGAGGAAGAAAGGAACATGGAATTAATTGGCGTCAAGTAAAAAAAACATAACAAGAAGTTGAAGGAATTAAATTTGATGTCCACTTGCAGAACAGAGTTTACTGTGCTGTTGAACTGATGGGAAAATATAATCTAGGGACATAAATGATCAGTTAGGGTAGGTGCCTTAATACTCGTTCTCTTCTCCCTGACACATCTCTCTGCCCCTTCCCTCATATAGTGTCAGTGTATTTTGTTTTGTCACAGACTGAGTGTTGAAGTGGACAAGAACAACAAGCTGTTGGATCAAATCAACGACTACCAGCGTCGCATCGGTAGCTTGGAGTCGGAGATTCAGGACCTGCGCATTGCAAGCTCGCGACCTGGCCAGGACATTGAGCAGCTGAAGAGGAACATAGAGAACCTCACACGGGAGGCAGAAACATGGAAACACAGGTGAGACAGACTCTGTGTAAGTGTATTTGCAGTGTGAGTGTGGTACTGGGTTACACTGTATGCTGAGGGGAAGTTTGTGTGCTCATTTGTGTTCAGATGGTTGTATTTCGCTTGGTTCTTTAAACCCTCCCAAGCTCTAGGACTTTCATATGAGAAGCTCGCACATTTAATCAAGGCAGAGGAGGTGCAAGCTGGGTTGGATTGTTGGACTGATAACTTAAAATCCATGCAAATATCGCAGTTTTTCTCAAAGTCTTCAGATCACTAGAAGTCACTTCAAGCCACTGTTATGCCATCTGCAGTGGTCTCGGATCTAACAGGGAAGGCCCACGCCTTGCGTAATAGTGGCTTGATGTGGCTCTTACTGGTGTGCAGTGGCTTGTTCTTCGTATCATGTAGTGGGCAGGGGGAGGTCAGGCTCAGGGTCTGAAGAGGTAAAGCAGGGTCCATATTAGGCAGCCTTTCTACTTTTCCTGGATCAGGAGCAGCTAGCTTTTTTTGTTGTTTTTTGTTTTGTTCTCGCAGGTGGACACTGAAAAGTGAAATCCTAGCCTTTATGCGAAATGTTCAGATACTGTCCAGGAGTTGGATTATAGAAAATTCGCATTATATCAACCTTGGGGGGGAAAAAAAGCTTTCTTCCAGTTTGTCTGTATCAAACTTAATAAAGTCATGTCTTTCCAGATACAACCATGAGCAAATGGCTCGCCAGGAGGCCGAGAACAAAATACAACAGCTGATGCAGAAAATGGATTTTGACAACAAAGTCTATGCAGAGCACAGTGCTGAGCTGCAGTCACGGATCGAGTCATCAGCAGCAACAATCCTGTCCTTGGAGGCCAAAGTTCGAGATCTTAGCAAGACCGACGTTTCCGTTTCGGAAATGCTGAAGCAAGTCCGGGAAACAGCGGAGGCTGAGCTGAGAAAGTTCCAGCTGGAGTCAGAAGAGCAGTATAATAGAAATGTAAGTTTTCATTTGAAAGAATGAGAAATTAACATTTAGACTGAGTCTGGGCATCCTTGTTAGATTAGATTTGAATTGGTCTCATGTTTACATTTGTGTTTTACTTCTGTACTTTTTGGGGGGTTTTTTGGCTTGTTTTTCATGGTACATGAATATACATATACACATGCATTCCATACATACATGCTGTGGGCATTTTACATAACAACACATGTACGTGTAACAGACTGGTACATAAATATATACATACATACCTGCTGTACATGCTACACATACACCTAACATACATGCACATACAGATATATATTTTTTATGCATACCTAGATTCATGCATGATGCAAGATGAGAGGTTGTAGAGGATATGCAAGTCACAAGGGTTTGTTTTTCCATACCCTTTCCACCAACATTTGCATGAAATTGCAAAGTCAGTGTCATTGCTGTCTGTAAATCTATTCACTGATCCTAAGGCAACCCTCGCATCAAGCATGCCCATCAGAATCAAAGAGAGACAAGCCTAAATTATGCTTTATGTTTACACCACATGATCTAAAAATGCTGCCAGAGATTTTTACCTGAACAAGAATGGCCTTTTTAAAATTATAGTGCAAGGTTAGTAATGTTGTTAATTGTGTGTGTTTACAGCTGTCAGTGTTGAAGGCCCAGATCGACAGTGATGCAAAGGCCTTGGAACGCATTGAGACGGAAAGGACGCAACTACGGGGAAGCATTGGGGAGCTACAGGCCAAGATACGCAGCCTAGAAGGACAGGTTAATTTTTTTTTCTTTTCCCTGTTTGGCTTGATTTACTGACAAAGTCATCACAGGTATAACATACATTTTACTTAGGTTGCCAGCGTAGTCATCAAAAGCATCTGAGCTACTGTTTTGCAATGGGCATCAGGTATTGGTTCTTAATTTGGCTGGTATGAAGAATTTTTTTCTTCAGTTTCGTCTACTTCAGATAAGACTTGAGTGTAAGAGAGAAAGTTAGGTAACTCTTTACAGCAAAATAAAAATAAAAATTATGTGTTTAGAACTGGACACTGGATTCTGTTTTAATTTATTATTTGTAGTATGTTTCTCATAAAAAGGTATGTTGGGGGGGGGGGGGGGGGTAAGTGGTTGCTGTTGGGCGTGTGGGGGGGGGGGGGGGGGGTAAATATTAGGGTAGGTTGAAACAGCCCAGCTAACATGACAGGTTCTAACATTGGAGAGGGAAATATTAGGGTAGGTCGAAATAGCCTAGCCAACATGATATGGACTACACCAGTGGCTGATGGTATCCATTTTTGTACCTGATAGGTGGCAAACCTTGAGCACCAGAAACAGACTCTCGAAGATGCAGTTGCAGTGGAGCGTAACCGGGCAGCAGACAGTGTGCAGTCACTGGAGCGTAAACTGAGGGAAGTACAGGACCTACTAGTTGTCAAGATGCGAGAGATCACAACAGCAAGAGAGCAGAACATCCCACTCAAGGCCGAAATTGAGGCATTGAAGGCCCTTCTGGAAGAAGAGGAGCGTCGGTACGTGTTCACAACAGAAATTCATTAAATTGGGAACACACACACACACACACACACACACACACACACAAGCTCACTTGGAAGTGTGAACTATTTACCCCAGCTAAAAGTGTGTTTAATTGCCTCCCTTGATGCACAGAGGTTGACTACTGTTGAGGCTGCATTCATAATGACTGTGCAGAAGGCAGTTTAAAATTAAATACTGAATAGTGATCTACACTAGAGAAAGTTCTTTTTTAATCTACAGGTAAAATTGTACCATTAACACAGAGCTGTCAAGCTGCCATCATCAGCTAATGAATTATCTCCCCTGATGCACAAGCTGCCGGCATACTTGATATCCTTACCATTAGTAGGCAAAAACTTGCTACCTAAAAAAAAAAAAAAAAAATTGTTCTTGGTCTTCCTCATTTGAGGTGCAGGTAGGATTTCTACAGCATGTAACTTGTGGATTCGATTTTTTCCCCCCTTCTCTTCAAGCTTGAAGCTGTCATCTGCTCTGCGACCCCTAGCTAAGCCGCAGGTGCAGCAGCTGCCTTCCCCACCCACATCTTCGCCCAGGTCCCCTGCTAAGACACCCGCTTCAGGGTACTTGTTTGTTTAAACGTATTTATCACAGACAGCATTGTCTGCGCACATGGCACAAGTCCGTGTGCTGGTCACTTTTTTGAAATCACCATAGTGTGTTTGTGGCACTCTGTGTGGTACAAGTGTGTAATGTCGTGTCTGTGCAGAGGATTTCCTTTTGCTCTTGGGTGATTTTGTGGTTGGTTAGCAGATCTAATCAAGACAGGGATTTTTTTTTATGCATGAGTCCATAGTAAAAATTTTTCTTGTTTCTATTTGTTATTTTCCCTACTGTCATTTTTGTGCAATTTTATATCAAGTTATATGAAGTTTTTTTGTGCTCGTAAACAATGTCACTTGTTTTTTCCTATATAGACACTTGCCGACCATCTCTTTTGAAGGGGTTAGGAGATGGGAGTGTCTGCACAATTGCAGTTGTTTGCTCTTGGGTGATTTTGTGGTTGGTTAGCAGATCTAATCAAGACATGGATTTTTAAAAACTTTTAATTTTTTAATGCATGAGTCCATAGTGAAACTTCTTTATAGTTTCTGTTTGTTATTTGACCTACTGGCATTTTTGTGCAATTTTATGTCAACGTATGAAGGTTTTTTTGTGCTCATAAACACTTGTCACTTGTTTTTGCCTACACAAACACTTGCCAACCATCTCTTTTGAAGGGGTTAGGAGATGGAAGTGTGCACGGTTTGTTTACTTGGTTTTTTAAGTTGTTTCTCTATAGAGAAACAACTTTATGAGACGGGGCAGATTTTGCTGTGCGCAGCAGCAAGTTTCAGTGATACAAAACAAGACTGTGACGTTTCTCCACACAATAATACTTTCACGCACATAGTGACGTAACGAAACCTGCGTCATAGACACTTGACGTGCACACTATGCTGCTGCGTTCTTTTTGGCGGGAGTTGTGAGACGTGTGTCTCTGTGTGTGTGTGTGTGTGTGTGTGTGTGTGTGTGTGTGTGTGGACGGATGTAATGATGGCTATCTCCTAAACCACCTCGATGGAGGCCTTTTTACTTTGAGATAAAATGGGAAATCACCTTCTGCAGACCTACCTTTCACGATTTTTAGCCTGCCGCATTTTCAGAAGAGTTATCGCCGATTTTAAAAACTCGGTCGTGTTACGAATTTTTTCGAAAAAGTTGTTCAAATTCCTTCATTTTCTAGACTTTGGAAGTTCACCCAATCACACTGCCTGTATTCGTGCTACAGCTCTGTAGCTCTGACTGGTTTTGTGTAAAAAAAATATTTTCGAGGTAGGGGTGGTTTGCACATAAGATCAAATATCTATGAAAAGACTACTGCAAATTACTTATCATCCCGGCATTTTTGTCTAGTGTGACAACTGCACATATGACAGGAACTACTGCACTATTATAGCTTTAGCATTTAGAATAACTGAACTTTTAGATAAACATAACTTTTTCAAGTTTCTGCGAAAAGCACCGGTCAAAAGAGTTCCAAATTTTCGATTTCATAAGTACAATACAAGGTATTCTAGTCCATGTTTCACCAGCCCTCTAGATCTTCCAGATTTTATGTAAAAATTAATTCAGCCAGGGAAGTCACAAAAGCAACAGGGAAATTACAAGACATGCACAAGCATCATCTGTCATACCACCAGTGTGAAGCTGACGTCAAACGCTTAGTTCCCAGACAAAATAAGCAAGTATCGTCACTGTCTCCGACATTTCACCAGCCCTCTAGATCTTCCAGATTTCATGTGAAAAATAATTCAATCGGGGAAGCCACAAAGCCAACAGGGAAATCACAAAACATAAACAAGCTTCCTCAGACGATCGCAGTGCTAGAGGCTGACGTCAAAATGTTTAGTTCGCGGAACTGACGTCATCTCTCCGTCTGTGTATGACGACCTGCCTGAGGCTGACGTCAAATGTTTAGTTCACGGAACTGACGTCTCTCTCTCTCTCTCTCTCTCTCTCTCTCTGGGGAGCCAGGGGAGCCGAATGGTAGAGCGTTGGACTTGCTCGGGTCGAGAGTTCGAATCCTGGCTTGGGCCAAATATTTGTGCTGGCCTTTCTCTCGTTGCCCCGTCTTTGATATCACCCTTACGTGGTGGAAAAGGACGTTAAACTCCTAAACACCCTCCCACCCACTCTCTCTCTCTCTCGCTCTCCCCCCACCCGGCCCCACCCCCAGTCATGTGACTAATCGGTCGAGGTCGTAGAGGATCTAGTGTCGTTGGTAGAACATGGAGAGGGGAGAACTGGCAACAATAACAACAAAACAGACAAAATAAAATGAATTTTGGAGAAACAACTTTGTAGGACGGGGCCGTTCCTCCTTGTTTTTTTTGTAGGCTTCCTGTTTACCACTGTGTGCATTAGATGAGTTGTTGTTCTTTTTTTTAGCAAATAGCTTGAACATAATTGTCTTGAAGAAGGAAATGCTTCATTCAAATTTCTTGTTGAACTTAAAAATTAGATCTTTGAAATGATGACAGAATTATACATAGTATGAAATGGGCTTTCAGTTCTTTCAGGCGGACAGTACTTATACTTAATCTGCTTCAGATCTTTTTCAGGAAGAATTTTCCAATATATACCATCATCATATTCACATCTCACAGTGCTGTATAGTATCATAGTACATTAGTACTGCAGTATCATAACATACATAAACCGTAGTGAAGCATGCTTCATTAGTGCTGCTGTTGTAATTTATTTTTTACTTCAGTGGTTCATGATGACCAGGAAGTTTATCTCTCGTATCTCTTATTCTGCAGCTTGCGAGTTCCACTGGGCACTGTCACATCCTCAGCCGCAGGAACCACCGTGGCTCCGACCTCATTCGTCTCCTCCTACAACATCACAACTACAGCAATGCCTACCACAGCTGCCACCACAGCTGCCATGTCCTGCATGCCCCTCCCATCCACCAGCGCCCCTGTAACCACCAGCACAAACCACGTCAGTTTTGTGCCGGACATGCAGCCCTACGTGCCGTCCCCGCCTCTTTCTGTCAACTACGTCCCAGAGCAGCTGCAGACGCCCGGGGGCACGAGTGCTGCGTACGATTCCTTGTTTGTGCTGCCCAAGGATGAGGACTTTGACCCACAGCTTTATGGCTACACCAGCTCTGTTCCTCTTGCCAAGTGAGTTTGACGGCCCGGTGTTTAAGATTTATATGCCCACAGGTGGTTCTGAGCTGTTTTGGTGGTATTTAGCATCACATGACTTTGACACAGTGACAGCATCTCAAAGGCTGGCGCTGAGCCAACAGAAGGGTACACAATGATGCAATTAACACAAGGACTGGGTGAGAGGCTTGTCGGTATGGTCAACTGCTGAGTAGGAGGTTTAGAATTTTCAACTACATGCACAGTGTAAATAACATTGTCTCACATTAAGAGCTCTACTAATCATTCAGATTGAGTATTTTGAGCGTACTATTGCACTCACAAATGAAACTGTTCCAACACATAAGTTGACTTGTTTGAAACCTAGTAAAATTGAAAATCATGTGTTAAATGCTTCTCACCTCAAACACACACATTTAGTGTACTGGTATTTTATTTTAGTGAGTAATGTATAGTAAGAAATTTTAAGCAGTTGTGGTAAAACAGTCTGGTAATTAATCCGCACAAATGAAGTTGCAAGTGCCGTTTTATTAAAGACAGTTTAAAAAAAAAAAAAAAAAAACGTCAAGGATGACAAGGATTGCTGTCCTGTACCAAAGCTTTTTTTGTCATTTGCAGATACACTTACGAGACGTCTCCTGATATGAACAGACTTCAGGTGGAACCTTCACCACCTACCACCCCTAGACCTGTTGGACCTATCCGCGCAAAATCTGCCCCTGGTTAGTGTACCCTCCCTTTTTCTTACATGTTTGTGTTCCTTTGTAGGGAGTTTTAATCGAAAGCGAAAAACTCCGCACAATTCCGAAGCGTAACATGAAAACTGCCGGAGAGCGCTCTTTCAGCTTTTTAGCCCCGACTGTCTGGAACTCCATGCCAATCGAACTCCGCCTTCAGACCTCACTGCCTCTGTTTAAATCGCATCTGAAGACCTATCTCTTCCGCCAAGCCTTTGACAGCTAAACCTCTGTTAAGCCTCAGTGTCTGTGTGCATCATGAGTTCGTTGCACTGCCAAATTGTATGTAAGCGGAGGGGATGTAAATAGTGTGTGTGTGTGTGTGTGTGTGTGTGTGTGTGTGTGTGTGTGTGTGTGTGTGTGTGTGTGTTTTAAGCGCAGCGAGTCCTTGAAGCGGGAGAACAGCGCTCCATAAAAGCCATGTATTATTATTATTATTATTAATCATTGATAATGGATAATAGCTGGCAAGAGGAGGGAATGTTACATGATAGCTAAATATGCATTGTCTGGCTCTTGGGTTGAAATTTCAGTAACCTGACAATTTTGAAGCATTAGGCTGGAAGTCATGGAGGGTTTCCTGTGGCATTGGCACCAGCTCAGTGTGGCTGTACATTTTGCTCCTTGCTCTCCAGAACAACAGGAGGATCTCGAAGCTAAGAAAGAACAAGAATAAATACCTATGAATTTTTTCTTCAGTTTTTGGTGGTTCTGGCTATAATTATTGTTTTTCTTCTTGTTTGTTATTGTTAATTTGTCTTCTTTTTTTTTTTGTAGTTTCACACTCTTTCGTCTCAGTTTGGTTTGCAAATAGAATAGCAATTAAGCTTACTTTCTGCATTTTGACTCAAAGTGAATCTGTTTGATAAATTTCATATTTTGTTTCAGTCGAACGTCAGCGGAATGTGAACTTGGTGCCTACAAGCCTTGGTCATGGCCGTGACTATTTTGACGAGATGTTCCATGACCTTCAGCAAGACACGCTGTACAGCAAAGGGCGGCCTAAGAGCAGTCCCAACAAGCGAGACACAGGCAGGCCTCTGACTTCCCTGTACAATGATTATGTGGTGTCCACGTCTAGGTGAGTGCGCAGTATTTTTCAGCTGTTTGTTTTGACACACATTGTTTTGGCCGTGATTATGTTCCAGAAATTTGTGAAAAATCTACAGTTTCTTAGAGGAAGATCAAACATGTCAAATTCCTACAAAGAAGTTGTTTAATACGTAGGGTGGATAGGTGTTTGAGGTTTTGCGTCCTTTTCCACTACATATGGGTGATACCAGTGATTGGGCAACAAGAAAAATGCCAGCACAAATATTTGGCCCCAGCTTGGTTTTGAACCAATGACCCAAGCATTGAAAGTTCAGAGTTTCTGCCGCTTGGCTCCCCCGGCTCCCCGTGTAATACATAGACATGCCTGCAGAGACTATGTGTACAATACTGTAAATTCCACCTTTGTTATTTTGTACTTTTCATATGAGGTGTTGTGTCTTGGTGAGCAGAGGTTGTGTGTGTATATGTCACATTCGCAGTACATGTACCTGAACACACACACGCACACACACACACACACACACACACACACACACACACACACACACACACACACACACAAGTATAACATTTGATAGTAACATTGCTTATACATGGTTTCATAATGGGTGGATCATACCAGTTCTTTTTCAAATACAGTAATTTTCATGAGGACGAAGAGTAAGTATATATCTGCTGGCTTGAATCTGTCCTAAGAGACATTTTCTTTAGTGTGGGTTTCAAACCAGCAGTCAGATCTTTCCACGCCGGGTGTTTGTATCTCTCAGTCACCACATCAAGAGCAGCATAGGACCACCTGCAACTTTTGTTTTTTTAATTCATTATTCTTATTGTTTTCCTTTAGCTGTGTTCCGTTTGTGACCTGAATATCACTGTACTGATGCTTGCTGGTGTATTCACTGTTGCCAGTGTTTCGACTCTTGTTTGATTTGTTTTTCTTTGCCTTTGCACATGTGTGAGCATTCGGGGGGGAAAAAAAAAGCAACAACATCAACAACAACAACAAAAACTTGCTCAGCAAAATAACCAGTAGTGCTTTCTAGTTAATCTTACTATGAAATTTTGGGTCTGTTGGGTAATTGTGTGTCAAAGGATGAAGCCACACAGTTCTGTATAATTATTAAACAATAATAGCTCCGCAGAGAGTGTAATTTTTATATTGTTTCAGTAAGCAAGATTGGTAGGAAAATGGAAAAGAAAACAAAAACAAACAACAACAACAAACCACCACCACCACCAAAAAAACTAGTGCCGTCCCCAGTGTTTCTTGCCATTTTTTTTGGGCTGGTTCGTTCTTGTCTCAACTGAGCTCGAGTGCTTACCAGGTACCTCTGTACCCAGCGAATCCTGCCAGCTACATGTACATGAGTTGTGTTCCACCAAGAACTCCCAACAAGCATATGAATTATGAATTAACAGAGGCAGCAGTGTGTTTCACGCTTTAGTGGCCATGATCAGCACAGACAATCTAAAGGGGCATTGAAGGGGTAAGGCAGATCTTTTTGTTACCCGTATGACACTCTGTGTCCCTGTTGCTACTTGAGACCTTCGTGCTGTTCTGGAGAGGAGTCACCTGTTGCAGTCGATGTACATGTAGTGACCTCTGAGAAACATACTTGGAGTGTGATAGGTGTTATAAATATTTAAAACTCAACTTGTTGTATTCAGAACCAATGAAGACGGTACGCTCAGCCAAGCTAAAAAGAAAAAAAAATTATTTTTTTTCAAACTCAAACCTTTCTTTTTGTTCCTTTTGTAAGTGTATTCAGTTTATAAATTTCTAGTCTTTTCGGGATGCAAGAAGGCCTTCGACAGTGAAAGGTTTTACAACTAGGTTTTCATTTTGTGAATGTAGATTACCAGAATATTCATGAGTTTCTAGTTATGCGGGTGGCTATTATTCTAAAGACAGATTGCAGGTATTCTCAGTGACTAAAGAAAAATGAGCCTAATATATACATATCACGTGCATGAATGCATGGATTAGGTGCTTTTTACAGAAAGAAAGAAAAAAGTGCATGTAAATAAGTCCAAGCAGTTAACAGTGAGGAAAAGGTTTCCATGCTCTCTAGAGGTAGCAACAAAAAAAAACCCTTGCACTCTAGAGGTAGCAACAAAAAAAAACCCTTGCACTCTAGAGGTAGCAACAAAAAAAACCCTTGCACTCTAGAGGTAGCAACAAAAAAAACCCTTGCACTCTAGAGGTAGCAACAAAAAAAACCCTTGCACTCTAGAGGTAGCAACAAAAAAAACCCTTGCACTCTAGAGGTAGCAACAAAAAAAAACCCTTGCACTCTAGAGGTAGCAACAAAAAAAACCCTTGCACTCTAGAGGTAGCAACAAAAAAAACCCTTGCACTCTAGAGGTAGCAACAAAAAAAACCCTTGCACTCTAGAGGTAGCAACAAAAAAAAACCCTTGCACTCTAGAGGTAGCAACAAAAAAAACCCAAGTCTAACACTTTGCAGCATGAGGGATATCAAAGTTGAAATTTTATTACACCTAGTGTCTTTGGCTTACATGTATGTGGGTGATCATAGTAGACCTGCTCTTTTGCATAAATTTCTCTGTTTTGGGTGCCGCTTTTCTTTGTTGTCCCCACCCACCCCTAATAAGAGAACTTTCGCTGTGAACAATAATAGCTGGTGTAATGTGAGAGCTGCCCATTCCCTGTGCACACACTCAATACAAAAAGCGTGGCCGTGGTTCCAGTGTATCAAGAGGCCATTTGTAACACAGACTGCACAAGCACCGGCTTTGAATGCAAATAGCGGCCCTGATTAGGCCAGTGTTAACACCAGTGGGCTGAGCTAAGTCAGTAGCTGGTTGCTCGGGTGCCAGCTTGCCTAGATACCAGGCGTCAACGCGTGCAGTCCTGTGAAAATCCTCTCTCTCTCTCTCTCTCTCTCTCTCTCTCTCTCACACACACACACACACACACACACACACACACACGCACACACATGCTCCCATTCTGCCTTGGAACATGCACTTACGAGTGGCAGTTTCTTTTCTTTTTACTTGGGTATATGTACATGGCTGCTTTATTTATTGTAACTTTAATATATATTAAAAAAATGTCAGAGTAATCTGTTCATTAAAAAAAAGAAAGGAAGAAAGGGGGGAAAGTACATAGTTTTGGCAGATTTGGACATGATGGAGAAATACACACTACTTTCCATGTATGGAAAATCAGTTTGTGAAAGGCAGGTGTGCATTTGTCCTGCCAAAGCTTTTAAACTGGAAAA
Organism: Batillaria attramentaria; assembly: GCA_018292915.2. Lineage (NCBI taxonomy): Eukaryota > Metazoa > Mollusca > Gastropoda > Batillariidae > Batillaria > Batillaria attramentaria. Next base: position 434,426 of record JACVVK020000261.1, read on the forward strand.
GAGACATATTCCACTATTCCATGTTGCAGTGCACACGTTTCAACACGGCGACACCAACGCAGGTACAGCCAGGAAGAGAATATCCGTAGAACTGAGTTAGCCCCTAAGCCGCCTAAGTCAATCTCTAATCCAATGCAGCAATGCATGGAAATAAGACAGACCACATACTGGTGCATGTAGCACAGTGCATGTTCTGACCACAGGCTTTTTGCAGAGTGGCTGTTAGCTTTGTTTCACCTTCTTAGTTACTGTGTTGGGATCAAATTCACTGCCATTCCTTCTGAGTGGTTCAAGTTTTCTGGAAAATCTTGATTGTGCAGTTCGTGGGAGATATTACTCTTGTTGTCGGCAGCTTAAGCACGTGGTGATCAGAAGCTATTTGTTCGGTGGTTAAGATTCAGGCTGATTTGTTTTACTGATTGCTGAAGATCATTTCCAAAGAGTGAAACAGTGGTCACCTGTGTTGGACACCTGTTCCCTGTTACGTGAATAAAATATACAAGGAGAGGAATTAAAGTCTGTGTGAATCTATGCATGTTCATGTATCGTGCAATCTTGCTGGAATCATACCTGGAAAAGCTCACCCAAACTGTGTGAAAGAAGTTTGAAATTGGTGGGGACTGTGTTCTTCTTTTCCATCCTCAACCTCTTCTGCTAGGCTTGGATTATTCACCCAGCAACTGCTTGCCTGCAGTACGTGCTTTGGTTTTGTGATTTCTGCTCTGTGAAAACAGCTCTGTGCCAATTATGAGTGTAAGCATTGACATGAAGGAATCTTTCTCCTACAGTGCTATCGGGGACCTTAAAATCTCTGAGGTGAGCCAGGATGGGAAGTTCATCCGTCTGCTCAACGATGGCGTCCAGGTAAGAGTTCGTCACAAGAGATCACAGGCTGTGGCGTTGTTTTAAGTTTTGTAATGGTCTTGTTTGATGTGTTCATTGTTTAGGGCATTATTCAGGTACATGTATTCTTAAATGTTTTCACAGTTTTATTTGACTAATGTATTGGTGTATCTTTTTGTCCCACTACTGTACATATTAAGGAAAATTCAGACAGCTCCCGAAAGGTGGCAGTGCATCACCATTTGTACAGGGCTCACATTCTGTTTTCTTTGTCCATGCATGCACTTGTTTTCCATTCTGTGGCGCCTCCTGAATGTACAGGATCTTTAACATGCACACTTTGTATTGATAAGAATATGTGGATAATCATTACATCATTATGCTTCATATCCATGATAACTGTAATAGGACAAACGTCCTGGCTGACTGTAAAAGTAAAGTCCTATATATTATCCACTGTGGTGTAGAGGTGATCAGACACAAGTCTGCCTTGATGAGAAAGTAAACAGACATTGGGGGGGGGGGGGGTCAGTGTGTGACCAACGTTTGATGTGGAAGGCAGGCTCTGACATGTTATAAATTTACTGGTGTTCTTGCAGGAGATAGAGTTTGGCGGCTACATGCTGCAGCAGAACGTGGGTGGTCATCCAGTTGCTGTCTACCGTTTCCCCCCACGCACCAAGTTTGCCCCCAACTCCACCATCACCGTCTATGCAGGCTGCAATGACCACAAGCTGCACAACCCACCTACCGACTTTGTGTGGAAGGAGCAGCAGAAATGGGGAACAGGCCCTGAATGTACCACCATCCTGTGTCGCGCCAACGGACAGGTAATGGGTGATGCATGATGCCAAGGATAATTGAATCAGCTTACTACTTCTTACCGCTTTCAAAATCAATACTAAAGCAGTTACTGTAGGAAGGTAATTTGGGTTAGTCCTGTTGGTAACAGTATTACTTGTAATAAAGAAGAAACATGATTTCATTCAGTTCATCACCTGCAAACAAGCAAGATAACAGCGAGAATAGAGTAGATTGAAATAAAAAGGTCACAATGTTTGGTTTGTTTTGGTATTGTTGGTATGTTCCCGACCTTTCTTTTCAAAGAAAATTCATTTGGCTGTTTTAATTTGCTGTCTTTTTTTGACAACACTGATCCCTTTTCTCCAGTAGAAATGGTGTAATGCACACCATAGATGTGATAGTAACTCTTATTTCTTATTGTCTGTATCCATTCAAAACTTTTACTGACAAAGTAGTAGGGATATCTGCTACAACCGCACATGCTACCCAGTGGGCTTTTTCACTATAAGATGTCCCATTGTATGGAGACACCTGTTTGCACTGGCAGTTTGTTGTGAGCGTTTGCTTGCTTTCTGTCACGTGCAGGCTGTAGCATGGACCACTGCTGCTCACCGCTTCACAAGGGACGCCTTCCAGGACGCTGCAAGTGAACCTGATGAAGACATCACCAATAGAGGTACATGTACATGCATAACACAGACTCCTCACGCTACATGTAGCTGTTATCTTTTCACTCCCGTTACTGACATATTTGTATAGACACTGCGTCTTAAATTTTATGCAGTCAGATCATGTGATTTGTATGTGGACAGCCTGTTTTAATAGGTGAGGCATTGGAATTTTATGGCTCTGCTAGTAATAAGTGAGAGCTGAATCAGTGAAACCATTCATGATAGAAGTGTTGTGCATGAGATGATACAGGTGTGTTACAGACGAAAACTGTTCAGTAAATGTCCAAGTGAAACTTATTTTCAGTGCAGTCAGTTTTACTGTGTGTCATTTTGCCTTTTGCCAATGTAAGTTCAGGAAAATTGTCTCTGGAATACCTATGTTCACTTGAGTATGTGCATAAATTAACTGACAGTGATAGCCGGGTTATCGATTCCAACACCTCTTTTCTTGGCTCAGCAGATGAAGAACGACAGGTGGATGATGCCGCAGATGATGAGAGTCTGACGGAGATCAATGTGAATGTTAACGGAGCCAGGCCTGATCCTGTCTACCTTCGACGGTCAGTATCTCACATGATGGCAGCTGTTACAGACATCTCCATTATCAGTCCGTATCAACATTCATGTATCGCCTTAACACTAACGCTGTGATTGTCTGCATAAAAGATACCATTGACTGCCTGTGTCTGTGGTACCTATTATATCCCACTCTTTAGACAGAGCACTCTGTCAATGTGACAGATATTTGAACAGTGTCACTCATGTGGAAGATTTTGGAGACTTCCGAGAGAGGAGATGGAATGCATATACCAGGTATGGGCTATTCTGAAAACGGGGATGTAAACAGAACTCCCACCATCACATCCACCATGTCTGTTTTCACCAGCACTTCATAGAGACAGTAGCTGACTGTTATGTACATGATACTGTTAACATGTAGTCATTTGATTTTGTTGATTTTGTCCACAGTGAGAAACAGCCCCCGCCATCCTTGCACCCTGGCAAGCACCCCCATGGTGCACCTGCCTCTGCTCCCGTCCACCCCCATGCTGCTCAGCCACGCCCTTTTCGACATGGCAACGACAACAGCAGCCACAGCCGACAGTCACGCTCACAGACCACAAGGCCCGACCCAATCCAAGGTATGATTCTGTCAACTTTAGTATCAGTTTAATTGATGAATTGCCCTTGTAATCAATTTTTAGTTTTTAAAAAAAAAAAGAAAAAAAAAAGGCAAGCCTGTACAGAACGATTGTGTCCATTTCACAGATGCAAATATCTCGAAAATACATTGTCTTAGAAATCAGGCACTTCTAGGTATCCTTCAAATTTCAGTATTGTCTTCAGCAAACTATGTAAAAAAAAAATAAAATAAAAAAAATCAGGAATTATGTGGCAGTGCATTACTGAAAATGCAAATTGTTGTCAGTCTCTAACTCACAGTTTCAATGAGTTCAGTTTTTTTACTTGTTCATTTCTATTCGGGTTCAGAGGTCCAGCTTTGATGATTGGTTGGAAATGTTATCATTACTCGGCTTTGATGTTGTTAAATACATTTTAGGTCAACCATACGCTGGTGCTTCGGCGCAAAAAATGGGCAGCGCTCCACTCCGGAAATATGTGTCTGGGGTTAGTTCCGCGCAGCCCACCGTGCGAGGCGACGGTGTTGTTGTCAATAAATCGGTGAGCGCAATTATTTTCTGATTCTAGGTTCTGCTCAGTTACTTCACTGAAAGGTGTAGTACATGTATCTGTAGAAGTCACGTTGAGACAGATATTTGCTGTTGAGGAGAGAAATAATTTCCTCTTTTGGTTTTTGTTTGATCACTGTTTGGGTTTAGTCACCAACTTCTCACAGCACAAATATCACTTGTGATTGAAATTGATTTCTAATTTCTGATTTGTTTACTTATAAACAAACGTGTGTTGTTTGATGATGATTGCACTCATAGAGATCTAGCAAATTCTTACTTCATCCACAGTCTTGCCAGTTTTGTTACTGACACTTTTGTTAAACTCAACTGTCATAAACTGAATGATTTTACACACACACACGCACACTCACACACACACACACACACACACACACACACACACACACACACACACAAAACCCAACCATCTTCAACAAACAGGAAATGATGCTTATTTGGCTATAAACACTTAAAAGTGGAGGTTTTCGAAAACATGCGTACACATTTGTTTTATCATGGAGCAGATGTGAATTTCTTTCAAGGAGCATAGTAACTCTTCTAATTGTTCTGTGTTTGATAAAGACATTGGTCACCATTGTTGTGAAACATGGAAGATACGTGTTCATAGAAGGGGATTGAATGATTTCAAATACACCAACTTCCACTAATGTTGACTCACACAATCCATTTACTGTGAGCACTTTACCCACTTCTCTGGCCATGTTTGCACTTCCCTCAAGTCACAGTGCATATCTGACAGATTTACGTCTTTCTTTTTATTGCTTATAGCCGTCCGTGTTGCATTTCGTCTGAAGCTCCTGCTGGTTTTCTACAGCAAACAAAACGTGCAGTTGAATTTTCCTTCATTTAGACGCACATGGTAACAAGTTGATTCGTTCTACCCTTTGTCCCAACCTCTTTCCCTCTTGTTCATTGAGTAGATTTTTTTTCCTTAATTCCCCGTCTGTCTATTAGTCCAGTCTGTATTGTGTACACACTTGATGGTCAACATTTGACAAATTTGGACGGAATGTTGATTTCACAAGGCAATGTCCACAAAGCAAAGTCACTGACCTACTGTAGTTGCTCCTGGCAGAAAAAAAAAAAAACTCAACAAGGAGAAAATGATTGTTCCACTGAAAGAATGGGGCTTGTGTCAGCAAGTTTATTGTGGGTGGTACTGTTTACTGACATTTTCTTGTTAGAAGCACATAGATGTGGACAGTCTGTTTTGTAGATTTTCTTTATTTGTTGTTACTCTATATTTGTGCTCATTAATTTCATGTACCGGTATTTTTTTTCTTGGTTTGTTTTTTTTAATTATGTTTATTCTTTGTCTGCTCACCCACCTTAAACTGTTCCACAGACTTTAAGCATTGTGTTATTCACCTGCAATTATTCTCAATATACCTGTTTTCACACTTCTGTTGTTCTGGGTTTTTTTTTTGTTGTTGTTGTTGTTGTGCTTGTACTAATTTAGAACAGGCCAACATTACTTCAGACTCATTTTGGAAAGCCTTTGGCTTTAGTTGTAATGGGTCAGACTGGAGCGGACTCACACAACTCTCAGGCATGCAGCAAGAAGCAAAATGGTTTTGTCAGTATGTTTAGAAAAAGGAAAGTTTACTGTGGCCCGTATTGCTATATCAAGAATATTTTTGGACATACATCCATGTCTGAGAGTAGATATATGCCTATATAGGTATAACTCACTAGTATCGATGCTGTGCCACCATGTGCCCAACCAAAAAGAAGATTTAAAAAAAAAATTAATTCCCCACACTCAGAACTGCAGTTATATGCTAGAGGTTGGGTGATGTGGAAAGCAGAATTGATTTAAATCTTTTCATTATAGCTGGCCTTTGGATTGATAGAAATGATGCTGTACACTAACAGATAATTATGGCCTAATTTTGGTTTTTAATTTGACGTGTTTCCCTTGGTGAATTTGAAAATTACCAAGACATCCAAGTGTAGTTAGTTTTTTAAGGGTTTTTTTTTGGGGGGGGGGGGGGGGTAAATAATTTTATCACAAATTTACAAATTTAATACATGTAGAAAGTAAACTGTTACTAATATGCTGAAGCTATGTCTTGCTTGCAGAAAAAGAATTTCCTCAACTATCTGCTAAACGAACCCTCCCTCCAGTGAGGTTGATCTCAGTACAGGTTAGACCCATTTGCTTGGAAGGGTGTATTACAATGCCAGAACTTGTTAAGCGCAAAATACCTAACCAGTGTGGTTTGTGTATAACCTCCAATACCAATAGGCTGATCGTAAGAACGTTGGAAAACTGAAAACTGTGAAATATTAGTTCACATGCAAGAAAAGAGGGATGCTTAAATCAATAGCCCTTGAAAGTTTTGAAAGGTTTAACATTTTGCGTGGTGTGTTGGTGATATTACTAACATTTTCAGAGACATTTCAAGACATTTTCAAGTTTTCTGCTGGTATGTAAATTTATTTATTACTGCAGATTTGAAGCAGTTGATATTTTACAAATTTTGCCAATGCGCACCAGTTCATTATGGACTTGAAGCAGTTGATAATTTACGAATTTTGCTGATGCACACCAGTTCCAGAGGAATAAAAGTTAAGATATGCTGCCCGAGGTAATCTGGTCATGACTGAATTAAATTTGAAGATTGTAACAGAGCTGCTGGACGATTGAAACATCCACAGAAGAGAAGACTCAGAAACATCCACAGAAAAGCAATACTGCATGTCCTTATACACATACATATTATTTTGATGCATGGTAGTATATTCATAGATTTAGGAGGTTTGTCACAAGTAGCTAGAATGTGCATGTACTGTATTTGAATTATTCAGTAAAGTGAACAGTGCATGACCGAAAATCACAGCGTCCAAAAATCAAACATCAGAATAAAACAATATGAATGTGTGTTCAGTGGGTTGACTGGTTTTGCAGGGCTGAGGAAGGTCTTATCTGCTTACCCACTAATACCACAGTTTGTTGTTCCCTTCACATGTTTTCTGCTTTCAGATTCTCTACCATCAGTTTTCCCCTCCCTCCTGCTTCACACCTTCTTCACAAAGTACTGTGACCCAGTGTCCTAGCTGCTTTTTTCCTTCCTGTGTTTTTGTTCATTCAATCCCCGTCTTTAACCAATGAAAGTACATATAATAAGAACAAAATCTACAGTGTGTCTAGATGTTGCTGAAGTCTTGAATCTGATAAAAGGTGGCCAATGTTTTTTTTTTTTTCGTTTTTTTTTTTTCCTCTCTCTCAAATTTCATGAAGTGTGATGTGACGATTAAGACAACACATTTCTTGAAAGTTATTCAATCATTTGGAAATCAGCTGGGGGGGGGGGGGGGGGGTTAAAGCTCTTACAAGCATTTGATATTTCTGAAGACTTATTGTAGCTGCTCTTACTCACACACACCATTCATCCCCCTGCAAAAAAACAAAACAACCCAAAACGACGACAAAAACATGCAAACAAATTACTTGCTGTCTTTAGGTACTTACATGTAATACTGAGATGCTAATGTTTGTGACGCTGGTGGTTCTAGGCGGGGATGATTCGAGGACCGCCTTCCCCGTTTCTTTCCCCTCTTCAGCAGGAGCTTCAAGAGTTATACAGCAACGGGGGCAGCCATTACACTAGCTCCATAGTTCGCTTCACCGCTTAGGTGTGTGCTGTGCTGTGATTTACCCTTCACTATCTCACTCCGACACCAATGTAATGCACACCAGAATAAACTGTCGGTCGTACATTTGGCGTGTTTATTGTACCCGGTACTTTTAGGTTAATAGGAATGCTCGTGCATGAAATGTAGATAGATGTAATTGTTTTCAAAGGCGCCCAACAGTGAGATTTTATAATGCATAATGTATTGGAATATGAGTGGCTGTACTGCATACAATTTACAGTCAGCCACTTGTCTAGGTGTTCAAGATGGTGCATTATGTTGGTGTTGCCTGTTCAAATTCTCACTTGTGTTCACATTTCACATTTTCTGGTTAACAATCAGTGTCTGAACAACAAAACTGATGTAATTTGTCCATAACTACATTTTTAAGCATTTTTAAACTACCAAGAGTACCAGTGAATTGTTCAAAATCTGGGATGACAGAAAAAGGGTTGTGGGAACAGGTATCTCACTTTGCTCTTTGTATTTTTATATCTGTAGCAGCTAGGTCATAGTAGTTTGCATGTTTATCTGGTAACTGCATCATAGCTTCAGCTGCAAACGTATATATACATTTACCTATATGTAAGTCTCACACTCTGGAATTTGTGAATGTGATTTTTATTTCCCAAGCAAAAGCTTTCTTTTTTTTTTCAATAGGTTTGTTTTATGACGGTCGGGTCGATACTGGCACTCACATCTTAGTAAACGTAGCTGGTCACTGAATCCAAATGGTATGTGTATACAAAAGAGAGTGAGAGGACACAGACTAACCAGTTTCTCATTTCCTTGCTCATAGGTGGAGAAGCCAGGTGAGGCACCAGATGTGCCGAGTCCTTTCATGAAGCCGCACTTGAGATTCCAGAGCGGACTAGGCCAGGTGCAGTCCCAGCATCATGCGGACTTCCTGCCCCCCATGCCACGACCACCCCTTTTCTCCACATGGTGACCATCCACTACTGTACAGCCACAGTGCATGTGGGACAGTCCACGTTTCGTTTCGAGGGGTGGGGGGATGGGATTCTTTCTAGGGTTGGATGTGAGAGAATTGGGGAATGGGCATGGTTATGGAGAAGGCAGATTAGCTGAGGTGTGTAAAAAGGCGGTCTGAGACTTTGATCGGTAGACTTGACTATATTTGATACGTGAAGATCAAATTCGCTGGTTTGACTGAAAGGCATATATGGTTTTATGTGATATTTCTGACGTAGCGTACCTGTACATGTATGTTTTTGTTTGTTTGAATGAAATTGTGATAGTAGGAGCGTATATATTAATTAGGTTTTGACTAATGCATCCGCTTCATGAAATAAGCCAGGAGATAAGGAGGCACACACACAGGCAGATCTAAATGGTAAAGAGGTTGGGGGTGGGGGATATTGATCACTGTGCATGTAATGATGTAAATTCATTGGAAACAAGGAAAAGCGGACTTTTGACTTTGTTATGACCATCTTCCTTGATCAACAGGAGACCGGCAGATAATGCTTAAATCTTAGTTGTAGTAGATTAACATAATACCTGTGTGTGTTTAGGTTCTTGTTTGTACAGGGTGTGTACTGGGTTTGTATCAGATGTTTACTTCAGACGTCTGTTGATGGCCTAGTTGAAAAAATATGTTTGACAGTTAAAGTGTGCCACTCTGTTGTTCTGTGAAACTGTGGTGGAAGAAAAGAAATTCATCAGGATGTTGGTAATCATTCTTGTCACTTTCCAGTGACAGTTACATGACGATACAGGTGTTTTTGTTTTTGTTTTTTCCCTGGGACATGCGAAACATTAAATCTCGATATGTGGGTTAATCACACTGAATGCCAAACAGCTAACAGAAGCCATAGTGAAATAAACTAGCCCCTATTTTAACTTGGATCACTTTCCAGTTTTGTTTTTGTACGTTTGTTTACGTTCTCTCACAGAAATCCATTCATTCAATGCATAATATCGTTCACTGGTATTCACAGGTTGCTCAACTCAAGAATATCTAGCCCTTTAAACCCCTCCCCCACTAACACTAGCACCCAACAGGATTAAGCACTGTCTCAAAGTTTCTGACAGCTAGCATGTCCACATACACATATCTAGTTGAGAAGAGTTTTCCGTGGATGTGATTCACCATTCAATTATTTTTTTTAAATGCAGATTGGTTTTCTGATTAGTCATGTTCTAAAATTGTTTCTTGTAAACTTTTATTTTTTCTTGTTTTTAATTAGTTGTCTTGGAGGATCACAAGCGTTCATGTTAGTTGAAATGTATATTTTGTTGGATCTGACGAATTTTACATTTTTTCCTTCTGAATTATTTTGTGAACTGGAAATAGTTGGTACAGAATTTTGTTGGTAAACTGTCACAACTGCTTTGTTTCTCTGTGCTAAGTGACCTTACCATATTTCTCTATTGTGCTGTACATGTACATGTATGTATAAATTTACATCAACATTGTAACAATGAGTACTTGTCATGATGCTTCTAGTTGAATGTCCTTCAAGTGGCCAAGATGCAGATCTCTTTGCTGTTCATGTCTGGCCATTATAGATATCAGATAATCTTTTAACCAAAGGTCCCAGAATGTTGTGGCCATTGTGTTGTCTGTTTGCCATGTAACAAAGCTGACTGTGATAAGATAAATCTGTTTTTGTCCATTTCTTGTATATTGTCTGGTTCTGTGTTTTTCTCCTGATACCAATGCATTAGGATTGTTATTTATGTGGGTTAATTAATACCTTCCAGTTTAAATGTGATAAATGTTCTTTCAAATACTTCTTATCTGAGCCATAGCCACACTGTAAAAATATGTTAAAGTAGCATTAGCATATAAACTGCATAACCTCCAAGGCTGCTTACTTATAGACAAAAGGTTCAGTATACTGTTTCTGCCTGTCCAATTGTATTATATTTCTTTTTAATTATGAATCTGGAGAAGAAAAAAAATCTGATGCTACATGTACATGTAATTCTTAAAAACATATAGTCTATCATCAATTTAATACTGAGAGCAGACTTTCTTCAGCACTGCTGTAACATGACCATCATCAGCAAACAGCTATCACCTTACAGAGGATATTTATAGCAGAAGAAATGTAGCCGTTAAATGGTCACTGCATCAGGCTCGTGGTTGCATCATTAACAACCCTGCCAAGAGAAACAACCCTGCCAAGTTTTAATCATTGAGATGAAAAAATAATGAACAGGTTGACAGCGTAAGTTCTGTGTTCACACGACTCAACATTACAATTTTTGAATGCAGCAAAATGGACTAGCAGCAAGAATTAAACTGTTGTATTCAACATAGTGATATTTCCCTATTCAACCAGAGACTTTAGGTGCATCTTTGCTTCTTTTCTTCTTATTTTAGCTGATACTGTTACTTGAAACTGATTTCTTAACTAGTAAACTTGGCTTACAAGCTTCTGTCACCGTTTTGAAGACTTTGTGCGTTTGTGTCCGTGTGTGTGATTACGGCAGTCGAGTCTTTCAGGCTTACCAATGTCACACACGCAGACACACACACACACACACACACACAATGGTAATGTCAATACCATAATTCAAACACAAAATTAATGCAAAATCATATTTTTCCATCTTCATTTATTAAATAACAAGCATCATGTCTATTACACCTGCTTTATGCATGAGTTACCTTTCATAACTTCACATGTGCAAGAATAATCAAAGGGTAACACGAACTTCATTTACCAGTACATGAGCTAAAAAAAAAAAACCTTACAGATGCTATTACCGCGCACATCATTACACGCAATACCACTCGGGTAGCTAACAGCAGATTCAGCTACAACATAGCTACACTATGCATGCCCACAAGTGCCATTATGTACATGTATATATGCCTCCTATGCCAGCGAGTGGCTTTTTCTTGAAGATGGGTTGCAAATCGATGCAGAATATCGATATCATCACAGATGATCACTTCTTTTTTTTTCTTTTTTTTTTTTTTTTGCTGCCCCAACTCTTTGCCAGTTCCAGTGGTGTTCCTCCCAGGTAATGGGTAGAATCCACGAAGGGCTCGGAAGCTGGGACAATTTTTATTATGCATGATAATGGGGATGAGGATGATGGTGAGGTGATGCTATGGGGGTCCGTGTGGTTGGGGACTGCGGGACAGGGCCGCATTCCACGCTTCCTCTCATAAATATCCCGGCATTAACCAGGCCTGGGAACTACGGCACCTGCGGTGCCGGCCATGTAATCATCCACATCATAAGACGTGTCATACCAAGGGAAGCACCCCCAAAGTCGCACCCGTGAAGTGGGTGAAACTCGGCTGTGTGGCAACAGCCTCCCCATTGGGCCCATAGCACACCCGCTCTGGGTAGGAGCCGACCTAGGTAGGAAAAAATCCCGCTTGCCTCTGCTGGGACTCGAACCCGGGTCTCCCGGTCCATGGTCCGAAGTGCTAACCACTACACTACGGGGGCCGGTATGATCACTTCTTTTGTGATGGGAGACAAAGACAAACATTCCCAACTCGGACACAAGTAAAGATGCCGAACGCACAATCCTCCAAATCAGAGAAAACTGAACATGTATGACACAGGGATATATGTACAATGAATATACCAACTGGTGCATAGGAGAATATGAAACGACAGAATCTGTCCACATAGGGATCAGCAAAGTTACTGCTGACTCAAGCTTGCTTGACGACTCCTCTTGATGAAAGTGATCAATTGATCAATTACAAACCGCAGAATGAAAAATGCAAGTGAGTATTAGGGGCTTAGAGCTGTTCAAGCAACCAAGATTTCTCAAGTCGGAAATGCTGTAAGTGCAAAAGATGATGAACACAAATTCAACAACACTTCAAAGCAGAGCTGGTGTAATACATGAATTACATATCTGGGCATGGTCAGTGTAGCAGGAACAGGCGACGCTGTAAATGACCAAAAATAAAAAGAAGACTGGCAAAAGTCTCTTGTGACAAAAGAAGTGTAGGAAGTCAAGTCACGTGCCCAGGAGACTCAACATTACAATTTTTGAATGCAGCAAAATGGACTAGCAGCAAGAATTAAACTGTTGTATTCAACATAGTGATATTTCCCTATTCAACCAGAGACTTTAGGTGCATCTTTGCTTCTTTTTATTTTTGCTGATACACACACACACACACACACACACAGAGTGTTCTGTCTCACACACTCCCATCACACTGTGCTTCCTTGCATCTCTGCCAGCACAAACATACAGCTGGCTGAATATTATCTATCACTGTGTTCGAAGACACAATTACATGTACTTAATCCACAGTACCATAATACTGTACCGTCTTTCTCATGAATACTGCAAGCCAGTTAAACACATTATATAATGTACACATCTATACATACAAGTACACTGCAAAAGGGATAACTGTAAAACTCAAGAAGTCCAAAATACATGAGCAAACTGAGGACAAAGCATCCATAAGCTAAAACAGAAAAACTCAACTGCTTTCTCAAAGCCTGCCTGCACCCACACAAACACACGCACACACACACACACACACACACACACAAAAGAAAACAAATGAAGACTGGCACATAGAAAATTATAAAAGTATACACTTTCAATATAAAAAAAATAAAAAAGAAGCTGTCATGGGCTGAAGTCTTCTGTTACCTCCGCTGTCATACTACTTGGCGGTTACACATGATAATCTGCACTTTGTTTCACTGGGCAGGTTAATTTTAGACAAAGTTAATGCAGCAGATAAGTTGAAATACAATGTTAGTGTGACCGCTTGCCATCTCACAAGGTTTTTTTCTCACTTGATGTTCAAAGGCTGTACGGTCGGGTGTCACATACCAGGTACCTATCCGCGTACACAGAATGAGCAGAGGGTGCCTATAAAGTTAACACATTCATGTGGCAATGGAATGTAAACATGTCCACACGCATAGAAACAGTGAGGTCACTGAATGACATCAAAGTATTATTTTGGAATTGTAACGTTCTTTGAAAAGGACTTGGATTGTGTCATTCTGAGGAATGCACATTAAAATAAAAGAAAAAGAAAAAACAATGATTGGAGCAGTTTCTGTAGCTTCTCATGTGTCCGCAACAAATGTTCCCTTCTTTACATGATGAACCCTGTTTAAAAAAAAAAAAAAAAATTGATATGGGGCATGTGCTGTTTGGTTACAAGTGCCTACCACATATCAACGATCTGCTGCTCGCAAATCATTCCCACACACTGGCAAAGGTGTGAACAGGTCAACACCGAGCAATGGAACATTTACTGTGCACTTGCCGTTCACTGGTGCATACACGTACATAGCAAAATGTGCATATTCCTCTACCAAGTATTGTTGTGACCATAAAATGTTTTGTCTCCATAATTACAATACCCCCCCCCCCCCCCACACACACACACACCCCGCTGAAAAAAAACAAAACACACAAACAAACGAACATACAAAAGACCATGAAACTCCAAATTTTGCAATGAAAAATTCAGTTGTGTACACCAACTTCGAAAAAATTTAGAATAGAGAAGAAGAAAAAAAATTATCACAGAGGTGCAAAAGTAAACTGGTTTCCTCCACTGATATGTTGTAGTGAAGACCTTCATGTCTATATGGCCTTTGATCAAAATTAATGCAAAACAGACTCACAAGCAAGGAAAACACACAGACATCAAATAAATACTTGAGCAAGTAACCTCTTAACTAAATTCCTACCAAGTAATTAAGTTTTGGCCACCAAGGTTGTACACAAGTGGCCTCACTAAACAATTCATAAATAATTTATGCCTGCATGGATTTAAATTTGGTTCGGTGGGAGTGTTGCACATTGATTATACTCATGTTTGCTGCAACATGAAGCATATTGAGAAATGATCATTTTACTGCTGAGTTGTCTGTTTACAGGAAAAGCAACAGACACTGGAAATCAGCCACACAGCATGTCAAAGCCATGCATAAATGGAAAAGACAGTTGACGCTAACCTATTTTGTAACAGTTATCCCTCAGAATTCAGTCTACTGAAAATACCTGAAAGTGACAAAAAAAAGTCACAATCGGCGTTCTTCCTTGCAAAAGAACCGTTAAGGAACTGCTACTGTTGCCTGATTCTCGCATACAAAACCGAAAGAAAAGTAAAAACCCTGAGATACTCATGCACAGTACGAAATGCGCAGTAAGAAACTGGCATGTATTCACATTTGCATGAGGGTAAAAAAAAAAAAAAATTAAAAAACACACCCTAGAGATAACATCACAGAAAAGACAAAATCTAAAACTCAAGTTAAAACAAAACAAATCTGTGACTCATTCAACAAAACAAAAACAAAAACAAAATTGCACGGAACACATGAACACCAAAGATACTCTGTACTCTATCCTCCACTGGTCTAGTACATGTATAAATATTCATGAGAAATAATTAATATAGGCCAGTCAGACGATATTTCCCTGCCCTGGATTTGAAACAGAGACCATGTCTCAAACTATCCCTGTTGTTCCATGTTGGAGTATTACAATAAAATGGAAAAATGTCTACATTGTGTGTTAGTGCACAACGTCAAATTCTCATTCAAAATGAGATGTCTTAATTTGGTCACAACAGCAAGAAATGAGAACAGTCACATCACAGTCACTTTTATTCATCACACAAAGTCAATGTTCATAATTATGACACACCAATCACAGGTTTTGTGAGCACACACCAGAGGCAGGCCTGGCCACTGACACACAGCACAAAGTCCATGACTGACCAGTTGCATGATAACGGTCGAGATATCCTTCAGGCTACAAATGCGAGCTGTCACATTCACAGTACCATTACAGATATCCTTGATTGGCCTGTTGCAGGAGATATCCTAGTGGCTGCAAACGCGAGCAGTCACACTAACAGTACCGACACAGATATTTTTGACAGGCCAGTTGCAGGGAAAAGAACACCAGCAATGAGATATCCTTGAGGTTTGCAAACACAAGCAGTCACATTCACCATACCACCACAGATATCCTCGAGTCTGAAGCTGATGTTCCTATGCACTCCTCTGCTGCATCCACACAATAGCAAGAGAGGAAACGTGGCTGGACTATTATAGTAAGCTGTGCGTCACTAACCTGTACGGTCAGCTAGTCCTACCAAATATCCCTTGATATCTGTCTCGTAGTCGCTGGAATCTGGTTTCTCCGTGAGTACCCATGTGTCGTCTGCTCCTGCTACTCTCTCTCGGCACAGCGGGCAGTTGCTATGACGACGTTCACTGGAAGGACACCATTTGAACAGTGAATTCATATCATACAGCAAGAATGTTTGTGTGCAGTACAACGATGAGGCTAGTCACACCCAAACTTAAAAAAAACTAACTCTGAAAATACTGCAATCAATTTACTGCCATACAATGTGCACTAGTACTTCGTAATTGCCTCTCTGACCGATGATAAATGGTGAAATAAGACAGAGTGGGTTGAATGTGTGTGTGGTGGTGGTGGTGGGGGGGGGGGGGGGGATAAACAATAACACAAAAGTTTACCTTGTCCAGTTATCAATGCAAATCTCACAGAAGTTGTGACCACAAGCCAAAATGACCTCAGCCTTGCGCTCCATGCAGATACAGCACTCGTCATCATCCTCCTCCCCTTTCCCCGTGGAGATACTGCGGAAAGAGAGAGATGTATGAGTCACCTTTAGCACAAGATTGTCAACGACCTTCTTCAAACATACATGCTTTAGTGTAGCACAAGATTGTCAGCAATCTTCTTCAAACATAGATGATTTAGTGTAGCACAAGATTGTCAGCAATCTTCTTCAAACATAGATGATTTAGTGTAGCACAAGATTGTCAGCAATCTTCTTCAAACATACATGCTTTAGTGTAGCACAAGATTGTCAGCAATCTTCTTCAAACATACATGCTTTAGTGTAGCACAAGATTGTCAGCAATCTTCTTCAAACATACATGCTTTAGTGTAGCACAAGATTGTCAGCAATCTTCTTCAAACATAGATGATTTAGCATATCCACCCTACACGATTGGATTTCAACGCACTAAGCTACACATATACATAGAAATGATTCACGCCGCTGCCATTATTCTGTGTGTTCTTACACACAAGAGTATGTCAATACACTGAGCTGCTGCACCACAAGCACGATGCTGAATGCAGTATTTCTGCAGAGCGCACAAAACTCACCCACGGAAAACACCGCTGACAGCAAGACACACTGTTAATTTTATCTTTAAAACAGCCACTTTGGTTTCCGCACAGATCAGTGTGCCCATGCAGCCCTTTGGAGAGGAAAACAGCCTTTCTCTTGTTGACAAATGCTCATTTGAACACTGAATTATTGTTAGACACCAGCAAGACCATAACAAAATGTAGCACTGACAGCATAAAACAACAGTGACAGTGGTTGTGAACTCAGCGTTTTGCTAAAACTAAGAACCACGCACGCACGCAAAAAAAAAAAGTCTGTCCATGCTGAAACTCCACAATTATTCAATCAGATCACTTGCTGAAAAGTGAACATCCTGCTATAACTAAGAGCCACACACAAAACAGTGTCTATGCTGACACTGCATATTAGCTCAATCAACTCACTAATTGAAGAGGGCAGATGCTGTAAACTCTTCCTGTCTGGAGGTCTGAAGGTTGGACAGGGTAGACACCTGCTCCATGATCTCGCGGTACATCAATGCATATTGCCTCAGTGTCAGCGACCGACAAGAGTCAACCCGGTGTGTCCGCGTGTTTACCTTCAAACCAGACAAACATTAAATTAATAAATAATAATAATTCTAAAATAATTGAATGTATGTTCGTGAGTATGCTACAAGAACAAGAATTGAAAAAAAAAAAAAAAAAAAATTACATTAAGTGAATAATGTTTGTGCACCTAGTCTTAGGTCAGACAGCACTTACTGAAAATGAAACTGCAAAACAAAATTCAATTCATTTCAAAAGGGAGTAAAGTGTAGTGTAGTAATAATAATAGCTGGGGCTGTGAAGTGAAGCAAGTGCTACAAACAAATTCTACAAAAGCCATCGGTGGTCTAGTGGTTAAGCGACTTGGTCACCAATGCGAGAGGTCAGGTTCGAGTCCCAGTCGGGGGAAAAGAATTTTTCCTCCTCATACGTGGCACCGTTCATTCGGGCAGATTGTCTGGGGTTCTCTCTGGGTACTCTGGCTTCCTCCCCCTCTGCTTTGGAAATGTTCAGCCCGCAATATTCGAAAATAAATGCTATGCTACATTCTGAATCTTAAACAGCTGAGCTGACCCTTCGCACCACATGATTGTAATGCGTTCATGTCCAATGTGTGAGAGAATGCGCGTGATTCACGTGAGCGTGCGTGTTGGGTTCAGTTCGCGGTGCTTTGAGCCGATTCAAGAAATCAGGTAAAGCGCCTATACAATACTCAATTATTATTATAACTTTTCCAACCATGATTGCATCCATTTATTTCATAACATTTCATATGGCTACACTTACAAACCACTAAACTACCAAAGCAATCGAACGGTTGTTGTACTGTTGTAGAGATCGAGAAAAGTCACTGCATTTCGATGGAAATTTCTAGACCATCCCAGAACATGCGAGTGCAGTAACGTCAGTAGATTACGTAACCTTGGAAAGATTCCGTACTTGCCAGTATGTTACAGAATGTTCTAGATCTGACCTGTTAGTATATAAGCAGCACTGCACAGCGTTCTGGGTTCTTCCTCTTTCATGAGTTTGTTCTTGCGCATCTTCTGTTAATAAAGTATTGGAGTTCTAGCCTGTTGTATCCCGTGTCTTCTCTGCGAGTGCACCGAGAGAGCGACATAGCAGGAGAAAAATACAACATGTACGAATAGATAAAGGGGAATTTGTCATGACCCCTTTGCGACCTTTCACCTTGTAACAGCGAATGCGTACTGTGGCCTTCCACAGGATGGTATCATCTGTGCCTTTCTTCACAACAAACTGTAACTGCTTTCCTCGGCTGTCAGAAAACGTGCATGTGCTGAAAAGACACAAATGGACAAAAAAATACATTAAAAAATGCTGCATTAATGCTTGGACTGAAATGTTTGAGAGTGATTGCATCTGATCTACAGGAGATTACTGTTTGCTTCTTGTTGTTGTTTTTTTTTTTTACTGGTTGAAATTTATAAATACCGGATAAAAAAAAAATTGGCTGCCAGTAAGACCTACTGCTTTAGCTTTACCATTTCTTCCCTGTATCTCTATGCCATTCATGCAATCTGTGAGCACTGTTGTAATTACCCCCCCCCCCCCCCCCCCAGTGTGTGCTGTGAAAAGGCAGGCTCTAGTCTTCTACAACCTGTACCAAGTGTGGATAATCATTTGCATATTAGACCACCAATTAGACCACCTCCCTTCAACTGTAGTGTAAATATAAATCCAAGTATAACTGATAGAATACCATTACAATGGATGATGTTCCAGCAGTACTTACATTTTGTTCAACTCTTCCACCGATTTCAGAAAGTCTGCATATGATAAAGTGACGATTTGTCCAAGGACGGAAATCTGTGCCTGGAGCTTTCCTTGCTGGTGTCGCAGATCAGACAGCTTCTGGTCGACACTGGGGCCCTGTCCCATGTTTGAAAACTCTCTATGGATCACAGTGATGTACGACCAGAAGAAACTGCCACTTGCCCTACATGGAACAAAACAAATTATATAAAATCGTCATGCAGTTTGACATAAAATAAAATAAAGCAACATGCACGAAGTAACGTGGGCCATTAAAAAGGAAAAGTACTGGCAGAAAGTATTGCTAGTAATAGGACAATTTAATAAAATTCAGTGTACTGTGTTGTGGGCAGTTCCCAGTGCTGGCCCAGGTGATTCTGAAAAAGTTCGGCTTGGCGATGACAGTCGGCTTGGCGATAAAACTGGGGCGTCTAATGCTACGTCAGTTTTAACCGTCAAACTTATGAACTGTCTTTACTTGAAGTACTATGATGTTCTCTCATTACGGAGTCCACAAGATGTAATCAAAACTAAAACCAGTACACCGAACAGTGTACTAAAACTTGCCTTTGACGGGACGGCAGTCGAAGAAATTGTCTCCTGCGGGTTGTCGGAATGCGGAAACACTCAGTTTGGGTGGAACAAACAGGATCCTCAGCACGTAACAGATGATTTCCCACAGTCACCCACGGTTTGATTCCTCAAAAATTGCATCTTCGCAGCCCAGCTCCTGACTTCTGGTTCGGTTAATGCAAAACTGCGACTGCCGGAGTACAAACTCTTTTTTCGTTTACAAAGCTTTAATAATGAAACTTAAAATTACAAAACATATTTCAAAATAGTTATATGTATTTGTGTGGATAGCCAGGACTAACAATTGTGATCAAAGACTACTTTTGCAATTACTAACGCTTTGCCTAAATGTTTTTGCTTGCCTAGATGTCGTCTGCTATTCCGGTAGCCTAATATGCCCGCTTTTTGTCAAATAATAGACATTGCTGGTCGAAAAGAGATAGTTGGACAAGTTTTGGGATTTTTTGGGGGGAGGGTGGCTCTTGGTCTGTTTCCTTAGCGTTAAGAGAAAAAAAAATGCATATCAGCAACGGTTCAGTCTAATGATCAAAACTGCGTCCAACGTCACCGGTCTCTGTGTACACACATCAAAGGTGGCAGAGTTTACACACTCGCTGGGAGTACTGTCGACAAACTGGCGTCTAACCGATATGCTTGAGTTGCCTCGGCCATTTGCAGGGTAAGATTTGATTGATTTCCTTTTTGCTTTAAGTACCCTTGTGAAGAAATAGCACCCCAGGGATGATTTGAAGTCAGATAAACCCAACTTGTCGCCACCTGTGTTGAACGCTGTTTCCTGTGCGTCCGACTTGCAAGGCACGAAGCACAACCGATGTCCCAGACGTTTCCGCCTTGTGCAGTCTCTAATTCGGTGTCTGCAGAGGATTTTTCCGAGGTATCGTCACAATCACGGAAGCAGATGCGTGGAATTCTGTTTAGTGATAAAGTGAAGTAGTTTCATGTGTCTTTGGTAAAATCCAGAGGGCTGGGAATGAACTGTTGACAAGGAAGTTAGTAGTTTACCCGAACGTTGCAATGCGTGTGAAATATTTACACTGAACACTTTTGGGCGTTAATTGCACACTCCCAGTTAAGCAATTACGCCACTGAATTGTGCAGAAGTATAATTTGCACACACACACACACACACACACACACACACACACACACACACACACACACACACACAAATGTTCTTGAGAGAGTCCACATGCAGGTATACTAACACAGACAACTTCTTATGGAGCAAGTTCCCAGTGACCATACCTGTGACCAGTATGAATTTCAGCAAGAATTGTCAGTAAGTTTTTCTAGTTGTTGGGGGGGGGTTTGTTGTTTTTTTTTTTAACCATGTTGGTGGTCTTTCTAGAAAATGGGCTTGATGTCCAGCATTGGTTGTCATTGGTGGTGACTGATGATACATGTACTATAGCAGACAGGTTCGCTTTTGGCTTGTTTCACATTGCACGTATACATGTACACAATGTATAACTTTCTTACACATGCATTACTTCAGTGGTATTAATCAAATGCTTTGCTGGCTGCTTTGTTTTTTGTTTTCCCAGGAACTCAAAATGATGCAGGTATTTGTCAGTACCGTATTTGTACTTTTAAAGGGTTTTTTTTTTTTTTTTGGGGGGGGGGGGGTTGTTTCTCTTAGCCTGGAGAGCCAGGACAGTCGAGTTGTAGACACTGGACTTTCAGTGCTTGGTTCGTGAGCTGGTTTGATTCCTGGCTGGGGCCAGATATTTGTGCCAGCCTATTTCTTGTTGCTTCGTCTTTTATATCACCCATTTTCCATACATGTGGAAAAGGACGTTAAGCTCCCAAACACCTACCCCTCCCTGTGCCTAGTGTTGGCCTGTAACCCATTTCACCCAGTGACTCATGTACAGCTATAAACTGTCACCGGTGTGCTGTGCAGAATAGTGCTTTTTTTTTATGCTGCGCACAGTGTTCCTTTGTTATGCATACCTGTACAGTTCATGTTTTTCACCTGCTAGCTGAGTAAGTAAAAAGGCACTGTTCAGGACCGTTGTTTCTTATCCCACAGGTGGGTGGGAAATAATGGTACCGTCCTCGTGAAGGTGTAGTGAAACTAAACAGGTAATAAGGTCTACTTGTCGGTCTCAAATATGATGTGGGACGTACCTTTCAACTCAAGAAGAGTGACAATGACCTGGTTTTCATTTGTGCAGAACTTGCTCAGACTGTCAGATTACTTGCAGTGAATCTTCTTACGCACATGTATACAGTATGTATACCATGTATGCATCATTTTTTGCAAAGATTTAAGAATCTGACAAAGACATTTTGAGGCTGTACGTCATCAGTTTTGCAAAATGACCCTCTGAATTTGACAGAGAGCGTTTAAGTGACCCTTACAGAGCTGTAAAAAACACTGACTTGTGGTTGTCAAGGTTCATTCATTCTTTGAATTTTCCTTTGCACAATCTTAATCAGACTTCATCCATACAGTTCATGTTTCACAAGCATACATGTATGTATACATGTATGTGGCCAAGACCTATTTGGGGTCAACTTTTCCTGTATTCCAAACAAGCAAATCCACACGAGTCAGTATCTGTAGGTTTGGTGATGGGTAGGCTTCAGCCAGGTTACACCGACTGTTGACTGGCTTAGATACGGCAACTTCAGCACCAACAGGGTGGTCTGTGAACAAGTCAGGTGAAAACCTATCCTGTGTCGAGTACTGTCGACATCATCAAAGCTATTGTGTTGTGCCTCCAGTGTGTGATGTGAGAGAACATTGATTTGCCTTGCTAATTATATCACTGTCTTTTTCCTTGTGCGTGGTTTGGCCCCCAGCCAGGGTAAACTGTTCCTTTCATCTTGACTCATTTCTCTTTACAGTAGGAAACAGCCCTTTGGCTTTTACTAGTTTTAGAATTGCTCTCTCTCTCTCTCTCCCCCCCCCCACCCCCCTCTGAGTCCCTCCCACTCTCAGCAAGACTTGCATGAAACACTAAAAGTAATGCTGAAGATTTTTCTTTCTCTAGAGACAATTCAAAGACTGCCTTCATCTGTGGTGGTTTACAGCAAGGACAGTAACCGGGATAAAGTATTTTATCCACTCTCATCTCTCAGATGCCCGAGTAGGTGCCATTCCAGAAAAGATCCTCAGTCCTCAGATAATCATCCACCCTTTCTTAGCAGACAGATAATACGGCTTGCGTGTCAAAGGGCAGTACTACCCGTCCTCTTGCCACAGTGTCGCTAACACCTGGTAGGCTCTGGTGACATCACACACGATCCGTTGAGCCGGCGCGTGTCGGCTTTCCAGGTGGCTCTCTGGTATCATGGCCGTGAAAATTACCTCCTTGGATAAACAGTCAGGAATGACGGGTCGGCCAGTGTCACATGGTCTTCGGGTCTTTCCGAGAGGTTGGTAGGATACGTACAACTACAAGTATCGTGCATTTGTTTCAGTGTACATGTATGTGTTTGTAGATCTATAGACCAAGATACAGGGACTTTGAGAGAGGAATATCAGTACATGTATGTAATGCAGACTTGTACTGCAGGCGCGTAGGAACCACGGGGGCCCTGGGGGCCCAGGCCCCCGTTCGATTTTTGGAAGGGGGGCCCGAATATCTTTGGGCCCCCCTTGCTTTTGATAAGAGGAGAGGAGGCCCACCAGTGTTGGGGCCCCCCTGCTCTGCTGTCGCAGGACACAATCCTTGGCAGTCAACACACACACACACACACACACACACACACACACACACACACACACACACACACACACACACCCTTCTTCACCCCGGCCGTATGGCTCACCCGACTCAGTGGGCCCCCCTTCCTCTCAGCATCTTCCTACGCGCCTGTGTAGCCATGTAAAACATACATTGCCCTGTAGCGGAAACGATACACTGAAAGATAGAAATGTCAGTGTGCTGTGTCTTGTGGGGATATGATTACAGACGACCTGTGTTACATGGTGGCAGCACTAACGTGATCTTGATCTCTGTCTTTCCCAGAAAGAGACACACATGATCACCTGTATGCTTGCAAGTGTGTGTGTGTGTGTGTGTGTGTGTGTTGTTGTTGTGTTGTTGTTGTTTTGTGTGTGTGTGTGTGTGTGTGTGTGTGTGTGTGTGTGTGTGTGTGTGTGTGTGTTTCTGGTTAAATATTTTATGAAGTTTCAGCTAAACGTCTTTTATCATTATGTGAAGAAAAAAAACATAAGTGCAAAGTTATGCTATACCTGTAGTTAGGCGTGTTTGACAGGTGTGGTGTCAGTTGCATACTTAAACTGCTAGTCATGTGTTTGGCCTGTCATAATTTCCCACTAAGAATAAGATTTACTGATTTTGACTTTTGTCAGTAAGCCAGTTTGCATGGACTTCACGGCCAGTTGAAGATCAGTCATGCGTACCAAGACTGGCAGGAACCATGCTGATTGCCCTTATGGAGTCGCTGGTCGGTTCTTAGTGTCAGCTTAATCTACAGCTGTTTTTATAGATCTATGGACAGTCGGACAGTTTCCACGAAAGTTTTTCATGCAACCATTAGTGCAATGTTAATCGCAGTCAAAACTGTCCCGGGGAAAGTTTTGATGCTGCTAGTAGTGCAGAATGAATTACGTAAACAAGAAATCATTCATTCATGGAAGTTCATATTGCTTTCTCCTGATCTGCTGCAGCTCGGAAAGGTAAACACGGCAGTAACTACTCATGATCACAATGAATATTCGTGCCTGACATCCTCCACCACACTCACTTGTAAATTTATGCATATATATAGACATGTACCATGTATATATATATATATATATATATATATATAATATTCATGTATTAGTCCACGCTGAAACTTGCTAACTTGATGGGTGCTTGACAGAGAGAGAGAGAGAGTCACCCGTAAATATTTGATCTCAATGTTTTAATTTTCTTTGCTAGATGTGTTTTAGTAGTGTGTAGCAACGGCAAGTTTGTAAATTGACGATCTTCTCTGTCAAAACTTTAACTGTTGGAAAATAAAGTTTCATCATCATCATCATCATCACCCTTTGCAAGTGGTATTCACACCAGGGTGACGGACATTTCCTCGTCTAAGGCAACTGAAATGCGACAGTTGAAACTTTGGTTTTCAGTCTAAGCCATCATAGGACATGTATGCACGGTGACATGCACGAGTTTCCCTTTGTTTACTGTCTGTGCGTCCTGTGGTGTTGAGGTGTTTGTAAAGACGCGTTATCTCTGGGAGCGTGTTATCGCTGTGTTAGGATCGCGCAATATTACTGGGAAGGTTGTTCAGATGACATCAGTTTCCCTGTTTTATGAGATAAATCCAGTCTATTATCTTTACCTATCTTGCCCCGTGTGTGTGTGTGTGTGTGTGTGTGTGTGTGTGTGTGTGTGTGTGTGTGTGTGTGTGTGTGTGTGTGAAGGAGAGACGCAAAAGGCCGCACTGGGTGTGCTCTTACATGGGAGTGGAATTCTCGGGTCGACACGAGTTCCCACTCGTGTCTGTAAATACGCCTTTAATCGCAGCAGAGCTAGCTAATTGTGATCGTGGTGTATGGTTGCTTTTTGGATCGCCGGAGCCGATCCTTGATATAAATACCCTGTAATCTCAGCGCTTGCTTTTATGTCGGGCACGGCCCGGTCTGGTTAGCCTGACCTCTCTCACTCTCTCTCTGTCACGCGCGCGCACACACACACACACACACACACACACACACACACACACACACACAGAGGGAAAGGGTTGGGCATCAAGTTCATAACCGGCACAGAGAAGAGGGGGTTGAGATGGGGGTGTCACTGTTTGTCGTCGATAGTACCTAATTAGACTTCTTTTTTGGGGGGTGGGGGGGGGGTTTACAGATTGTAGGGTGCAGTAATTTTCCTTTACTTCTTAATTAATTTGACTCTATAAATTTACAAACCACAATTCATCTTTTACCACTGATTGTCAGTGATCACCATCCATCTTGCAGTTAGAAATAGAAATTTATGCAGTTTGCAGGAGGTTAGTTAAACATCGGTTACCTTTGAGGAAAAGCTGTTGTGACGAAAGGCGGTCTCGGGGAGGGTGTTTGTGCCTTTCAACTGACAGCATTAGTGTCGGTCTTCATTTGACGATTTCAAATGCGTGACACTTGACGCGTCACTTGGCGACAGGTTTAAGTGAAATTATTGAAGTGTTATTTTTGAGAGTAGCTCAAGGGGGGAAAGGGAGAAACATTTTCACAGCGCATCAATCATTACTGACACCTCTTTGATCCCAAGTTTTAGTAGAAGCTCTGTATAGTTCATAACCCAGTGCAGACCTATGATCATCTCACACGGAGAACTACTTTATTTTCAGAGGTTAGTTTGAGCTCACCTTCTGACAAAGCAAGAGCTCAGCCATGAGCAGGCAAGACGGAGGGTGAAAGATAATTAGTAGGTTACACTCTGTACACAGTTGCCCTTTTGTTTCGGAAACCATCTCTCTCCCCCCCCCCCCCCCCTACTCTCTCAGTCCCCCTCTCCTCTCCCCGTCCCCTTCTTGTTAACCTGTGACCCTGACCGCTAGGAATGTTGTTTCTGCGCGGCCCGAGTGTCTGGCCGCGTGTAGGCAGTGCGTGGTGTAAGTCGCCGACTGTGATGCCCTTTGTCTTTCGCGCTTGTCCTAGGCAAGGGGAGAGGTGTAAAAACACTGGTCAACCGCTCACACAGTGTACTCAGCGGCCGGACGCTTGAAATGGACAGCGCACGTACGTTCTGGTGACAACTGTTGGTGCCTTTCTTTGCAGGGAAGGGTTTTCTTTTGGGGTCAGCGGATACCGGTTCTCCAGGTACAAATCATTCAATATATCCGGCGTTTGTTGTAAAACGGAATTGATGCCAGTTTTCATTTTTGCAGGGTAGGCGACTTGACTGATATGCCACACTTTCTCTTCGCCGTGTCAGTCGTTATGACAGCATGTCAGTTCAGCCAACTTCAGGAGGAATGTTTCAGTTTGACATACAATTTCAAGAATGTTTCAGTTCCTTTGCAGGCTGAACTGACTTCAATCAGTCTCAGTAGAAACATCGATGAACTAGTCGTGGTCTGTAGTGGATTGATGGACCCGCCCCCTCCGCTGCATAACACAGCATACTTAACTCTCTCCTAAGGGAGACTCTTTCGTTTGAGGTTATTTTCAGATCTTTGCATAGATCTGTAACACAGCCTTGGCACAAATGACAATAGTGAATTTATGTTGCAGCGTGACTCAGGTTACACTCACATGTGTATGTGTATGCATTGTCACGTCTTCTTGCCCCTTTGTCCACCCATCGCCGACGTTAGTGAATACAGTGGATACTTTTTTTTGTGATACTGATAATGAATGTATTGGGGTCACTGCGGGTGTCTCAAATGTAGCCATAGGTCAGGTGGTTAGCAGTTGATATGTTTGGTCTTCTTGTTTGTGTGTGATTGCTAAGGTGCAGGGGATTTAGCTCTATTCCCACTTTCAACGCTGCAGTGTTGAAGGACGTGTAGGCTTTTTTTCTCCTTGCAGCTGTAGGGCAGGCATGAGGGTATTATCTAATTAATCCCCGTGTTCTCTCTAGCAGGTATCACTTTTGACAGCAGGAGCTAGGTGGGGGCTGACATGGTTATGACTACATGTATACAGTTGCACGTCAGTATAGCCCTATACGTGGGTTTAATTTTAGAACACTCCGGGACGACATGGCGTCACCTTCCATGCGGATTCTCGAGCGCTGTGAGCGTTGGTTGGTAAAACATCTGATGTCCCCCGTCACAAGAGTGATCGCAGGCGGCGGTAGTCAGGACAGGGTGGGGGAGAGGAAAGGGGGATCTGCGCCCTGTGTCAGTACGGAACAGTCCAGCTGCACTCTATTCAATCCAGGAAGACTGCCAAGTTGACCGCCTTGTGTGTGTGTGTGTGTGTGTGTGTGGGATGGACAAGTTACACAGTGACAAACAGCCCCAATTCACACAGGCTCCCGAGCGTGGCGACGGAACCTAAAATTAGGCAGGCGCACGGCCGTGGTCTTCGTGAGAAGATGAATCAGAGTATGGTGACGGTTCACCGGTTCGTGAGACGGCGTGGTGACACAGCTGCCCGCCCCGCTAACTTGAGTGACATGTTGTAATTAGTGAGGCGTGCATTCCCCACTTTAGTGGCTCTCTCTCTCTCTCTGAGAGATAGACAGATTTACCTGTCTGTGTGTGCGGGCGCACACTAGGTGTCGCCACGGTTGCGTGGTCACTGACTTGACAGGTGAGGTGACCCACGGGCAATCAGTTTGTACAGGAACATGTATATCCCGTCGATTACGAAATACAGCTTTCGTTCACCGTTCGCAGAGACTCGGTGTTTGCGGAGCGGTAGTGGCAACAGCATCTGCACGGGGAATGATCCTACCTCCGAGCAGAATGGTCAAAGCTTGCAGAGAAAAAGTGTGTCAGAACCCCCAACAGGCAGTGGTTGCATTTCGTGCACTCTTGTCTGTGTGCATTTTTGTTTTTGTTGAAATCGCTTTTGTCATTTTGTTGTTTGTTTCTGTGCTTTGGTTCCAGGGTTATAATTATGTTGTTGTTTATGTTTTCCTTCATGTCCCCTAAGGGATTTTGAAAATTAATCATAAAAACTTGAAGTTTGGTCAGCCCCTTCATCTCTCTCCCCCCCCCCACCCCCTCCAGTGTGTGTCCAGTCGTTAGAAGGGGGGGGGGGGGGGGGGGCAGGGAAGAGGGAGTTAGGGGAGGGGGGGTCAGGATGACCGATTGGGCGCATCATGGAGAGTACGAAGTCAGTCAGCTGGAACGACGGTCGCGTCTTGATTTAACCTGGCTTATTAATCAACAGTACACGACGGCACATGCTGCTGCCTCTAGTGTAGGTAACTCTCAGCTCAGGTGAGTCAAAAGCGTTCATGAATACTTTATTTTGGGCATTTTTGTTTCGTACTTCGACTCGAGATGGTGCTTTAACTGAAACGCGGGTTACCGAGACACAAGGAATGCAGATCTTGCTTAATAGCCTGTTAATTTTCTTTAGACTACTTCGGCGAAGATCATACGTGTCCTTGTTAGCTAACAGATTTAAGGATGAGTTTATGTTCCCTAAGTATAGGTGTTTTCCATAGGAATGCATTCACGATACACCAATGGTTGAAAATAATGCTCGTACTATGACGCGTTTACCTACTGCCGTACGAATACGTGCTTCTAGTTTACATGTATCGCACCATCATTTTTAGGCCTACGATGTTCGTCAGCGCGTATTACAGTACACGTGTGTGAAATTTCTGCCCATTCCTGACATAGCTTTGTAACACGGACAATGTCGTAGGAAACAATAGAAGCGCAGGGGGACATCGGAATTTGATTTAATTAGACTTTGACCCCGAGGTCTCGCCGCACTTCGGTGACTGAGCCAGTCTGGATAAAAACAGCCTAAAGCATTGTTCTCTCTTTGGGCTGGATGAAAGGAAAATCAGTAGCGAACTTGCTAGAGGTTTGCTGAACAAACCTGTAATTATTTTTCAGCGAGGCTTATCGAGAGGGGAAGAGAGAAAGAGAAAACAGGTTTCCCCCTTCCAGCGCTGATCTCCTCAGTACAAAGACTCGCAGCCGTCCCTTTCCCCGCCTGCAGGTGGGCGTGTGTGTTGATGCAGTAATCGGTCATACTCCTCTGACCATTCTGCTGGGCCCTTTGGGGCGCTAGTGCCACTACACGAGACAGGGTGGGCGATCATCAAAATGTTATCCGCCTCGCTTGAGCTTTCTCTGATTGAGGGGGTGGTAATTCCCCACCCTGAGGGAAGATTTAAAGGTGCTGGGTCTCCACTGTTGAGTAACCTCAAGTAGGTCAAATTACTGTCGAACCAGTTGAAGTCAAATTGGACCGTACATGGCGCTTACGAGCCCCGATTTGGAACCTTGTGAGGGTGAGAGAGCCGAGAGAGAGAGAGAGAGGGAAGGCAAAAACGTGAAAAATAGAACATTTGATGGATTGCTTTAATCATGTGTTGATCTTGGATGAGTCTTGACGTCTGTATTATTAAATTTAAATTTAAAGGGCTTACAGTCAGCCCAGTATAAGCGTGTTGTATGCGTTGGAAACCGGTACCTGCTTTTATAGACCTGTATATGTCGTTTGTCACGCGTACTGACTACTATATCATGTCGCACAGTTTAATCAGTTACAAGAGTAATTCAACACTTGCTACACCTGCTTATTGAAGTACAGTCAGTGGTAAATTGACAGCCGCTGGGTTACTGTTAGTCAGATCTGACATTGCCTTACAACCATACATTACCGGTAGCGCTTGCACGTCGACGCATCTTGTGAAATCCTAGAATTATCGTAGCTTTTGTAAATCTGCTGCTAGATCGTCCATTCAGGCAGGGCAGTAAGTAAAGATTTGCATACAGCTCGTGAGATATGACAGCCGTAATGGAATTTGGGGGCTCGCCCGAGCGAAAGATTTATGTAAGGTGGTCAGACTATCTCCTGCTCACGGAAATGTCGCTGTCATGTCACTTGTATTGTTAGCCCACAATGTCTGTGTCACTTCTCAGTGTGTGTCTGATACGTGTAATAAGCCAAAAATATCATTAAAAATCGTAACTTTTTATTTTTTCAGTATTGGCTTCATTGAATTTGATTTTTTTTTTACGACCGAAGAAACAAAATAAGATGTCTTGCATCCTTCCCTTTTTTTCTTTTTTTTTTTTTTTTTTTTTTTTGGGGGGGGGGGACTCATCAGCTCTACTGGAAAAAATATGGTTTATTTAAAACCTGCTTTTGCCATGATTTAAAAAAGAATGATCGTTGTTCGGCTGATTCCTGAAAGAGGGCAGTGTACGTACAGGTCTATGAACAAGAGGTTCATTGACGTAGGTCACGGCCCCCTAGTCTCGGTGGGTGTGTGAATCTGGACACGTGGGGGTAGTGACAATATTGTTGCAGCCGTACGCACCAGGGAAAAAAACACTACCTGTATATAATTGGTAAGACTACACTTGGTGCTGGTCGTTGTCAAGCTCTGAATGGCTTGCCATCGATTTGCACTCACTTGGAAAACCTTTTTCTCCTCGTCTGACAAATTCCCGCCCCAGGTTATGATGTGATTAGAAATCGTTTTGCCAGCTTGATAGAATCTTGCCCGCGAAGCAGCACCGTTATCATACAGCGTCGGCTACAGTCTACGTCTGTACTGCCCACGACGCAGACCACTCACCTGTCGGTTTTGTTTGAACAATCGTTGGGGTGGTGGAACTCCCGTAGTAAAACTAAAAGGTCGATGTGCTTTTCATGGCGTTTCGCCACGCTGTGCGTTTCCCATAAACTGTGTTGACTGTTATGAAGTGGGAGGGGGTTGGGGTGGAATCACGCAGCCTTCAAAGGAACCCGCAAGCTTGTCTCGTGAAACAATGAGCAACTGAGGTAGGGTGAGCAGGTGAGTCGGCTGTTCTTAAAAGTAGACCAGGTCCGCCATTGAGCCGGCCTTGTCGTGCAGGACAAGAGGGTTAATCCAATATTGACTGTGTAGGTTTGCAAGGTCCAGTCTCGCGTAGTACGTTGTAAAAACTGAACAGTTGCCCACCGGAGGACGGTGTGAAGTTTTGATGGTCTATGTTACCCAGAATCAGGAGGCATAGTTTGGATCAGACCTTGGTGCCGGAGTTAAATCTATCGCTTTTCATAAATTTTGTGTATGCTGTGTTTAATTTTTTTTATGGGTTTCAGCAGCTTGTGAGACGCGTTTCCAATACTGGACAATAAAAAAAAATATTTCGTCTTGTTGCTTTCAACCTCACTTGAGACTTCACACCTTTTCTTGGGTCATTTTGTGACGCTCCTTCTTTGGGGCAGTGAAGGCAGTTCAGTTTTGCGGTGTTTATATGTAGAGGGACATCGTTGGTAATTTTCCCGAATTCTTTCGGCTTTGGTTAAAACAGTGCCTCGCGTACTAGTTGTATATTGTTTGGCCAGTCAGATGTATTATATTCTTTACACATCGTGCAGTCTGTGACTAGAGAAGATGAGTGTGGTCAGCAGGTTGGAGAGGTTGCAAAATACCGTACTAGTAAGGGTTTTGCTATCTATAATGACAGGTCGGAAACAGCTGTTCCGTGTTCGGTATTGTAACGAGTACTGTTTAAAACTGTAAACCAACGATTGGTGTGATCTGCTGAATGTGATCACAGATGGTAGAGATAAAACTGGCAATATCACGAACAACAGGTGGTGGAGTCCGTACCATTAGCTTATATGTTCCTGTTGCAGTCAGCCCGTGGACTTGCAAGTTTAGCAGTGTGTGTGGGTTTGTTTTTTTGTTTTTTTTCTCCAACCGTCATCGACATTAATGTATTTGATATCTCAGTGTATGATTTCCCAAGACTTCCCAGTGCTACACGTATACATTTATGTGTGAATTACAGCGAGAGAATGTTTCTGATGCGATTGCATGCTCTAATGATATATATAAATGCCACTTGTCTCACCTTGAAGCTGATGGCAGTAATGACACTCCGGCGGTGTGCTAATTAATTAATACAAGTTTGTGCGATCCTGTCTGTGGGAACCGTAGGTTATTGTGAGTATACAAACATACAGTCACACATACTTTGCGACAGTCAGACATTGTGCACGGGATATAATATTCCCCCTTCGTTTCTTAGTGTGCGTGAGCGTTTTTGCGTGTGTACATGTATGCACTTGACTCTGGACAGTATCTGGCAGGATCTAGCCGTGATCCGGTTTCAGGATGGGGTACTCAGTACGCTTGATCTGTTACTCCACTTTTGACCTTTTGTTTGTGGCAGATGTGGCTCTAGCATTCTAGTGTTACACACATGTATGCATACAATGATACAATGTACAAGCATGTGTGCATGCACTATACAAGTGCATATAATTTGTTTATTAGTTCATTTCTCAGGCAGCCCAGACCGGGGCTTTCTGCTTGCATCTGTGAGCGTAAGAACCACGTCGAGTCCCGCAGATGTGCTCTTGTGGTGCTACTAAAGATGTTAGGACCAACAGAAAAAAGAAGAAGTTAGAAGAGGGTTTGAGCACAGGCAGAAATGTGGCGCATGGGACTATTAGTATTAAACCATTTATCTTACTTCATGGAGAAAAAGTTAGAATGACTGAACAGTAAGTCAGTTTTTGGTGTTGCTGCAATCAAGGATCTTCATTAGACCACACCAAGATTGCTGCTGCCATGTATCTGACCGAGAGGTGTTTGACTGGGCTCTCAACACGGTGTCGTAGGCATTCTGTCAATTCGGTCCATAAATGTGCACTCTTCTGTAGTATAATTCATCATTGATGACTGCTGGTCAGTCCTCCCTAGGGCGACTGACAGATTGATAGTCAGTTGTTGACGTAAATGGTGTCCACAGAATGTAGAGAGGACGTCGGCCAGAATTTAAAGAGAGAGGGAAAAAAAGTGTTTTGAAGGCCATTCTTTATGATTTTTATGTTCACAGATAATATTTATTAGCTGTTTTCGTGGTGTCTATCATCACACCATTTAGACACTGACCTGCACAGTGACAGCATCTCAGACACGCAGCTAACACACTGAGCCAGAGTGTTGCAGCAACACCAACTGCTGGGTTGTAGTCTATCTATTTGAATGTTTGAGTGACCGCTCACAAAAAGTGTAAACAACATTGTATCGCATTAAGAACCCTACTGATCATTTACATACAGTAGTTTGAGCATAAGGGCGCACTCACATGTATGCGGAACTGTTACAAAACATAAGGGCTTAGTAAACGTGGAACTAGCCCATTTAGGGCAAGAACGAGACTATGTAGGTAATAGTGTTTAAATAAATCATAGACTTTGGGGGGGGGGGGGGGTGAAGTAGGAAATGTTCGTTCTGTGCAGTAAGTTTATGCAATTTTGTCGTTGGTTCAGTTACCAGAAATGCAAGCACTATTGTTTTGATTTTTGAAAAAAAAAAAAACCCAAAAAAACTATACTACTTTATATGTGTACACATGTACACGTACACATACGTATAATGTATACATACATGTACATTATCCTCACCTGCTGTGTAGACAAGATCTCATTTATGAGCCGCTGACATGACCATGTGCAGGTCTATGTATGATCAAGAACTCTAAACACATTACATGGACGGTGTTTTCTTGTAAATTCCCCAGTCGTGACTGAATTGCCCCAGTTTCTATTTGCCCTATGCTCTGCCTATGCCCTTTGCAACACTCACTGCAGTGCCCACTTTGTAAACAAACATGGCGCAACCAGCAGTTGTAAATGTTCAGCCTACACCGACTTGTAAGTAGAGGGTGTTTTAATTCACCTTTGCTGTGCATGATGGCAGGTAACATGCATTTACATCTAAGGCTTTGTTTCATCTGATGAGATGGGTACATGTATTGTAGCAGCACAGACCTTGTACAGAAACTGTATACGATCTTTGGTCAAGTTACATGTGTAGAAGTATGAATGCAAGCACAACGTTTGAAAGTAAAATGCCTTGACATTTGAGTAATTAATTCATACTGTATAACTGTTCTCTGCGTGGTAAGACATGGGTTGTTTAAAAAATAAAAATAAAAAACCAGCAGACGGAATTCACAGGAGATGACTCTTGGTCAGTCATTGAGAATACCCTTCAGACTTTTTTGTTCCCCCACTGGCTCTGCAATGAATAAGACTTCTTTATGCCGGAGTAATTGTTTTAGAACTGCTACAGTCATGCATTCAGAAACTGGGGAAGGTGAGCATGAAAAAAGAAATAGTATGGTTTAAATTACTAATTTAAAAAAAACAAAAACAAAAAAAAACAGCTGTTGCAGTTGATTAGGTCACCTTCACAAGGGTGCACAGTGTGGGTTCCTGCGGTGGAGTAACATGTGTGCACGTATAGCGCCCCCCCCCCCCAACTCCCCCCTCCCCCAGCAGAGTCCTCAACCCATTGATGGCGGCTGCTTAAAGAAAGAAGATTCCATGTAGGGAAGAGAAGAAGCGGGGTCACGCAGAAAGGTTAAAGCGACCCTATCGGTATTAGGGTCAACAGGCTACTGTGTATACTCTATTTCTTTGCCAGCCGGCTAGGTGTGTTGGGGGATGCGTTTGAAGGGCTCCCTTTTATCCGGTAATCCCTGCCCACATTGGGGCAGCAGCGACGCTGGGTCTCCTCTTGTTGCCCCATCGCGCCCACAGCCGCCGCAGCACGATGACACTGCATGCCCCTTCACTGTTTGTAAATTGTGCATGGGGAAAAACGCCGATACGTGACATAGTACGTACTAGGGTCTAGCGCTGTCGGTGCGCGCGGGGTGTAGTCAAAAAGCGGGCGAGCGTTTCAGCCGGTGCTGCTCTGCTTCAAAGTTTTGAAGATGATTGCTCTCAAGCAAAGCCAAATGTTTAAAATATATAAGATAAGACAAGATCATTTATTTATAATCCCAAATGAGAAATTACAGTGCCTGTGTTGCTGAATGCGCTTGACAAACGGCCGCTGTCACAGTTTCAGGCTGACAGACTGAAGCCTGTTGGAAACACTCAAATTTTGCAACTCGGACTTGAAAACAGAAACACTCGTTGCTACTGTTTAACTCTTACGAGACCGAACCCGACGACCCCGTCCTGATATGATAAGACTGGTTTAAAAGAACAAGCCACTGCACACCAGTAGGAGCCACTTCAAGCCACTGTTACGCGCTTCGTGGGCCTTCCCCGCTACGTCCGAGACCGCTGCAGATTGCATAATAGTGGCTTGAAGTGGCTCATAGTGATCTAAAGATTTCGAAATGAAATTGCGAGTTTTGCGTGGTGGCTTTCAAGAGTTAACTAAGAAACACTCTGTCCTGGCAGTGGAGTGGAGTAGCACCGGAAACACTCAATCCATACTTGACTACACCTTGTGGTGTGTGTTATTTCTCCATGCACATGGATGTTTTGAAATAAGTCTGTAGTTGTGTTTGTTTTGGCGTTATAAATAGCTATTGATGTTTAGAGCTACCATCAGATGGTAAGCTGGGGCTCACCAGGTCCACGATGTGTAGGCCCTTTCACCAAATGATGAAAGCAAGTGTTCACACACACACACACACACACACACACACACACACACACAGAGTGACACACACACACACACACACACAGAGTGACACACACACACACACACACACACACACACACACACACACACACACACACACACATTTTCTATCCACCAGTTTCTCAGCACCATACCTGACCTCTTTCATCTTCCATTGCAGATGGAGCTTTCATCAGAGGGGCTTGACGTTGGCAACACCAGGAAGCAGTTTTGACAGAATTACGAACGCACCGGAAGGGAGTCTCCAGATGATTCAGCCCTTGTGTCCTTTTTCCCTACAGTATTACCCCGGCGTCCTTTATTCCTCCTCTTACCGGCAGTTGATTTATTAGGTTACCTGCTGAATGTCGTGAAGAGTGCTTGTGGTGGCAGTTAACAGCAGGAGATCCGTGACGCTGACAGTTGCGGAATGTGGTGACGAGATAAAATGTGCACGTCGGTGCAGGTTACGCCATAAAGGATTAGCACCTTGGATTTTCTTCTCACTGCCAGTACAGACCACTGCTATTGCATGCCTTAGTGGTTCTCCAGCTTCCCGCGGCCTTTGGGACAAATCAGCAACTTGAGCGGCTGTGGGTCTACCAGCACTCAAGCAAGCAAACTGTGATGATTTCGAGATGAGGGGATGAAAGTGTTCATTTGCTTGCAGGGAATTAGAACATGATTTGGCTGGGATGATTTGAAATACCAGAATATGCTTGAATGAAAAAGATCAGCATGGGATGCTGATTCGCTACACTGTGAAATGTCACAGCCTGTCTTGTGTGCCTGTTCGAGTAGTTGTGTTCAGTGATTTTGCAAGTCACCATGGAGCTGAAAGTGTGGGTTGATGGGATTCAGCGAGTGGTGTGTGGTGCCACCTTCGACACCACATGCCAGGATGTAGTTATCGCCTTAGCCCACGCCATGGGTCGCACTGGCCGATTCACACTCATCGAGAAGTGGCGAGATGTCGACCGGCCTCTTGCCCCCACCGAGTGCCCGCTGAGGGTCTTGTACAAGTGGGGAGAGTATGCAGCTGAGGTGCGTTTCATACTCTGCCAGGCGGACTCGGATCAACAGCGGAAGCCTCAAGAAAAGGACAGATCATGGAAGAAGGCAGGAGACAAGTCCCTGTTCTCGCACAACTTTTCACCACAACATGTAGGACTGGCAGGGGGTGGGGATGCCAGTGTCAAGAGGTCATTGACTTTCAGCGGTGCTCACAACTGTCCCTCAGATTCGCGCATGTCCCTGTCCTCTTCTGCGCCAACGTCAAAGTTTCGGAAGACACACCTCGGTCCCGTGCCCAATGGAGACGTCAGAACAGCAGCGCCACTGCCACAGACTTCAAGGCAGCTGCCAGCGTCAAGGCCACCAGGGGTGGCGAGTGCAGGCAGCAGCGGTGGTCAGCAATTAAAACCATCAGGACCACCAGCGCCAGTTCAGCCACAGCAACACCCTGTGCCACACCCTCGCCATAAACGTTTATCTCCTGCCCCGCCCCAGGGAAGAGACAGTTTACGCAACAGTGGGTCCACTGGTCCACCATCCTCTGCTGCTGCGCCTTCGCCATCATCATCAGCATTAACCCCAGGTCACCAGCAAAGTTTCAGCAACACTAACAGGGTGTCACCTGTACAGCCACCCATTGCTCAATCCCGTGCTCACCTTCACCCTCATGCTCAGTCTGGTGCACAGCCATTTCTACAGGCACATCACCAGGGTCCCTTGCAAAACCGTGAACAGGCACACAGGGAGACGCACAGCCTGCCTCGTTCACGAGATTCCACACCCCCACCTCTACCATCTTCCCTTCCGCCAGACGTGTTCCCCCGCACCCAGCACAGTCAAAGCCCAGTGCAGGAACACCAGAATACTCTCGCTGCTGTGGAGGCTTCACTGGACTCTGCTGACCACTCCCGGCAGGCGAGCCTGGAGATTGAGGAGTACGACTTAGACAGAAACTTTCCAGATGTTTCCAGAGACACTAACCGTGGCGAGCGGCCCTCTGTCAGCCTGGAGTACCGGCTGGACGAGGGAGTGGCCTCGGGATCTGGGGGTGGTCATCTGGAGGGTGAGCATGCCAAGTTGGTACGGCTCGTCAACATGCAGCAGGAGCGGCTCAAGACGCAAGAGTCACAGATAGGCATGATAAACACAGGTAAGCAGTTGTCTAAAGGAAAGAAAAAGGTAAACAACAACAACAAAATTTTAATCGGACTTGGCAGGGTTTGCTGCTCAAGTTTAGAATCCCCCATTGTGTCAGAAGAGCAAAAAAACAGAAAATGTTAATTTTTGGGGAGTCAGTTTCGAAGTCCTTCATTTTCTTGTAGAAAGAGCAGAAATCATTGATAAACAATTTCTTGGCAAAAGAGCAAAAATAGTTTAGTACCAACACAGAAAGAATCATCATGATTTCGTTTGACTAAGTCCTTCCGGTACTCTGTCCATTTCTCTGGCTTTCAGGCTAGCCCACGCGCAAATTTCACAGCAGAAATGTTCTAAACATTTTCCTGCTTGTACATGTCACTGTCTGCTGAATAATGTTGCAGAGATCACAGCTCTGGAGGAGCGAGAAAAGGAGTATGAGGAGCAGCTGCAGGTCATCATGGAGGAACTGCTCCTGCAGGAGAACCGGCAGCATGACCTTGAACCTCAGCTAGCAGATCTGGAGGGTGTCGAGTGGGAAAATGTGCTGGATGGGGAGAAAAAGTGTGAGCGTGACCTTTCGCAGCAGATCGAAGTGTACAAAGCCAAAATAGCGGAGCATGAACAAAAACTGGAGCAGATTCAGGAAAGGGAGAAGGAGCTTCATGCAGAGATACGTTTAGAGGAGGAGAGACTCGCTAGCGAACAACAGCAACTGCAGGCCGAAGAAAGGAAAGCAGCGGAGGAGGCGACGAAACTGAGGGAGGAAATTACAAAACTGAAGGCAGAGTCTGCCGAGCTTGAAAAGAAAGTATCACACGGACAGACATCCCTCTCCAGCATGGATGAAGAACTGAAGACAGCAGAAGTAGACCTTGCAAAGAAGGTGTCCGAGCTGGAGGAGATGGAGAAAGAGCTGAAGAAGGAAAATATGAAGGACTTCACAGCAAACCCTGTTCCCGTGGAAGCACCCAGGCCGAAAGACAGTGGTGAAAGTAAGACTTGCCATTGCTGTCTTTGTCAGTTTTTTTGTATGTGTGTGTGTGTGTGTGTGTGTGTGTGCGGGGGGAGGGGGGGGGGTTGAGATTGTGCACTGTCATGCAGCTTTGCAGACTGTGCCAGAAAGGCCAGTTTTTCATGTGTAGTGATGTCATTGAAAATTCAGTTTTATTGCTTACGTTTGCTGTCTAATAGGGCTCTTCTCAAAACAATTTCATCTGTTGGTTTTCAGCAATCCTGAAGATCTTAGAGGGACGCCTGTCTCCCCGACCGCCCACTGTCTCTAGCAAAGGACCAGACAGTCCAACAACACCGCCCTTCATCACGGCCCTGGCCTCCAAGACACCAAGCGGCGTGTGGGTATGACAACACATCCATGTGCTTGTCGGGCAGTGCAATCATCCACTCACCCGCCTTTCGCCACACTTGCCTTTCGCAGTACTTCAGCGCTGATTCAGGATAGATGTTGTGCTAGTGTACATATGGCATGTCTTTAGACTCTGTTGAGTGGTTATGTCAGGCCACCTCACTTCAAAACCATGGAAGTAGGGTGACATTTGGGGATGTACAGTGACTTGAGTAAGTCTGTCGCATTACAGTTGCCTTGCATTCTGCCTGGAATAAGGTGTGAGAAACTTTGTGAATGATACCAGGATTGTACAGTAGCTGCCAAATGTTCCAAAGAAACTGAATTTCAGAGGCCTTTGACTAGTAAATGCCACATGAACTTCCTGCCTCTATAGCTTAAATACAAGCCGGGGATATTTTGCAGTCAAATAGAGACACAGTGCTGGCTTCCATGAGAAGACACAATGTGCCCCCCAGTAAAAAATGTCACTTGTAAGTGTGGATTCATCACAGTATGGTTTGGGGGGAAAAAAACAAACTTTAATACAGTGCTTTCTGCAGCCATACGTTCCAAGCTCTTTGGGCTCTTCACCATAACCCAGAAATTCTGGCGGAGTACAAGTGTGGCTTTGAGGAGAGCGTCAGCTTATGTTTTAGTCTGGAGGGCATCTTCATAGACTGAATGAGCCAGATGTCATTTCAGTAGAAATATTTGTCTAACCTCCGATGTGTTCACTGGATGTCATTTTAGCACATCTGAACAAAAAGACAACTAAAAGACAACTGCAGCGGGCTTTTGTCAGCAATAATTTTATCCACAGTGGGTGGAAAATTCAAATATGTGCTTTTAATTTTAATTTAGGTTGTCATCAGTGTCTGCCAACCTCGTTCATGCTGTACGCTCATCATGGATCTTTTCAAGTTTCACAAGGACACAGACAGTCTGCAGCATGATAGTAATGTTTGCTAGTCTCAAAAGGGAGCAGTGATGTCACTCAGAATACATTTTTGTGAAGGTTATTTTCTATTTTCGCTTGATAATTCAGTCAGATGATGAAAGGTAAGCGGCTGTTTACAGAAGGTCATCCGCATTGTTCTACTGATAAAGATAAAAGTGCCTTAGCTGTGTAGCCTCGTGTTTCCCACACAGTTGCTGACCAGTGAGATTTTACATGGAGATGTCATATTCAGTCCACATGAAAACCTTTATACACTGTATTAGTAACTCCAACTTCTCAGACTCCCAGCCTTTTACTTGTAAGTGGCTCTTGAGATGTCTACCAACAGCTTTACTCTGTTGTGAACAGATGAGAGAATCTTTTACAGAATTAGAAACTAATTCAGTGCAGGGCTTAATATGTGGGTCTTGCTATTGGTCTAACCAGCTTTGTTATTTGTTTGCCATTCCTTTAGGCATCTGGCTTGAGGATATTTTGTTGGAGAAACAAGCTTTACGCTGGGACAATAGTGGGACCTGCCAGGTCTGCCCAGAGCCTGCCACCTAGACACATTTAGTGTAGTGGTTGCTCCTATACCCTATAGAGAGATAATACTGATGATGTGGCAAAGGGACTTAAGATGGGGAGGTAGGTTGGACAACTTCATTGCTTTGTAATTGTGTCCCTTTCTGCAGAACCATATTCTGAGAAAACGTTTGTAGTTTTTTCCTCTAGACATTGTATAAGTTCATGGGTTAGATTATTCACACACTTTTTTTCCCCTTTCAGAAGTTACGCATATTTACCAGCCATATTTGCAAAAAGAATCAAAACACATGAATGGTGAATGTACCTGCAGTCATTGCAAGATTTTAATGTTCAATGGCCAGTATAAGTTTCAGATGCGAGCCTTAGTATGCTGGACTTTGTGCCTGTGTTCTATGTTCTATCAATGTGTGTGTTTCTTTTGCGTTGTTTTTTTCAAGAGTCGGATATAGTTGGTGTGTGGGTGTTGCTAGCAGGGGCTGAAAGTTGCTTGTATCCCCACTGCAGTCACTGAGGAAGAGTTACACATAAACCATCAGGTTTCTGTGTAGCTGTATGTGCTTCTATCATTGAAAATGACCCAAAACTCCAGCCAGATTGTGGTCAAAATGTAGGTACTTCATGTGATGTTTGGAAAATTGTGTTGAAAACATTTCCTCTTTTTTTTTCCAAAACATTCCTTGTGA
The DNA here is from genome assembly GCA_018292915.2 of Batillaria attramentaria. Classification (NCBI taxonomy): domain Eukaryota; kingdom Metazoa; phylum Mollusca; class Gastropoda; family Batillariidae; genus Batillaria; species Batillaria attramentaria. Next base: position 475,833 of record JACVVK020000261.1, read on the forward strand.
TAAGTGAAATATTGCAAAGCTGAAAATGCTTAGCTGCAGTTTTTGTCATCACTTGAGTGAAGCTGCATTCCACATATATGTTTGCGTTTGATAGTCACGTTGTTGGCTTGTGTGTGTGTGTGTGTGTGTGTGTGTGTGTGTGTGTGTGTGTGTGTGTGTGTGTGTGTGTGTGTGTGTGTTGATGAAGGGCCATTGTGTTCAGAATATATTTTGGTTAAGATTATCAGTGTTCTCTATTGTACCTGCAGTTGTGGGTGGTGGGGGTGGGGGCGCGCCCAGATAGGAACAGGGAAATTTCAGAGTGTTATATTTTTATCGTGTTTACATGCATGTCATTGGATAGAGCAAATGGAATATTTTTCACTGGAAGCAAACTCTTCCCAGTAAGAACCAGTTGTATCATACAAATTGCCACATTCATATGTATGCGCTGTCAGTCTCTCTTGTTCATGTGAGAAACAGTGCAGTGAGAAGAGAATTCTGTGCCGATTTACCTTGTGACTCCTAATGTCATGCATCCATGTGTCAGATGGTTGTGATTCGGACTTGTGAAAGCTTTACCATGTATTTCAGTCTACCTCAGTAACCCCTGTGAACCATGATTGTAACTGATACCTGATATAAGTTGAAGAAGTTGGGTTGTGATGTGCTTTAAAGACGATTCATTCCAGACACATTCCTGTGAACAGTGTATCAGAATTTTACTTTCAGATTATAGTGTGTAATATTTATCCTTTAGAGGGACCTAAGTAATTGTCAGCAGAGTTTGAGCCTTACCAAAACCGTTGTCATGATGTCATACTAAGTTCATTGGGATTCACAAAACTCAATAGTGTACCGCACATGCTCAGTTTGGTGTGCAGTCATTCAGCATACAGTAGTGTAGAAGCTTCCACCAAAGTAATTGTCAGCAGAGTCTGAACCTTACCAAAACCGTTGTCATGATGTCATACTAAGTTCATTGGGATTCACAAAACTCAATAGTGTACCGCACATGCTCAGTTTGGTGTGCAGTCATTCAGCATGCAGTAGTGCAAAGGCTCTTAGCCCACACAGTACTTTTTCGCCCAGGCATATAGGCATGAAGTCGATCCATAAAATTTGAATGCTGGAAACAAGCTGATAACACATGGGATGTAGTGCTTTGCTGCATTGTTTTCAGTGAAGAATTGTTAGTCTCTTTCTTTGTTTTTAAACATGATGTGGGATGCAGATGTTTTTTTCTTTTTTTCTTGACAAGAATTGCCTTTTGCTTCACTGGGGGCAATTTGTTATAAACAAATGCCGGCCACATATATCCAGGTTATTCAATCACCATCAAGTACCTTATAAGGCATTTAAGCTTTGATAAGTAAGCGAGTTCTGGTAGTTTTGCTTCTGGTGACAAGCATATTTCGTGCCTTGTTTGTTTTTGTGTTTTATAAACAAGTGTAACGAGCAAGTTAGTGACTGCTTACACATACTGTATGTAGAGAATGTGTGTTGTAAAGTAATTTGAGTGATTGAACTGGTTGTGTAATGTTTTTGTTCAGTTCTTTCGATCAGGAGACATCTGGTGCGTTTTCTTGGTTTCACAAGCTTTTGGGGTGGGGGTGGGGTGTTGGGAGGGGGGGGGGGGCTGCAGTCTTGATTCTGTTTGGTATTCCCTCCCCACCTTGTGCTGCCCATGGCAATTGAACAGTGTTCATGCCTCTGTACCAGTCATATCAGACTGCTTCTACTGAACTTGTATGCAGGAAAAAGGTCGCACAGTACCAGTGTAAACATATATGTATACATGTATGTAAGTGCTCTTGCCAAACCCAACAAGTGCAGTGATTGGCATATATAGCACATATATAATACAAGGTTTGGCAAGGACATGTATGTACAACGTACTTTCTTTGGGAAAGAATAGAACCACCTTCTTTTGATCCACTGGAAAGAATGGTGTATGTATGGTTCATCTGTAAGCTGCATTACAATTTTCCTGTCAAGATGTGATGTGTATGCCTGCATCAAAATTGTAGATCGCCACTCATCTGATTTCGTACTCTATATATGCCTCTTTCTCCCTCTCTCTCTCTCTCTCTGCAAAAAAACAACAAAAACACTTGAGAAGTATTTTCCATAGTCTTATCGTCATTTGAAACAAGAATGTGAATGTTTCGAACTGTATAATATTGTGGTGCTTGTAGTGTCATAACCATGAGAGACATCATTATTATTCTTGGTTATAATATAGTTCCCCATGGACTAACTGGCAAAATATCTCATTATCTGGTCGAAGACTCAAGGTTTGGTCCTTTCATAGAAGTTGCATGGTGAATACATCCCCTTGGTATATGTAGTACAGAATCTGTACATTATATGTGTGTGTGTGTGTGTGTGTGTGTGTGTGTGTGTGTGTGTGTGTGTGTGTGTGCAGCAAGTGTGTGTTGTAATATAAAATCAGTCTGCACACAGATGTTTCAGAGAATATATTTCAGTAGATGCAAACAAGAAAAACCAAAGCACTCAAATAGGCAGAGTACAAGGTACAGACATGAGCTTTTCTGTCATGTCTTTATTTCTGCCGGGTATTGTAACAGGCTCTTTTTCTTTTGACAGAAATTTTTTGTGGTTTTTTTTTTTAATTGTTGTTTTGTTCTGTTGTTTTTTGTGTTTTTTTTTTCCCACTGTTCTTCTTCTTCTCTCTCTCTCTCTCTCTCTCTCTCTTTCATTTTTGTTAATTTTCTGGCAGATTAGTTGGTAGCAAAGATGCCGACAGTTTGTGAATTTATGGCTACGGCATTTTACTGTGGGTGAATGGACGCCTATGCGTCATGTATTGTTCTAGAGATTTGTGCATGCTTTTGTTGCCATGTTTGTGTGTGTGTGTGAGTGTGTGCGTGTTCTGTTTGATGGGGTGGGGATGGGGGTGGGGGTGCATCTGAAGAAGATAATTATGCTGTAATTTACAATCAAATACATTGTTTTTATGAACTTACTCTGCTCATTGTTATGTTTGTTATGAAAGGAGGCTAGATGTTCCAGATATCACAGATTGAAGCAAGACAGTGTGTGTGTGACTGTGTGTGTGTGTGTGTGACTCTGTGTGTGTGTGTGTGTGTGTGTGTGTGTGTGTGTGTGTGTGCTCACACTCATCTGAGATAAAACTGGGGAAAGTGTGCAAAAGGAAGCACACAGATCTTGCTATATTCCTAGTTCCTGAAACAAACATTTTCCGTTCATCTACGTCTGAGTGCGACATTAGAAACTGAATGATGGGAAAAGCCCTCCGCCATTGAGGGGGGGGGGGGGGGCTGCCGCATGGTGTGTACAAAATCTTCACACTGCAGAAAAGACGGTACCTGCTGGAGTACTTGTATATTGTCAAATACGATATTGCTTGTAATGCAAAAGTGATACACCCACTCCACCCTCCACCCCATTCCACAAAATGTTGTGTTGACTGTGGAAGTAACTGAAGTGGCTGGTTGGTTGGTTGTTTAGGAGTTTAACGTTCTTTTCCACCACACACAAGAGAGGCAACAAGGAAAAGCCAGCACATTATGGGGGAGTGCCTAGCCAGGATCCGAACCCACGACCCAATCATTACGCCGTACCAGCTCCTCAGCCCCGGCTAACGGAGGAAAAAGGGAGACAAGTCTAAAGTCAAACTGAACCAATGAACTGCAACTAACTACAAAACTGAGCGGGAAGTAAAGGGGAAGGACGTAGTTGGCTGTCTCCCAAGAAACTCCGCCAGGCCGCCAACACTGTGGACAGCCCTAACTCTGCGCTTTCTTCCTCTTCCTGAGCCCCACACCCGGCTCCGGGCTGGCGTCCCCTTGGCCAGACAGCACGGTAGTATCTCCGGCGTCCCATCGGTTTTGGATCTGCTTCTGCTCCGCCGCTTCCACGATCTCCGCCGCGGGATCCGTCTTGGTGCTGATGAGCATCGCCAGCAGTTCGTCATGCTTGACCTGCGACAATCAAGACCTTCAAACGGAACCTCAAGACACATCCATTTTAGGGCGTCGCTAAAGCCGAAAAGGCGCGCTCTTATCAATCAGGACCCGTATGTAGAACTCGAGGTTAAATTAACCCACGGCTACGGGCCTAACCCAGACTAGGACAAAAGAAACCCCCAAACCAAAATTAAATAAGAAAGGAACCGAAGAAAGAAAGACAAAAATCCTTCCATAACGGCATAGGCACCTTGCTGGAATGGACCCGCTTCCTGATTTAAAACAAACAAACAAAAAAACCCAAGAAAATTTAACCCTAGAATTGATTAACTGAGGAGGTTAACACTTTCAGCCCTGCCACCGTATCACCTACGGTCTCGCAGACCATGCGTGCGTGTGACCGACTCTCATACGCTCTGCACAGTGGAAGATTCCCCTATAGGATGGATCCAATACTTCTTGAGAAATAGGGTTTTGTATGCAAGCGCCCAGCATTAGATCCAGCACACTTGGAAAAAAAAAAACTCCCAGGCAGAGAGCTTTATTGCTATTGCGATTCCTTCAGGGCTGAAAGGGTTAAACTCTAACCCGGGGCTAAGCTCCCTAACCGTGACTTTTACATGTCAGTCAATTTCAAAGTAGGGGAAGTAAGTACAGCCGAGAGCGCTACTTACATCCGGGCCGGGAATCTGTGCTTCGACGGTATGTCATTGGACAAGTCTGCCTTGTCCTACACTGACTACAAGCCACAGTGGAGGGACCTTCCATCCTAACACTGAAATACCTTTTTTTTTGGCTCCCTTGTGTAACAATGGGAGTCTATGTATTAACCCTCCGTCGTCTGTCTGTCTGTCTGTCTGTCTGTGTGTGTGTGTGTGTGTGTGTGCAGAAAACTTTAACGTTGTCATTTTCTCAGAATCTACAAACAGCAGAGGCACCAAACTTGGCATGCTGATAGACAACCACAAGACCTTTCAAAATATATCATTTTGAATGACCTTGACTCAAGTTCAAGGTCACTAAAGCGCTCTGTTTGAAAATTTTACATTGGCATTTTCTCGTAATCTACAAACACCAGAGGTTTTAAACTTTGCATGATGACAGACATTGATAAGAACTTTACAGATGTACATGTAGTCAGTGGCCTTGTGTCAAGGTCAAGGCCGTACAAGCTATTTTTGTGAAACCTTAACATTGGCATTTTCTCAGAAACAACAAACAGCAGAGGTGCCAAACCTGGCGTGCTGATAGACAGTGATAAGACCTATGCACAAATGCCATCTTAAATGACCTTGACTCAAGGTCAAGGTCATTAAAACAGTCTGTTGGGAAATTTTACATTTGCATTTTCCCAGAATCTAGAAGGATCAGAAGCCTCAAAATACGTGTGATGATTGACATTGGCAGCACCTTTACAGACATACCTGTGCTCAGTGACTTTTAGTCAAGGTCAAGGTCATGCAAGCGGTTTTTTTTTAAACTTTAACCTTGGCATTTTGTTCAAAACATCAAACAGTAGAGGCACCAAACGAGGCATGATGATAGACAGCATTGAGACCTACCTTTCTGAATGACCTTGACTGAGGTCAAGGTCATTAAAGCTGTCTGTTACGAATTTCAACATTACCATTTTCGGGGGAACTACAAATACTAGAGGCATCGAACTTGGCATGATGATAGACATTGATGAGATCTCATTTGAATGACCTTGACCAAAGGTCAAGGCCATACAAACTGTTTCGGGGAAAATTGTAATATTGCCATGAACTCAGAGCGCCAGAGACACTTTACTTGGCATGATAATGGATAGTGATAAGAGCTTTACAAACATACTCTTGTGAATGACCTTGACCTGTGTCACAAGGGAGCCATGGAGGCTTCTGCCTCTCTAGTTTTCTTTCTTTCTTTCCTTCCCTCACTGAGCCAGTCCAAACTGAGGCGCTGTAAGCATGCTTATTGTTCGTTTTCCTGCGCCCTAGAAATTGCCACTCATCATCATCATCATCATCACCTTCTCCTCTTCCATGGACTGGATCTTGGACAGCACGGAGTCCAGCCTGGCCTCGATCAGGTCAACGGAAAGCTCCATGCGATCGACCCGACTGGCCAAGGCCGTGAACTCTTCCCGCGACACGCCAGTCCTGCGTGGCGATTCTTTGCCGTCCGCTCCGCATTCCCGCCCTTGGTCAGAGTCCACGGCGCCACTACCTCTGCGGCGTCCTGTGGCTGGTTTGCCCATCTCTACGGCAACGGATTGCTGCTCCTCGTTCTGATGGCGTGGCGTTTCCCGCATGTTGTTGTTCCCGTCTCGGTGTGTGGCCAGCATGCCCCAACGCCTGATAGCTGACATTCTAGAGTAATGGAAGGTGGGTGTTTCAGCATTGAACGTCTTTTTCCACCACATATGGGTGATATAAAGACGGGGCAACGAGAATATCCCGGCTTGGGCCAAATGTTTGTGCTGGCTTTTTCATCGTTGCCCCTCTTTAATTGATATCACCCGTATGTGGTGGAAAAAAGACCCTCAAACACCCACCCACCCCGCCCTGGGCAACGAGAAAAAAGGCCATGACAAGTATTCTGCCCCAGCTGGGAATCGAACTCACAAACCCGAGCATCGGAAGTCCAATGCTCCACAGCTCAATTGTCCTGGCTCCCTCCATGTTGGAACGCTTAGATCAGCAGAGCCGTTTTCTAGCTCCGATCTTATATTCTAACATCGGCTCCCTCTTCAGAGTAATGAACAGAGAAAAGGATTCTGACGTGATCCACAATTTAGAAAGCAACCATGTCGTCTTTCTCTCTACCGCATTATTATTTATTAGGCGCTACATACAAATTAGCAGGGTTTAATTGGGGGGGGGGGGGGATAGCTCGACCACATCGACCGGACCTTGTCCACAAAGGCAGGGCTGGGTGTTTGGGAGTTCAAGTTGAAAGTCTTTTCCACCACGTTTGGGTGATATCAAAGACCGTGGGGCAACGACTGAGAAAAAGACCACAAATATTTAGCCCCAGCTGGGATTCGAACTCAGACCCGAGCACTGCAAGTCCAACGATCTACAATATTTGTGCAAAAATGACCGGTCAGTTTCGCATGTTTCTCAGTCTCCAGATTTCAAACAGTGTGTTCCTTTCTCTATACACATTTTATGAATGATTCCGCAAAATATCGGCGCGTTGAACAGAAATTGCATAACCGGAGACTGACAAGCATGCGTAACTGACCGTCCATTTTCGAACAAGTATTGCGGAAGTCTCCCTAGAGAAGTAGAATGGTGTGTCACCGGACCAAACGACTTTGTGAAGAGCCAGTCAGTCGTTTTTGTTTTCATCTATCGTGATGTCTGCTCCGCCTACAGGTGGATTTCGTCAGTGCAAGACCCGAATTTTAGTCTTAGCCAGAAACGAATAAATCCTAAAATAACAAAGACGAAATTTATACCCATGTTTGCGAGGAGTGAGTTTTTGTGACTTCACGCCGCGCAAGCGGCAAAGACTAATTCGCGGCTAAGTGTGTCTGCACTACTTGAAAAAAAAAAAAAATGTAACATTGAACAAAAGATGCAAACTGGTCTGCGCCGTGTTTGCGAGGAGAAGAAACCTGGCAACAGAACCTGTTGTGTGACAATGAATTGTTTTCCTAAGTCCACTTTGCAAGTTTTGTAAGTCCGATTTTTCTCCAGTCACCGGTACGTACCCGCACACGTGGAAGGCCTGCAGTACAAACACACTTCTCTCCTTATTACTTGGATGGTGTCAGATGTGAGTGCGAACAGATGTGAGTGCAAAATGAAATAAAATCTTGTACTGTCTTGAAAACACGATGACGTCAATTGCAGCCATCTGACGTAGCACCTAGCGTTCTTCGGGGATTGCTCGTCACTAATGGCGTCATTTCGAGTTACTTGCAACCACTCAAGCAGTCAGAGCACTGCTAGCCTCTTTGACAAAAGTACAAAATAAAGCGGTTAGGGGAATATTGCATGAGAAGCTCGGTTTCTGGTATTTTCATCTGAATATGATGCCGGTACTGTCTTTAGTATCACCCGAATGTGGTGGAAAAGGACGCTACACTCTCGAACACCTACCCATCCCATATTGTAGACAAGTAACTGACAAAGTTCTCAAAACTGCGAATTGATTACGTTACCCCCCCCCCCCCCGCCCCCCTTCCAAAAAAAAAATAATAATAAAATGAAATAATAAAATAAATAAATAAAAAAGTGGATGGGAACACACACGCAGAGAGAGAGAGAGAGATCACGTGTTCGACAACAACGTGTAACACAGAAAATATATTTATTATAGCCTATCCGTGTGCCAACGTAACTGACAGGACATTCGGAGGAAAACGAGTGAAAATAATTCACACTCGGACTGACTGTACTGACGTCAAGCCTGTGTAAGGCTGTGCAGATCAGTCCATATTACTCGTCCAAAATTGTAAGTTTCAAACTACTCGGATCGTAATCCGGAATACTTACATTCCATGAATTGGGCTTGTTTAGTATTACGTAAGGTTTACTAAAATTGTTTTTTAAAAGGTAGGGCAATTTCAACTTTTTTTTTTTAATGGACGCTCAGTTAAGCATGTTCAGTCTCCAGATCAGTTTGCTCTTTCTCAAATAATTATGTTCAAACAAATGTTTGCCTTTCTCTATACAATGCCGATTACGAAAGATCCAGCAGAGTGTTTCGCCGCGTGAACTTGAGCAGAAACTGCGTAAATGGAGACTGAAAAACATACGTGACTGACCCGGCCCTGACCGTCCACTTATTTTCGAACAAATATTTTGAAATTGCTCGGTAGTGAAATACTATTTCTTGTGTACATGTATAGCTCGTTTGGGTATGAAGCAGCGTATACTCTGTAGGTCGATGATCTGAATCAGTGATTGAACAATCTGTGGCCGATAGTTACACTGACTGATCAAAAACTAGTGGAGAATCTGGTTACGTAGCATACGTCTGCCACCGCTTGAAGGAGGTCATCTTGAGTGTGTGTAGCAGAGTGAAAGTCACATAGTTGAGATGAGTCAGTTATTATTAGTTAATTAGTATTAGTTAATTAGTATTAGTTAATTAGTATTAGTTAATTAGTGTTAGTTTAATTACATTACTTTAAATGATAAGAATCTGAAGCAGTATATAAGTATAATGTATAACGAAGTATAAGTGATAAGTCAGTACACACACACACACACACACACACACACACACACACACACACACACACACACACACACACACACACACACACACACACACACAGCATCGCACAAGCCCAGCACAGCTCACATAGCTAGAAACATGTGCATCACACATCAGTGGTATTCATTCAAGCATGACGGTCAGTGACTGGCAGTAGATTTATGAAAGAGTAAACCGGTCTTGCCTTTTCTTTTGCTACACAGTCAGCATGCTTTCTGCATGTTGAGTTGTGATCACAATACTAGTACTCACTGTCTGATACTGAGTATCAGCTCTATACTGATACCATTCGAGTCACAGCCTGCTTCAGGAAAGGTTATACTGTCATGAGCCACCTGAACTGATTTTTGTCATAACCTCTTGTTCCTCAAATAAGGTATGTGTCATTGTATCAATGTACCAGTGTAAATTGTCAATAAAGTAATGTTTAATTGTACCTTCAGTATTATTGTAACTATGAATGGTTTTATATACACTGTTATCAAATTTATTATCGTAAGACTGATTATTGTAAAAGGGATTATTTGTAACTTGTATTTTGTATTTTGTAACTGTTCATAAGTTCAGTTGTAACTACTGTTAGCCTAGACATTGATTGCCTGACTTTATATTTCAGGGTTTGAACTTGAAACTGAACTTGAAACTGAACTTGAAACTGAACGTGAATGATGGAGATGTTATGCTAATGGTCCCGACTTCGACATTAAAAGATCAGCTTACTACTGTTCTCCACGCTTTGAGTTGAACCCTTCGTGTGTCTGCGCATGTTCCATTATTCGCCACTACACACACCCCGCTACAATGGCGCCCAATAAGGGACATGCGCAGACACACGAAGGGTTCAACTCAAACCGAGTTGGATGACGTGGCCGAAAAGACAAAAGAGACACTCCTGTCACAGATCAACATCGACACCGAACGCCTCACTCAGGACCAGCTGAAGGAAGTGCAAAGCCTGATCACCAGCTATGAAGACATCTTTTCTGAGGCAGACGTCCTGGCTGCATTCTACGGCGCGCGGCAAGAGGCGACGGAAACTGTCGCAGAATGGGGCTGCAGAGTGGAGAGTTTGTTGGACGAAGTCAAGCAACAGAGAGTTCAGCTCCAGCGACCGTCGGACGAGATGCTACGAACTGTCCTGTGGACCGGCCTTCGGCAGGAACTTAAGGATGTATCATCCTACCACTACGACAGGGCAAGATCATTCGACGAGCTACGAGTGGTTCTACGACGCCTTGAGCAGCAACACCCGCCGCCTTCTAAAGCTGCAAAGCCATCGAACTGCAAGGCCGCAACCAAGGGGAAGCCAGTTCAGGAGAAATCGGAGATTGATGATCTCAAAGCAGCAATACACCAGCTGACGACAGAGGTCCGCGAGCTTAAAGCTGGGTCGCAGAAGACGGACACAACCAAGAGACAAGACCCCGGCAAGAACCAGAACCACCAGCAGGATGGTAATGAAGATGGTAGGAGCCAGCAGCAAACCCAAGGTTTCAACAACTGGAACTCAAGAGGCAAAGGCAACTACCGAGGAGCTGGAGGCAACAGAAGAGGTCAGCGACAGACACCTGGCAACTCACGTGGCCCACAGTGTTATAAGTGCGGGGAGTATGGCCACATCGCCATCGGATGCCGTGTCCGCGTTGATCACCTCCGCAATGTGACACCTTTTTGAACCGGACTTGGGATGCGGGGCGAACCCAAGACCGTGATGACAAGCCCCATATGGCTACGCAAAGCAGCGAGACCCTTGACATGGAGGATTTGGTTGGGCACCCCAACGAAGCGCAGATTCAAGTAGAGGGAATCCTGACCACAGCCTTACTGGATACAGGATCAGCCGTGTCTACAGTGACGCAAGACTTTTATGAACAACACTTGCGACACCTAGAGCTTCACCAACTTCAGCAACTTGTGAAGATTGAATGCGCGAATGGAGAACCACTCCCTTATCTTGGGTATGTGAAGGCCAACATCAACACTTCAGAAAAGAGGAACAACAGCCAACCGTGCCTCCTGCTTGTTGTCCCGACCACCAGCTTCAGTACGACAACACCAGTTCTCCTGGGTACAAACTTCCTAGCACACGTTAGGCAGCATGTCAGAGCAAGGGAACTACACCCGTCATTCCAGCTAGCTTTCAGAACAATCGCCATTCGGGAGAGACAGCTCTCCAGGAATTGTAACCGCCTGGCCGTTGTGAAATCAGCAGAGAGAGACAGAGTGGTTGTACGACCAAACGACCAGATCACCATCAACGGTTACATTGAGAATGTACAGCCGTATCACAACACCTGCGCTCTACTTCAGCCTCACCCACAAGTGTCTCCAGATTTGGACCTCACTCCAACGCTGATCGACTTTGACCACGGGAAGAAAGCTTTAGTGACGGTGAGCTTTTCTAATGTCTCGACAAACACAGTGGTTCTCAACCCCAGGACAATCCTGTGTGAAGTCCAACCTGTCACCATCACCGAGTTGGATGACGTGGCCGAAAAGACAAAAGAGACACTCCTGTCACAGATCAACATCGACACCGAACGCCTCACTCAGGACCAGCTGAAGGAAGTGCAAAGCCTGATCACCAGCTATGAAGACATCTTTTCGAAGAATGAAGAAGATGTTGGCTTGTCTTCCAGAGTCAGGCATCGGATCGAACTCAGCGATGAGCGCCCGTTTAAACAAAGACATCGCATGATCCCGCCATCGATGCTTGACGAAGTCCGGTCTCACATCCAGCAACTACTTGCAAGCGGCGTCATCCGACGATCACACAGCCCATGGTCATCAAACATCGTCTTGGCCCGCAGGAAAGATGGACGTTTGAGACTATGCACGGATTTCCGCCAGCTGAACAACCGAACGATCAAAGACGCTTACGCTTTGCCTCGCATGGAAGAGATATTAGACTGTCTCTCAGGATCCCACTACTTCTCGGTCCTGGACATGAAGAGTGGATATTACCAGGTGGAGATCGAAGAGGAACACAAAGAAAGGACAGCGTTCACGGTCGGCCCACTCGGTTTCTACGAGTATAACAGACTCCCGTTCGGCCTCACCAACTCGCCCGCTACGTACCAGCGTCTGATGGAGGACATTCTCGGAGACTTCCACATGAAGATTTGCCTGATTTACCTGGACGACATCATCATTTTTGCCAGGACATACGAAGAGCATAAGGAACGTCTCCAAAAGGTCTTCCAGCGTCTGCGCGAGGCCGGCTTGAAGCTAGCACCCAAGAAATGTCATCTCTGCAAGGAAAAGGTGGTGTATGTCGGCCACACAGTTTCAGCACAAGGCATTGGTACAGACCCTGCAAAGACTGAGGTCATCAGAGACTGGCCAACTCCTTCAACCCCGGAAGAGGTGCGACGTTTCCTTGGGTTCGCAGGATTCTACAGGAAGTACGTCAAAGATTTCTCGAAAATAGCGGCGCCGTTGACTGCTCTGATGCCGTCACCTTTGAAACAGCAGAAGGGGAAGAGAAAGCAACACCAACAGAAGCCTTGGCAATGGGGAGCAGAGGAGGATGCAGCATTCAACCGCCTCAAAGACATTCTTTCGTCACCTCCAGTACTTGGGTACGCTGATTACACTCTACCCTTCGAGCTACACACGGACGCTTCAAGAGCAGGACTCGGAGCTGTGCTATATCAGGAGAGAGAGGGAGTGAAACGCGTGATTGCCTACGCCAGCCGAGCCCTCGGGAAGGCTGAGAGGAACTACCCGGCTCACAAATTGGAATTCCTAGCGCTGAAATGGGCCATCACTGAGAAATTTAGAGATTACCTCCATGGCGCGCACTTCACCGTGTACACCGACAACAATCCTCTGACATACGTACTCACCTCAGCAAAGCTTGATGCGACTGGACACCGATGGTTGGCAGCACTCTCAGCATTTGACTTCAACATCAAGTACAAACCAGGACTGAGCAACGTCGATGCTGACACTCTTTCGAGACTACCACACAACACGCCACACGAGGAAGAAATCACAGCGGAGTCCCTACACACCATATGTGGCGCAGTGACCTGTCCAGTTGTAGAAAGTCTTTGTCTGTCAGCTGCCGCAGTAGACTCTCTAGAGGATTCTGACACACAAGACCTGAGTGAGTATACAGACATGGATTGGAGGAGAGTACAGAACAACGATAACATCATCGGACCGTGGTTACAGCTTGTCAGGAACAAGGGAATACCAAACTACAAGGATTTTCCGTCCACCCCAGAAAACGCTGCCATGTACAAGAATTACAGACATTTCCGACTTCGGAGAGGAGCCTTGTACAGACAGACCACAGTGGATGGAGAAGAACGCCTGCAGCTGGTATTACCGTCGGCATTCACCAAGAAAGCTCTCAGAGGTCTCCATGACGACATCGGTCACCCTGGAAGAGACCGCACCACATCACTAGCAAAAGAACGCTTTTGGTGGCCACGTATGACAAGTGACATAGAGAACTGGTGCAAGAATTGTCAGCGTTGTCTGCGTCGGAAGGCTACTGGAGATAGAGCCCCACTTGTGAGTATCACTACCACTCAACCCCTCGAGTTGGTCTGCACGGACTTTCTGAGTGTGGAGACATCCTCAGGAGGTTATCACAGCATACTGGTCATTACAGATCATTTCACGAGGTACGCACAAGCGATACCGACCAGAAATCAAACAGCCAAGACAACAGCGGATGCCCTCTTCTCGTTCTTTGTCAACTACGGATTTCCGCAGCGACTTCATTCTGATCAGGGAGCGAACTTTGAAAGCAAAGTTATAAAAGAACTTTGTCGTCTCGCCGGGATTGAGAAGTCACGCACATCTATCTACCACCCCATGGGAAACGGTCAGACAGAAAGATTTAACAGGACCCTTCTCGGAATGTTGGGCACCCTGGAGCCTGATCGCAAGACTCAGTGGCATAAGTACGTAGCACCTTTGGTCCACGCCTACAACTGCACAAAACACGAGACCACGGGTTACTCACCATACTACCTCATGTTCGGGAGACACCCCAGACTGCCTGTGGATCTCGCCTTTGGGCTGGAAAGAAATCCAGGAGCTGCGGATCAATCAACTTATGCGGATGACCTGAAACATCGTCTTCAAGAAGCATACAAGACAGCAGCGAAAGCTGTGGAACGGGCACAGCAAGGCCGAAAAGCAAACTACGACCTTCGGAGTCGAGGCGCAGTGCTTCAGATCGGAGATCGAGTGCTTGTGAGGGTTCTCACTTTCGAAGGGGAACTTGGAAACAAGTGGCACGAAGATGTCTACGTCGTCGAGAAGCAAATAAATCCAGACATTCCGGTGTACGTAGTCCACAAAGAATCGGATCCGTCAAGCAAGCGTACGCTACATCGGAATCATTTGCTGCCCATTGGATGGATACCGACAGACCAGGACAGGACCGATGTCACGACCAAACCTACACGGAGATCAGACTCAAGACGAAAAGCACCTGATGTATCATCAGATGAGACAGTTACGCAAGACCCGGAGGATGAAGACAGTAACGATACAGACATCGCAACTGTCACAGTAGAGCTTGAGCCCCAAGAAGAGGATGCTGCAGTCGCACCTACTGCGGAAGAAGATACTGTTGAGGAAAGGGGTGATGATCAAGCTGTCGAGGAATCGCCACAACGAGCTGGTGACGACCAGGCTGCAGTTGTCGGTGATGGCACCGTCGGCCCAAGTGGTGACGACCACCCGTCTGCTGGTACTGACGAAGGCGGAGGACCGACCGAGCCCGAAGTCCATGAAGATCAGGAGTCTGAGAGAGGTTTACGCAGATCCAGCCGGATACGGAAACCACCTCAATGGATGACCTCCGGTACTTACGTTTTACGGCGACAAACTGTCGACCCGGTACTACCTAAACGTTACGCATTTCTTTCAGGATTAAAAGAGAGTATAGTCTGAACTGCTACTTTCTACTTTATGTCCATATTTCCGTTATGCAAATGACGAGGACGTCATTCAACAGGGGGAGGGTGGATGTAGCAGAGTGAAAGTCACATAGTTGAGATGAGTCAGTTATTATTAGTTAATTAGTATTAGTTAATTAGTATTAGTTAATTAGTATTAGTTAATTAGTGTTAGTTTAATTACATTACTTTAAATGATAAGAATCTGAAGCAGTATATAAGTATAATGTATAACGAAGTATAAGTGATAAGTCAGTACACACACACACACACACACACACACACACACACACACACACACACACACACACACACAGCATCACACAAGCCCAGCACAGCTCACATAGCTAGAAACATGTGCATCACACATCAGTGGTATTCATTCAAGCATGACGGTCAGTGACTGGCAGTAGATTTATGAAAGACGTAGTAAACCGGTCTTGCCTTTTCTTTTGCTACACAGTCAGCATGCTTTCTGCATGTTGAGTTGTGATCACAATACTAGTACTCACTGTCTGATACTGAGTATCAGCTCTATACTGATACCATTCGAGTCACAGCCTGCTTCAGGAAAGGTTATACTGTCATGAGCCACCTGAACTGATTTTTGTCATAACCTCTTGTTCCTCAAATAAGGTATGTGTCATTGTATCAATGTACCAGTGTAAATTGTCAATAAAGTAATGTTTAATTGTACCTTCAGTATTATTGTAACTATGAATGGTTTTATATACACTGTTATCAAATTTATTATCGTAAGACTGATTATTGTAAAAGGGATTATTTGTAACTTGTATTTTGTATTTTGTAACTGTTCATAAGTTCAGTTGTAACTACTGTTAGCCTAGACATTGATTGCCTGACTTTATATTTCAGGGTTTGAACTTGAAACTGAACTTGAAACTGAACTTGAAACTGAACGTGAATGATGGAGATGTTATGCTAATGGTCCCGACTTCGACATTAAAAGATCAGCTTACTACTGTTCTCCACGCTTTGAGTTGAACCCTTCGTGTGTCTGCGCATGTTCCATTATTCGCCACTACACACACCCCGCTACATGTGTATCTGATAGTACTGAATGTGTTTCTGGGCAGGATTTGTCTGCAGCCCTACATGTAATGGCTAGACAAAGTAAGTGCCACCACACGACAGAGAGGCAAGTCTAACTGAAATTATATGAAGTGTTGACGGTTCAACAAGAGTTCTTTCCCTTCCACCGTTTTGCCTTTCCGGGACTCTTGCGGCCGTGCGTGCGTGCACACACACACACACACACACACACACACACCCCGACACTTGCGAACCTTCTAGAGCTCGGATACATGCTAAAACCTGCTTTCACTGATGAAAAATGTAAATACCTCAGTCAGTGCAAACGGACACTGACTGACCATTCAACAGTTCCGCAAGTTCAAGTGTCGATCCGTCACTGATAGCCGTTTCATTTCATGTGCCATAGCTTTTGAAATTCTTTAGGTATTTCCTGAGATACCTTGTTCCTTTGGCGATCAGAAACGAGCGCCGTGGTATCCTCTGACGCGGATACTGACATATATTTACTGACACAGGATTTCACGTACAATAAGCAGTTCGAAAATAACTTATTCAAGTTATTCAGTTGATTCACTGAGTTGCATGCTACTGTATGTACGTGTCTGCGGCCGGGCTGAAATACTTCAGTGTCAACCCCTCCGTCGTGGCTGCCATTGCCTTGCTAACAGTTGATTCAAGTGCATGGTACTGAATGTACGTGTCTGCGCGCTGAAATACTTCAGTGTCAGCCCCTCGTGGCTGCCATTGCCTTGCTAACAGTTCTCTCTAGATGTTGGTCAGCCGCCTACTTCTCCGTGACCGGACGATACAACTGACCCATCAGTAACTCGTCCGATCGCTCGGACTGACCTGTCCAGCGGGTTCTGGCAACTGAGTACCGCGGCTGTGTCAAGGCACCACTTTTCAGGGTAAACACTGGAACTGACATTGGTTGCCACTCAGTGATGGTCGTCAACAGCTGAAAAAAGGGGAAATATCTTAATTCATGTCTTAGTGAAACTGACTACACAGTACTGTCTGTCCGCTTACAGTAATAACAATGAAATCAGTGTAAATTTACATAAACTTTGACGGTGGGACAAAAACATGACCGCCGCCGCTTGAACTGGCAAGGCATCGGATGTTTCATGTGTGGACAAATTCGCTTCCAGTAAAGCTTTATACTGTATTCCTGCTCAGTGATATCAAAGACCCTAGATCCCCTATGGCGTAGCGGTTAGTTATTTAGGGCTTAACGCCACGCAAGCAACAAAGACTATTTCGCGGCTAACGTAGCGGACCTATAGGGTCTTCGCTGATACCTATGAGAAGAGTTACTTCCCCTGATGTGGCGGTAAGGATCTCTGTAAGATACCTTGTTTTTCATGTCATCTGTACAACCACACATACTAGACGGTTTGTTTCTCCCGCTCCGCCTCCCCTAGACACACATGTTATCAAATCAGCAATCACTAGCAGATGCCGTGGCCAGAATCCCTCGCCTTGAATGTGAATAGGGGTTGTAAACTGGCAAGGCCCGGCTGGGGTAGAGCATAGCGGTGCCAGAAAAAGGGAATAGTCGGAAGTACTGGGTCTGCTGCAGTGACTCCGGCGTTGGAATCTGACGTCACTGATATGACGTCACGCCCCTGGGGTCCGTAATGGCTCAGTGGGTTGCTCACTAACTGAATGTGAATGCAAGTGGAGCTACATGTATTGGGGGGAGCCGGGATGGTCGAATGGTAGAGCGTTGGACTTCTAATGCTCGGGTCGTGAGTTCAGTCGATCCCGGCTGGGGCCAAATATTTGTGCTGGCTTTTTCATCGTTGCCCCGTCTTTGATATCACCCTATGTGGTGGAAAAGGACGTTAAACCCCCAAACACCCACCCACCCTACACTGATGTATTGGTTCTCAACCGAAGTCTAGGTATCGTCTCCTGGGATACCTGTGGCCGCTCTAGAGGGCTAAACTTGACATGAGCCTTATAACGAAGTCAGCTGTCACGTGACTTCGACTCGCGAGACCTAAACTGTCCAGGACACATTTGCACCCCGTCCGGTCGCGCATGTGGAGTACATCTGATCCCCCTTGAGATGACAGATAAATACATTTTCACCCCCATCAGGCGAATACCAATTACATGTACTGATGACTTTTTCAAGAGCCGGTCAGTTTCATTAAGCTACATGTAGTAATAGTATTGCTAAGGGAGGGGGGGGGGGGAGAGAAGGGATAAAGCCGGACTAATGTTGTTGTTGTTTTTTCTTGACCGGGGGGAATGGGGTTGGTGTCTTTGTTTTTGTTTGTTTGTTTTTGTTTGTTTGTTTGTTGTTGTTTTGTTGTTTGTTTTTGCTTTGTTTGGTTGTTTGGCTGGGTTTGCTTTTGTTTTCTTGTTAGTTTTTTGTTTTGTTGTTGTTGTTGTTTTTTGTTGTTGTTTGTTTGTTTGTTTGTTGTTTTTTTTGGGGGGGGGGTCGGGAGAGGAGGGGTTAGTGTTTTGTTGTTGTTGGGTTGTTTGTTTTGTTTTTGCTGTTTTCTTGTTTTTGGGATTTAGTTTGTTTGTTTGTTGTTGTTGTTTTGTTTGTCTGTTTTTTGTTGTTGTTGTTGTTGTTGTTGGGTTGTTTGTTTGTTTTTGTTTTTTTTTTTGGGGGGGGGGTATTGTATTCGATTGTCACTGTTGTGTGTAAATTGTAATTCACCTGTCGACGGACCTGTATTTGGTGTACTCAGCGATGTCAGTAATAATAGTCTTTCAATTTAACATCAAAGTCGTAAGCGGATTTTAGCGTGACAGCTATGGTACCTCATCCATCCTAACACTTACACTTACACACACCTTTCATGCTCTGGAAGCTGTTGGCCGAAAGATTAGCGTACCGAACATTAAGTCAAGGTGTGATGCCGCGCTTTGTTCGAGTTCTTGACTCCGGCACCGGTGGCCGAGAATAAGGCTTGCGCGTGCGGCCCACGCTCAGATTACCCATTGACTATAAAAGGAGCACAGGGTTCTTGCTTACCCCCTACCTCACCGCACACTGGTGCTGCTGCTGCTTCCTCTGAGCGCGCGTGCGGCGGACGTTTCCATTCCTGCGGCTGAGGGGTGAGAGGCTATGAAACTTTTCTCGTTTCGCTGAAAGTAGCTCGTATTACTGCATTAAATTGGAGGAAAGTTTTGCAAAAAGTCGCTTTCTTTGGATTGGGTAGTAGTTGTAGAATTGTAAGATCGAAACAGAAGTGTTTTGTTCAAAGTTATTACCTGGGAGGTACCATTTTCACCCCTGACACAAAGCGAGGCGTAAACAGGGAAAGCTGAATGTCGTCTGCACTGCTATAAACATCCATTCCAGCAATCAGGGGCTCCCCCGTACATTCCAAGATCCTGCGATCCAGCGGCCATCTTGTTTCGACTTGCTAGGTAGGTACCAAGCTCTCCGTCTTCTTTCTGTGTTTTCTCACTCCTCTGTCTGCCCACCTGCTTTACCTGCCCCTTGCTGCCTTCTATCAGGTAAATATCACACCCTTTCATTATTACGTCATTTCTTTCGTTTTGGAGTGCGCACAGCTCAGTGATTCAGTATCCAAACTGAACTGCATTGCGTTCAGGTAAGATCTTCTGTCTTGACATACAGCATATTATATCAGTGTTGGTAGTTCTGCGATAAGCCGGTAAGTCACTGCAGTTTAGTATTGCATATATACTGATGTGTCTTCAGAATACATCGGGCCGGCTACGCCGATCACCGGTTTTGTTTGACTCGCACTTACATTTTTTATGTTTACTGGTAAAGTTGAAGTTTAGCCGTGTCGGTTCAGTTCAGTCAGTGTAGGTTAGCAAAATGACCTTCCGTGTCGACTATACTTTATAGTTCACAAGAACTTGGCCAGTGCCTGTGTAGTTATTTACTATAGACACCTTGATTTTCGCTGGGGTTCTCAGTATTGAAGTCCTTCATTGGCGTTAGACTACTGAAAGGACCGTAGTAGTCAAACGGCCGGTACCGGCAACATGCTACTTTACCGTGCGTATTTCTGCTGAATGACCAGATATCCTGCGATGAATGTTTTGAGACCATGGCTGATACGAGTTAGACTGACTGATTCAGTGCTGGTGGTCTGGTTCATCGGATCATTCCAGTCGGGCCGGCTTCCGTCCGATAACCTTGGTAGAATGGGAACGGGCTGAAGCCCCAAAGAGTGTAGCGCCAAGAACAACCGGCTGTTTTCTTTTCTTTCTTTGATTTTTTTTCTCTCTCTATTTCGGCTGATGAGCTGTGTGTGAGTGTTCATATTTCTGATGGCTATTCAAAACTCAGAAAGTTCGTTGACAACTGAAAGGTGGGCGTGGCACCTGTTGGGTTTCTGGGAGAGGTCGCTCACTCTGCGGGATTCAGTGAAGGTCATGGCGTTTCATATAATGTTGTTCAGTAGTGCTCCGTGCAGTGGCCTGATTCACTGCCCAGCGTTATGAAGTTTCGCTGAGAAAGTGCAGAGTGATGGAAAATACATATCTGTGTTTGGTCTGACACGCCGTTTCAATAGAAGTTTTAGTCTAGGGCAAGGGTTAGTAACTTTTGATTACCGTCCTGTGTATTTACCGATCACGTTTGTGGTTCGTCTAAATTGGCTTATTTGAGTCGAGGTAGCCTGGGGAAGACGGGGGGGGGGGAGACCAGGGCCCGCATGTAAAAGTCAGGGTTAGGGAGTTTAGCCCCGGGTTAGATTCTAACCTCGAACTAAACTAGCTCTAGGGTAAAATTTTCTGTTTTTTTTTTTTTTTTTTTTGGGGGGGGGGGGTGTTTTTAATCAGGAAGCAGGGCCATTTCACCATGGTGCCTAAGCCGTTATAGAAGGAATTTTGTCTTTCTTTCTTCGCTTCCTTTTTTATTTAATTTTGTTTTGGGGTTTCTTTTGTCCTAGTCTGGGTTAGGCCCGTAGCCGTGGGTTAAAAAAACCTCGAGTTCTACGTGACATACGGGCCCAGTTGTTACGCCCGTGAACCTCTGGTTCGTACCAGTATTACGTCGCGTTGCAACACTCGGAAATACTGACTCTCGGCGCAGTCAATGCAGAATGTTTATCATGTGCGGTTTCGGGACGGTTCAGGTTGGGAACTGAACCCGTCTTTCGCGAGTTTTGTGTAGGTATTACATTTACTGATGCGGCTCCACTAACGCAACTGCAACTCAATGTTCAAGTCTTTATAGTAAATCATAAACAGTTTCAGTAAACTTATGACCATTGATTTATTCAGATTCAAAGACCCTTTATCCTGCAGACTCAGTTCTAACCCTGTTCTACTAATCACCACATGTATGTTTTCCGGCCTGGTCTCTCGTCAGCCACGCCCGCGTTCGATAAGTCAGCATGAAGGTGCAGGGTCTCCTGCATGTCCTAGGTTTATGCTGACCCATATACCAGTTTGCATCCTTTGTTCAATGATGTTACCGTTTTTGTTTCAAGTAGTTCAGGTACATTCAGACGCGAATTAGCCTCTTTGTTGCTTACGCGGAGTTAAGCCCTAAAAACTCACTCACTCACTCGTCAGCCAAGCCAGTTCACTTTTGATGAATAAGCGAACATCGACCAACAGTTCTGAAGACTGCACGGTTGTGTTATACATGTACAAAGATTGGTACTCTAGTTGTGCCGTTGTTCATGAGATCTTGAAGGGGGGCCTAAACTGTTTGTTATAAGGTGATGGAAGGAGGGAAAAAGGAAAAGTTATCACAGCAGAACGGGACAGCTTAACGGCTGACTGAGTGAAACGGGCCCAGGCTGACGGCCAGGTCGGCCATGTCTGTGATGAACAAGCAACACCAACATTGACTGACTGAACAGGCCCATATTACACATCTCATCGGTTATCTTGAATGTGGGATCGAAGAAACTGATTCTATGTACATGTTTAACTTTGTACCAACCCTCTGCTCTTGTACCAATAGTCTGCTTCCGGCGTTTCTATTGGACCCTATGTCACAAGTTTCTGTTGACCCCATTCTGGGAAATTATGAGGGGACTGACAAAGTTGTCAGCACAGTCACAAGGAATGGCATTTTGTGGATGAGTTCGGCATAAGGATCTAGGTTAGCAGTTATGGCCTAGCCGGCCGGAGACATTGTCAAGTTTTTAAAGGTAGATCTCACAGGCAGCTTATGATGCTGGTAGGCGTGAATAATATCAGTGGTTGTTGTCTGTTTTTCATCTTCTTTAGGATACTTACACGTAGATCAGCCGACGGCGTGTCTGAAAGTTGTCTTGTATGTACTCACTGAAGACCGTATTGGGCGCCATTCAGTGTAGCACTGAAGAAGGGCCGGGGGTTGTATACGGACAGTCACACATCTCCCCACTCGGGGGTTCAGTCAGTCTCCGTCAGTAAGATTAAACACAAGGCGTGAGGCGCTGTACACTAGGAAGCACTTTATTGAGATGATGAAATGGCACGAGGATTTGCCGAATCGATGACGAAGTAATCATAGTGACGAACAAATGACGAACGACTGACGCACGTTGAAACTGACAAAATTATCACACACCTTGTAGACGGCTAGGAGTCAGTACATCCAATAAAAAAAAAGATCCCAAACTAATATCAACGAAAAGACGGATGTCGGAAATACTGAGATAGCAGCTATTGTCATTTCAAGTTAATTAAGCTTTCCCCGCTCAGACTGTCTTTGGTTACAAGGCGGCACTAGACGAAAATTATTGCAAGTGTTACCGGTTGCGTTTCTGACTGGGACAGCTCCGCAGTCACGGACAGAATTTGCTGACAAGCAGAAGAATCTAACACGTCAGTAGTGGCTGACAACATCAGGCATCAGCGTACACAGGTCCAGGTGCTGATAACTGGACCGAGAAACAGACTTTACCTACCTGTCCGTACCAAGTAGCACCTACTATACCACCAGTGGCTCACTGAACCATCGCCAAGAGCCTGGAACGTAAGCAAGTCGGTCGTGAGTTGAGCGCGGTGACACGACGTCCGCTATACACCTCTGCGCCATTCTCGTTGCTGTCGGCGTCAGTGCACCTCGGCTGTCTGAGAGAATTAGCGCAATTGGAAACACGTGCAGTATACGTACCTGCGTAAGTTTACCTGCTCTGACTCAGAACCGGCAACTCTTCAATCGGGTTCAAGTTATGCTCGTTCTTATATTTTGCCGGGCTTGGCTAAAACAATGTGAATGAAAATACGTGAGAGTGTATTATAAATATAAAGAAAAGGAGACAACTGAAGCGCAGTTCAATTCAAAACTGATACTTCACTTATACCGTACCAGTTAGGAGTGGGTGGGTGTTCAGTCTGGAATTTAACATCCTTTTCCACCAAGTATCGGCAGTTAGGAAATAAGACCTCCATATACCCCTGGGGCCTGATGCATGAAAATAAAATAGTCTGAGACTTAGCTCAGTCAGCGTGTAGTACCGTTTAGTCCCTGAACTAGTCGTGAACTTTGATTGGTATCCGTTTATGCATCTCGTACCAATCAGGCTTTTAGTTTCAGATTAGTCAGCCTAGTCTTGGACTTACGTTGCAGCCTCTCTCCAGACATGTAATCTCAAAAGAACTGAGTCATTGGCTAATCAATTGCTGTACTGAATACTGATCGAGTTAGCAACAAACCGGCTGTCTCCGGTTGGGGGTTGGGGGTTGCCGGGGGGGGGGGTGATAGGGGGAAGGCGTTGCCGAGGGTCAAGTGTTGAGAGTAGGAGAGGCGGAAAAGCTAAGTCACTGAAGTTAAAAGGATTGACTAGCGTAATTATGTACACTCATTATGAGTAACGAAAACGGTTAGACTCATTAGTCTCACCGTAATGTGTATTCAGCAGTTTATCAAGTGCTGTCTTCGCGGCCAGATGATTTCATCCGGACCTAATATTAAGTGAAGACGCGAGATAGTGAAGACGAAAGTATTGTAAAGACGATAAGACGTTAATAACTGGCGTCTCCACATCTATAGCGCTGAGATAGGGAAGCTGCCTTGTGTGCTGTAATACAGCACTTACCGCTTATCCTGGCCCAGCAGTGGGAAACGGCAGGCTCCCCGTGTGCCAGATCTT
>JACVVK020000261.1:502500-760000 GCA_018292915.2 Batillaria attramentaria
TTGGTAACCACCCTTGCACAGTATTTCAAACTCGCGTTCATTCCCTGTGTGAGTTAGTCTTTTTTATTTTTTTTTATTTGTTCGTTTGTTTGTCTGGAATTGAGTTGTTTTATCTTCTGTCGTTTTACGTTATGTTGTGATTTGATCGATAATAGTGTGTTATCGGAGATGAAAGAAAGTGAGATACTTGACAAGGCCTGCACATGTGCAGTGAGAGAATTTCATTATGCCTTCAGTGGTGTAGTATCATCTTGTTTCAGAAGAATATACATATTCCTGCATTTAAGTCGAATGTTCCTGTATTTGACATTGACATACTGCACATCCACCATTTTAACCATTCCACCATTTCATTAAGCAGTTAGTATAGAAATCTGCATCTATTCACTGAAAAATCACAGTTACGCTGTTTTCACTTTTTTTTGCGTTTAATGTCCTTTAAGTCTTCAGCTGTGTCCGCCCCAGTCAGTCTATTTGTTTTTCAAACTGAAGACATCAATTCTTGCAGAACACATGAGCTTATTGTAATGTACTTTCAGACATTCAGTCATCTTATGATTAAAAAATTCTCTTTTACTGTATCTTCCAAACTCCTCGTGTTTTCCCCAAGTTTCTTTTGCTACGCTCAGACATAATTGCCGAGTTGCTCTCTGTCACTTAAGTAGGGAGCATCCCTAGTTTGGCCAAAGCCATACGTTTTGTAGAAACTTGCACTCGTGAATCACTGGCAAACATACAGAGGAAAGGAGGAATACCCCATGCGCTGGACTCTGTGTGTGTGTGTGTGTGTGTGTGTGTGTGTGTGTGTGTGTGTGTGTGTGTGTGTGTGTGTGTGTGTGTGTGTGACTTGTGAGGATACCGTGAGATATAGAGCAGCCGTAGCGCAATGAAAAAGACATGGCTGTGTGGCCCTTCGTTGGTGTTGTTTTTGTTTTTGTTTAGTTTACTTTTGTTGCCGTCTTAAAATAACTCTGTGTGTGTGTGTGTGTGTGTGTGTGTGTGTGTGTGTGTGTGTGTGTGTGTGTGTGTGTGTGTGTGTGTGTGTGTGTGTGTGTGTGAGAGAGAGAGAGAGAGAGAGAGAGAGAGAGAGATCTGCTGCCGCTTTAGCTGAGGCCTTACTTACAACCTGATTTCTCCGCCAAATGCGGTAGACAATAACACTGGAATAGATTCTTGAAGTAACCTAATATGCTGTAATTATTAACCTTATTAATTAGAAATAAGATGTGTTAGAAGCTTACTGGGTTTGTTCATAGCAGTAGTTATGGAATAAGGGTAGCTGGGTAGCAGCTTAGACCTAGAGGGGGCTACAGCTTCAGCTGATAATTATTAAAATCCTGCCGTGTGATGAAACCCTTACTAATCATTTTGTGTGCGTCGACCTCACAGGACCACCGCACAGGAGGAGAGGGCGTAAGTGTGAATGCACCTTTAGCTTTGCCATGACTACGGTTTTGTGGTTGTGGGTGTTGGTGTGTATGAAAGCCTGTTTCTGCCATCATTGATCTGTATTTATTTTGTGCTTTTTTTTCTCTTTTTTTTTTTCTTTCTTTGTTTGCCTGCATTCTCAGACTGTTACATCACTGTGGCATAGTGGTTTGACATCACTCAGTTTTCGCTGACGACTAAGTTTAAAAAACAAAACAAAAACAACAACCAATAAACCCGAAGTCGAACAAAATGGTGGAACATTTGGTTTGTTTTAACTCAGCTATTTTTCTGGTGAAAGAGAAGTGTCTTCATTGAAAGTGGAGCGAAGTGTCCGTTTTTTTTGTTTTTTTTTCATGGAAATTTACACAAGAAACGGAAGTGTGAGATACCAACAGCGTTGCACTCTCCAAAAAAAAAAAAAAAGAAAAAAAAGGGAGTTTGGTTTGTTTGTGAGATATAACGACGTACTGACAACCAAAGCTCACTTCAAAACTATCAGAACGTATCTTAAAGGGAGATACCTATGCTACATGATGTAACAGTTTGACGGCGGCATACTTAAGTGGGGTGGTGGATATTGCGATGGTAGTTGCATGCTTTCCATAGCTTTGCAACTCCAGGGGAATTATAGCATAGGCGAAGTCGACCACTCGCTCGAACCGGATATCGCTAATTGTACTACATGGAAAGACTTTCGGTCATTTTGACATGTGTTTGAAAATGATCGTCAACAGCAATCCGAAAATAGAAGATAACACGGTAAATGAAAGAAAACGTTGAAGAGAATAGTCGGTGTTAATCACCGGCAGTGTTTTGACTGAGATGTCAGAAGTGGTAATGTGTCATGGGTGATGTGCAATAATTATTTCTGTGCACAGGCGCTACCCGTCGAGCTACCGTGGGCGACTTGTCCTCGCGAATAGCATGCCGGGCTTCTAGGATTTCAATTATTCCGCAGTAAATGACCAGCAAACATTACTGAGCATAGGCACATCCTCTTCCCACATCCTTCACCCCCCCCCCCCCCCACCCCTCTCCCCCACCACCCCCCTTTCATCAATTCTTACGAGGACCCATTCACGTTTTGCACACGTGCCATAAAGATGATGTCATCAGCAGCGTCAACATCAACATTTCTCAGTACCCTCTCGCCTTGCCCTGCCATGTATTTCCCCAGTTTATAACGGGATTTCAGCGAAATACTGTTGTAGAGAGCTACTGAAAACCAACCTTCACTGAGTCATTAGGTGTTTTTTTTTTTTTTTTTTTTTTAATCTTCAAGAGGTATATTCCACTCTGGCAGATTACAATATGGAGAGCAACTATGCACGTGCCCGCTTCGCACTTCTCCCGTTTCAAATTCAAATTTCCCTGAATGTTGAAATCATCGAGGAATATCTTAATGATGAGATGTGCTCGGGACTGTCCGTTTTGAGCGATTTTCAATAGAGAAACATCACGTACTATTGTACATGATTTTCTTTTTACGATTGTCTTTAAGTTTGCATGGCGTTTTGGTTTTGGTTTTGGTTTGATAGTAATTATTTATGGATAAATATCACGGTGCACGTGTTTTTCATTTGCAGTTTGTCTTGCTTGACAACATAGAAGATGAGTGTTTTGAATGGGATTTTGTTGGTGCGTGCGGAAGGATTTTGAAATGCGTCTGTGGCGCTATCGGGGATTCACCAGCTCCTCAATACACATGTCTGTGCATCCCTGATAACTCAGCAGATATTGTGCAAGCACGTGTGCGTGTGTTGAGGTTTTTAGTCCACGTGATGGTTGCACTATTAGATTTTTTTTATATATATTGTTCATCTCAAGACAGTAGGCAGGGGCATGGTATTGAGAGGGGACTGTTGCTTGTGGTAGTGCTCAACATTTGTCTACGTCTGTCGTTGAGTAGGTGCATAGTCTGGGACGCCCATTTTTGGGTTTTAATTTCATTTTAAATTGAGATTCTAGAAAATTGTTATACCATACACGCGACATATCAGATATCAGCCCCCCCTCCCTCCCAGCACTACTACCCCTCTACCCAGCTAGCTCCATTTCTTCTTCACATCATTAAAGAAACATTGTAACAGTAGCAAGTTAAAACTACAGTAGAACTACAAGGAGTAGCAAATGGCAAAGTGCCACAGTGCCACTCCAGCAAAATTCAGACGAGAGTAGCAGGAGGCCCTGGTAAGAAGACGACAAACCAATGATACTGATTCTGACGACATTGATGATGATGATGTTTACGATGATGATGATGATGATGATGGAGATCTCGTATAGGAGCCCCAACTGAGTGTTGACGGTGCTCAGAGAGAGGTTTTAGACACAGATAGTACCAACAACAACAACAACAGAAAAAGGAATTAATTCCAAAAGAAAAAGCTTGTGGTAATGGTCTGTCTGGAAAAAAAAGTCTCTCCATCAAGTTGGTTGCCGATGAAACATCGCAGGAATTAAATGTCTGTCTTTTTGTCCGTCTGTCTGTCTGTCATGCTCACTTGCTTGGGTTTTCATTGTTAAGAGTTTATTTCTTTCACACTGGTTGTGCGTGTCCGTCTCGTTTCGTCTAGTTTACAGGAAGTTTTCATCAGACTGAAATTTCATCATGGTCGTTATTTCGGATTGATTTTTGTAAGCCTTTTCTGTACTAATAGTACATAGAGGTCTGACGGTGCCACTCGTGACTGCATGAACAGGGCACTGTGTTTTGTTTCTGTGGAGGCTAATCAGTAATCTCAGCTTTAGGGTTACTATAAACTATAGTTCCTTCCACCTCCACTCCCCACCTCCACCCCCTTCCTCCATCCATACGTAATGCTGAGAAAACCATCCTGCAGTAAGGGAGACGTGTGCACCACAGTCTAACATACGCTGCGTAGTTTTGATAGTGGCAGCTGATGCCGTAGACTTTGTGGCTCAAAATTTCAAAGGAAAAATGAAAAGAAAGCAATACCTTTGTAACATTTGGACCGCTAATTGGTATAACCGGCATGAACGCCTGTGAAACTTAGATAATTTTCGGGGGCGTATATCCCATACGCAAACATTTTCCCCCCGTACCCATGCTGACGCAGTGAGGTTACAGTTCATGGTTCGTAGACAGATTTGTTTTGTGGTGCGTCTCCCGTACATCCCGTTCCTTACCAGCCTGAGCCCCAGACACAGCTTGTCCCTATAATTTGTGTGTGTCTATGTGGGAAGTAATAATTGTTTCTGTTCCTCACAGGCCTGCGCCCGACAGCGATGAGGCGAAGAGAGCCATGGAGGTGAGCATGCAGAACACAGCAAGCAGCGAATTAAGGGGCAGTGGGGTTTACGATACGTACACACGACAGTTACACGTCGTATCTGATTGGCTAATTGCACTTCCAGTGACACTTCAACCGCACTTGAAAATGAAATGACCATTCTTGAAAACCGACCCCCCCCCCCCAAATAAATAAAATAAAATATAAAATAAAATAAAAGTTAAAACTCAAAATACGGAGGCCCGTGTGGTTTTCCTGGGAAGGTTTTGCTTGGTGAACCATCGAGTGCTGTCTGTTCGTCCTACAGGAGCGCATGAGGGCCAAGATGGAGAAGCAGAAGCAGGAAATGGCGGAGTACGAGGAGATGAGGCGTGAGGAACGCGAGAAGGAAGCCGCCGAGATCGCTGCTCTCAAGGAGAAGAGGGTACGTTCTCCGTACTGCCTACAAAATCACTGGATTGTTATACGTTAACCCATCGTGGTCACAATGTTGACCATGACACAGGGGAGACGTTTTTGTTCGAACAAACATTGAGGACAGCTCAGAACACGCTCCGGGGAGAAAAAATAAGGGCAATGGCACGTTGTAGCCGCATGTCACACGAGAAACACGGAAAAAATACCATGTTCGCTGTTTGTTCGGACTAAAAACTCTCCCGTGTGCCAACGGCCTTACGGTCAAAGATTAGCGAAGTCTCGATCGTATGAATACTGCATAGCATTGAATCATTAGCTCGGGGGGTGTGTGTGTGTGTGTGTGTGTGTGTGTGTGTGTGTGTGTGTGTGTGTGTGTGTGTGTGTGTGTGTGTGTGTGTGTGTGTCGCTCCCGGCATATCACATAATTTGAGCAGGAATGTACAAAAATTGTGGGAATCCATCTTTAATTTTTTTTTCATTTAAAAAAATTGGGTCAGGTCCCCCCCCCCCCCAGTTCACAACATGTTCACATAGTTTTGGAGTGTAGTGAGAAAGTTGACTGAAGCTTTGCGAATCTGTGACTACTCTCTATCAGACGTGACCCTATTTACAGGACTTCTGTTTCTGTTGCTAAAGCACGGCACCGCAGTTCCTTTCCCTATCGCAATGACTGTCGTTGCTGGTGAAGTATTTTGTAATGTGTTTGTGTGTGTACAGCTGCAACGCGCCAAAGAGCGGGAGGAGGAAGAGAAGAAGCTGGCCGAGCTGAGGGCCCAGGAGGATGCCAGACAGAAGGCCGAGCAGGTCAGTCAGCAGCACAGAGTTATGAAACAGATCTAGCTCTGCGGGTCTGCGCAGGCGGGGGTCTTTCAGAAAGTTCGTAGACTTGTTGTTCAGGGTGTCTCGCGCAGCATGTGTCAGTAATAGGACAGTGTTTGTCAGGAGTCAAAGTAAAGGTCTGTTATATTTTGGCGTGACGGGTCGTAATATCCTTATGCGATTTAAGAGTTTGACAAAAAAAAAAATACGGGGTTTAGGGCGGGAAATCGTTGAGAAAGTGATGGCAATGATGATGAGGAGGAGGAGCGATTTGCTGGGCGCTACAAAACGCCCATGCATGTTCACGGCTCCTTTGGGGCGACGGAAGGGGAGGGGCGGGGGGGGGGGACAATACGGACAGGGGAGTCGGGAGAAATCTAATGTTTGGTTAGTCTGTGAGGGATTAAACGAAGATGGAAATCATGGAATGATGTACCGCTGAGAAGTTGAGAAACGCGAAAAGAAGCTTTCAACTTGAGACACAGCTTAGAAGTACTGTGATCGTGAAAGTCCAGTAGGTCTGATTAAGATCCTTGGGTGCATGTGAGCCACTCTCCAAATGTTACCGAGCTTTGTCCTGGGCTGCGTTCAGGAGGAAAGACGACGAAAGAAGCAGGAAGAGGAACAGAGGAAGAAAGAGGAGCGCGAACGTAAGAAGCGGGAGGCGGAGGAGCGCCTGAACAGACCCAAAGGACCCAACTTCGTCATCACCAAACGCAGTGACGCGGAAAAGGTCGGCGGAGGGGTAAGTACGGTGTGCGCCTGTGCCGTGTGCTTTAGTCAGTCCCTTACTGCGCTTACAAAGTGGTATGGGTTTATTTTTTTTCTTGTGGCCTGCGGTCGAATTCGTCAGTTACTGTCGGAATAATGCGTTGTGCCTGCGTCTGTCAGAAACCCATTATGGCCCAGTATCCCAACATGCAATGCCTTGCCGTTTCGTCTTGTGTATTGAATATTGTTTCTTTTAAAGAAGCCTGGCCTATCAGAATGAACCGCCATACAAGAAAATAATCGGTACAGTCGAAACTGACCAATTCTGTATTCCTTGTTCAGAGTAAAATCCTGAAAAAAAACACAAAAAACACTCTCATAATGGAGGGTGTCAGAAACGGATAAGAATGATATCCTGGATTTGTCCTGGGTTGTTCTTCTGTAATTTTCAACTTTAGTGAAAAACAATATTCCACTCATGAATTTTCTAAAAAGATTTTGTTGTTGTTTTCACAACAGTGTAAGTGACTAAGCAACGATTTGTTCCTGAATTTGTATCAAGAGGTTTGCATTTCCGATCAGAGAAGGCAATTTATTTGCCCACGGAGATTCTACATGGCCCAGTGAAGCCCCCTCGTTAATACTCCCCCCACCCCACCCCCCCCACCCCCCCACCCCACCCCCGGAAAAAAAATCAGCTCGATTTCTGTTCTGCTATTTTTACAATATTGTTCAATCCAGGGACTGCTCTTGAATTTCCACTTGAGTACTTGCTTGTAGGATTTGTTCAGCCGTAGGTTTGTATAATGGGTTTCTGCAGCGTTGGCCGATCTTATTGTCAAGTTTGGTTCATTTTGGTTCTAGTGTATTTGGCGTATTTATTTCATTTCTATGCACAGCAGTATTACAGAACGTCGCACTCTTTTCAATTATTTTTTTATGCGTATGGTAGTCATGCCTAGTGTCTGGTTTTAGGCTGAACGCCCGAGAGAAATCTCGATGTCCTATGTTTCTTTTTTTTTTTTTTTTTTTTTAAAACAACAAGTCTGCCGTTTTATTGTGGTAGAAGAAATGTAGTACTGTTGAGTCCAAATTTCAATGACTGCAGTCTGCATTTTAGGGTTCAGGCCAATCTGAAGAGGCAATGTTCTACCAGACATTAGGTACACTAGAGACCTGGTCACGTGATAATCACTAGGCAAATTGCAACTTAAAAGTACCAGCCCCTTTGACATGTGTAGCTGAGTAGAACTACGCTTGTTGTGACATCCACACGTAAACCCATCATCATGGTCAAATGTCAACACTCAGAAATGAATGAAGTTGCTATGGGCTTCTACCCATCAAAGATGAAAAGTATTTCCTGCTCCAACTCTGTGGCATTTTCAGGAGCACATTAACTATGCTATTTGATATCGTGTGACAAAAAGACTTGTTCATAGAATAAGTATGGAAATTTTCACTCTTGAAAATAAAAAGGAAAAAAGGAGAGAAACTGCACACTTTTTTTTTTGCACTTTTCTGCTCTGTTTTCACACAATACACCATTTCAATGACTAAATAAATATCAAAATTCTTCAATATTTTCAATTGCAGATAAGTAGAGCTTCCCATCCTTGGCGTGGTATCATTTGTGGGCTTGATGCTTAGTCTAACGGTCCACTTTGTAGGGCATGACACATTTGATTATTATATTTCGGGTTTTTTTTTTGTCTTTCGTTTCGTATCCTTGTAGTTGAGAGAAAACCACGCTCCATTCGCAAACGCTAGGAATATTGTTTTCTTTTTTCCCCCACGAATAGTAGGAACACTATTAGTGAGATTTAGTAGGATTTCATACGGAGGACTTCGCTGAGCAGCGTAACCCATTTGCCTGTAAATTAGGCACGTTACGGGTGTCATTACCCAATCGCAGCGCGTTAGCAGCTCGCGGCCTCTGCCGTGTGAGCCTAATTTACATGTAAATGGGTTACGCTGCTCAGCGAAGTCCTCCGTACGAAGTCCTACTAAATCTCACTACTGTTTATCGGATTTCGCATCCAAAGCATACTATGCACACACACACTGTATACACTTTTGTTTATATTAAAGATTGAAATCTTCCTCCCTTCTCATTTCCCTTCCTGTTCCAGAAATCAAACAAACAAACAAAAAGAAAAACCATACTACACCTACTACGGTTTTACTAGAAGTTTGCTCTGAAAGACCGAGTACCAACGGAAAAAATAAGAAATTAACAAAAATCGGATACTGTAATAGTTAAATCCAGTCCTATCCAAGCCAGTGTCCCACGTCCACTGATAAAACACCGAAATACTCCATGAAGGAAGTCCAGACACAAATTTAGACACATCCCCTCCCCTTCAACACCCCCCCCCCTCCCCCCTCACTCTCCCCTTCCGTCTGCCTTTCTCAACTTTCGTAAGTCTCTCAGTACTTTTCTCCTTTTTCCCCCTCATATTTCGTCTCTTGCCCTACAGAGTGGACGTTTTTTTTTTCACGTAGTTCAAGCAAAGATACGAGCTTCTTTCTTTCTCGGACATTAATCTCTAATGACTTGAATGGGTTCGTCGGACACATAAAACACTAAAAGTAGCCACTGTAGTGTTGCCCGCAAGTCATACTAATGGACACTGTTAACCGCTTTATGGTGTAACACACCTAAAGTCTTTCTATTGTTGGACTTTCTGTGTAGTGGAGTTGAGTTGAACACGCCGTATTAACGCATCTATACAAGTTTTGAAACGTGTGTCATTTCTTATGTATACGTAAGCAGGTAGCAAACTCAGTTAATTTATTTTTTGTTGAAAGCTTTCGACTTTCCGGTTTCTTTTCAATTTTTTAAATGTTCTTGAAAGGCTAGTTTGACCAAAAAAAATTGTTTTTGTTGAAAGTTTCGATTTTTCCGGTTTCTTTTCAATTTTTTTAATGTTCTTGAAAGGCTAGTTTGACTTCTTCTTTTTTTTTTTTTTTGGGCAGTTTTAAGAAAAAGTCCAGGCAGTTTGCTTTGTTTGTTTCGCTATTTTGCGTTTTCATCGTGGAAAAAATATAATATGATAGGAAAGAAACCCTTGCACATTTACTGTAGTATGGAATCTCCAACAACCACGAATGTCATTATGATACGAACATGCAAATTTGTTTCGTGGAAGTTGAAAGTATCACATGCGCTTTCAAACAGATCAACGGGTCATTATTATGTACGCATTTGCTGACTGCGATCGTGCTCTTTTTTTTTTTCTTTTTTTTTCTTCTTTTTTTTCTTTCTTTTTATTTTCCTCTCTTTTTTAAGTACTCTCCACTGCTGGAGTATTTTATGCTATTGTAAACTGTTTGTATGTTTTGTCGCGATACATGCATTACGTGAGAAACAGTTTGTATCGAGATGGTATTTGTAAGCCTGGGACTAGACTGAAGTTTTCAGAAAGGTTGACTTAATACCAGAATACCTTTTGGTTTCATGGCCTCCAGGTTCAAACGTTTTCGATATGAGTTGGGGTATGTGCTATATGTGGGGGATTCCTGTTCGTTTCAATGTACACGTGTGTTGGCGGTTGCCAAAGTGTCATTGTAATTTTATTTGTCATTTTTTCACGTTGGGTTTTATTTTTGTTGGTTAAATAACGTCAAAGAGCTTATATGGCTCTTTGATAAGGTCCTGTTGCTTTGAACTGTAGACAATACTCGTATTAGGCGTTTTTCTTTCTTCGTAGTTAGACGCATTGATTTTCTTTGAAAACCTAATGGAAATTAAAAAAAAAAAAAAAAAAAACAACTTACTGAAACTTGCTTTTCGTTAGCGAAAAGTTCAGTTTTGTTTCTGGCTGTAACTCTCGATTTTGTTGCTAATCCATTTTACACTATTGTTTCTAATACAGTTTAGGTGTTGTTCCATTTGAGCACAATTTGAATTACTGGCTTATTCACTTTGACAGTTTTGCGAAACGTCTGTAGCACATCCCCATCCCTATGATTTTAATACTCTTGTTAGACGTGATAATGTGTAGTGTTTCTAGACGTACGTGGTCCGTGATTTGGTTCGATGTTTTTGTTCGTCTTCTAATGTTGTGCTCAGTTGTATTTGTCATCAACTGACACTCTGCCTTTTGGGGTTCACTCTGCAGTCTGTAGGGAAAGAGCTAGCGCAGGGAACAATGGAGCGAAGAAAACAATCAGAAATTGTGCCAGAAAAAGGGACAATTTGTTTTCTGTTTTGACACCATACACAAATCGTGTTTGATTCAGTATGGCTTTCGATAAATTGAGCTATCTTTCCCTGCAGGTGCAAACCCATGCAATGTTTGTTGTGTTGTCTGCTCAAGTTTCTGTCTACTGACTGTTACTCTCATGTGCTTGGGGAGGGGGAAATAAGAACGAGTGTGTGTTAGTGTTACGTTTTGATTATTTACCGAGGTGTACTATGTTCCATATTTGTCGTGCTTGTTTACGTTCAAGTCTCGTGTACTTTTGTTCTCGTCTTTCTCGTCCTTTTTGTACTAATGTTCGACTACTTCGACAGGAACCGCTTAAAGGACCGGTAATCAGTTATTCTCTCCCCTCCCGTCTTCTTTTCTCAAAGTTTTGAATTTTTCGTCCGCTCCGTCTTTTTACCCCAAGACTGATGCAAAACTGCTGACAAAGTTTAACACCTCGCAATTCCTATCCTGGCCTCGCATTTGCCCCCCCCCCCCCCCCCGAAATATTTCCATTCAGTAGTTTAAATGAATACGGCCTTAAATTTACAAGCGTATTCACTTGTTGCAACAGTAAGAGGGTCTTCAACCTCAAAAAAATCTGTTATTTTCGAAGAGTAAGACATAGTCCGCAAACTCTCTGGAAATGATTACATCGAAATATTGAAGACGATTCAGTCCTCTGAACAACCAAAAGCAAAATCTGTCCAATCCATTGTAACATACCTTTTCCTTTTTTTCCCCGAACGATTTTGACGTTTTTCTGTTTAGTTCCATTTTCTTTTCGTGTTTGTGTAACTTCACCTCATTGTTAACGCCAGACAGAATACTACAACATCTCGTTTTACCCATTTCCGACTTAATTCTTTCTTTAACATGTTCCACACGTAATATATCATTTTTCATAATATCTACTTTTGTTATATTTTATTTCAAAACCCTTTGAAATTGTGTCCTTTTCAGTTATTACTAAAACACTGGAGAGTTTGATATTCCCATGGGCTTCCTTCTCCTTCCCTTTTTCTCACCCGCTCATATACTAGTTTCTGTCAGTCATGTTCACCAAGGCTACCCCATTAACATGTATCTCAGTATATTCCCCAGGCTTTTAAAGGAAATTCATAACCTTTTCTATCCATTCAGTGATTTCCCTTTAAAAAAAACACAGATTTATTCAGTCCCATTCTTGTGCGTGTGTGTGTGTGTGTTTGAAATTCGGTCGCATGTCGACCCAGTTCTAATTGACTAAACATAATTATGTTAATTTAGCTAGACATACTATACATTATGTTTTAATTAGAATTTTCAGTAGTGATGATACAGACTTTGGTAAACAACACAAACGTTAACTTTAAGCCTACTGTAGTTTACGAAAACGTGAGAGCTGCAATTTAACATACGATCTTTTTTTCTGAGACCTTGGAAGCCTTCCATCGAGTGCAACGATTATCGAGGAGAGAAGTGGGGCTACACCCTACAGAAAATTTCGGTCCGTTATTTTTAACTCCCCCCCCCCCCCAAAAAAAAAAAAAAAATAAATAAATAAAATAAAAATAAATAAATAAAAAATAAAAAAAAATCAACAAAAAAAATCACCCTTATTTTAAATATTTCCGGAAGCCTTGATTGTATCCAGAAGCACATAGTCGCTGTTTACCATAGTCTGTGTCACTTGCCTTTTACGTTTCTTGATTTGCTTGTAGTTGTAGCAGTAGTTTATCTCGCAGCACTAATGTTACTGTCTATTGACATTTTCATCTCAAACGGAAGTCCAGTCTCTAAACTTCTCTAAGTCTTCATGCCATTCGTGAATTATTTGTTGTCGTACTGAAATTTCTTGTTTCCAGTCAATCGTTTCATTGTTCACTAGTGTTCCCCCCCCCCCTCCACTTGTTGTGTGAGCGTTTGTGGTCATTCCTGTATCGTACACATTTATGTTTGTTGTTGTGTTTGTGTGTCACCAGACTATGGGCAACTGAAAACGACATCATTCGCTATGGGCGGGTAGTGGTTTTACAGGGATTGTTTTTAACCTGTGTTTAAAAAAAATCATCTTTCAAGATTAGTTGAGTAGCCTGGTGGTATGTTGAAAGTAAGCGCTCTTGATAACAAAATACAGTTTTTATTTTGGGTAGTGACTAAGGGAGTTGTTACACTTGTGGAATGGTCGGAGCACGACGTGCAAACCATACCAAGAAGCTGTAAGCTTGGACGGCAAAATATTTTACAGACACACTGCAGGTACGTGTATAGCACGCAGTGCGGATGCCTTCAGTGAAATCATACCGTTTAGGCGCAGGTATAAGCGCAAGGCGTAAGAGGTGGGTAAAATGGCCATGCCACAGTCTTTGACCCTTGACCCTTGACCCTGACCCGTGTAACTGACTGACGGTGTGGGTTGTAGCTGGACAGCGTGATGAGCAAGGAGGAGCTGCAGAAGTCCAAGGAGCAGCTGGAGGAGGAGAAGCGCGCCATCCTGGCCCAGCGCATCCAGCCTCTCAACACGGACGGCATGGACTCCTCCAAGCTGCTGGAGAAGGCCAAGGAGCTGCACGAGCACATGCGGCGTCTGGAGGGCGACAAGTACGACCTGGAGCAGCGCTTCAAGCGCCAGCAGTACGACGTGAGTATGGTGTCATGGTCACTACACATGTACATAGTTTAAAGCACACCTCATAACTTACGTTTTCCGTCAAGCCCTCAGTACTCAGCTCATCGACTGCTGTTCTGTCGTCTGTGCTTGCCATCGTGCGTAGTGTATCATTCATAGATTTAGTACAAGTTAGGGCATTTAAGTATAGGGGCCTTGAGCCCGAGGCGAGGTGGGAAGGGGGAGTGAGTGAGTGAGTGAGTTTTTAGGGCTTAAAGCCGCGCAAGCCACATGGGAAGGGGGAGTGGAAGGGGGAAGGAGAGATCTCCAACCACATTGTCTGGAGGAGTTCTGTCCAGTGTGGCACTCCTTGCACCGATAACGCTTGCAGACATACCGAAAACAGTTACATTAACTATGTAAATGGAGTTCAGTTCAGTTTAGTTGCTAATAATTGAAAATCCAGAAAAGGGGGGGGGGGGTCGGGTGGGCAAGCGTAGGCTGGGGTTAGGGCAGGTCCGAGGTTTGAGCCCGAGACGATCTGGCTATAATGTGAGTGTTGAGCTTCCGCCGTAGTTTTCACAGAAGATAACTGAAAATGTATCAAAACGCACCAAAGACCCACCCTTTTCTCATACAGAAAAATGTGCGTGTCAGGACTTGAAAGGAAACAGGGAAGCAGGCAAACCAGCGTTGTACGCATTTTTGTTGACTGACCTGTGCATCCTTCATCCTCTCCTCTGTAAACGAGAGAGAAAAAAAAATCCATTTGTTTTGCTGTTTGCTTGCAGATGATCGAGCTGGCTGAGAGGGCCCGGCAAATGAGCAAGGGGTAAGATTGGATTTCTGCCGAGTTATGGATATTCTTCAAAATTCCCACTCGGACATCTTTTCACCTGTCTGACTTCAATTTCTTTCAATGGACTCTTGCTACTCTGAGCAGCCCACACGGTGTCAGAAAATGTTTGAAACAGATACAGCACTGATAGTGTTGCACGTGTGAGCTCATTGAAGGGTCATTGGCGGACATGCAAAAGCAATTGTTTTCATTACCTTGCCGGCTGTTCTAGCTTCATACAACCACCCTGCACAATCCACATAACGACCTAGAAATTACTTTCCAGAAATACTCTGGTAAACACTTAACACTCTCAGAGCTTGGGACGAGTTGTGGCAGCAAAATAATAATAATAATAATAAAGACTACTTCGTCGTTTTGGGTGACACATGTAGCTGAGGTGCATTGTTAAACAGTTGTTTCTAGGATATGGTTTCACAATATTTGTTGTTTTCGTGTCACAGCAAGGGCAAGCGGGGTGTTTCTACCGTCCAGGTGGACGAGTCGTGAGTAGCATTTACTACTAATCAGTCTAATTAAGCTTTAGATATATATGTATGTGTGTATGTAAGTACACATGTATGTATGTATGTATCTATGTATTTTATGTACTTACGTATGTATGTATGTATGTATGTACGTGTGTATGTACGTGTGTATGTATGTATGTATATATATGTATGTATGTATGTATGTGCGTAGGCATGCTTATGTGCGTACTGCCCAGGTGGCAGTTTTGTATGTTTGCTGTTTGTTCACGTTTTCATATGCCCTTACAGGATGGAAATAAAATATTGACTGGCCTTGAAAGTAAGTGTATGGACGCAGACGTTGAACCATTTCACTTTCTTGATTTTACCTTGAAAACGATTGAGCTATGTACATCTATTTTGGAAAACTAGAGCAAAAAAGTCAACCGTTGGATATTCTTTGACGAGACTTCACGTTGTTTGATAACAAAATGAATCATCAGGTGCGTCACTGCGTTTTCTTTCGTTACAGATTCGACCGTCTGGCAGACAAATTCACGGGTGCTCCGGTAAGTACGAAACGTAGTTTTTTCTTTCTTCTGAAGCTGGTAGATTAAATGTACAATCTTAATGGAAGTCAGTATCTTTTCAGGTGTCGTATCTAGCTCCAGCTTACTTTGTTTCAATTTTCAAAAACCAAAAACCAGGTACTCCCTAACCCTGACTTTTATACATGCGGGCCCAGAGGTGTACTCACCACCAGTTCAATACTTAAAAAAGCAACACATGTTAAATGGGGAAAAAAATCAAAGCAAAAAGAATTCTAGGTAGCACTTATGATCCGGATGCAGTCGATTTAATGTTGACTTGCACGTGCAGCCCAAGATCCAGCTGTGCAGCAAGTACGAGCGCCACACAGACCACCGCACGTACGTACAGCGCAAAGACCTTTTCGAAGAACTGGCCACGGAACCACCACCGCCCGAAATCAAGCGTATCCGCGGTAGCGGCGAGAGCGGAGGCGGGAGTGGGGGAGAGGCCCCTGCCGCAGCAGCTGAGGAAGCTGCAGAATAGAACCACCGCCCTACTCCCCTCTTCTGTAGTCTACACCCGAAATTGTAAGTATCTCAGGGGCCACCGGCCTGTTACATGAAAAGAAGACTCAAAATTATTACGTCAGGACTGTTATCATTGTCTGAATGGCTTAAACATGTGTTTGAAGGTTGCCTCTGTCGTTATTCCATCACTTACTTTAATAGTGAGATTTAGTAGGATTTCGTACGGAGGACTTCGCTGAGCAGCGTAACCCATTTGCATGTAAATTAGGCACGTTACGGGTGCCATTAGCCAATCGCGGCGCGTTAGCAGCTCGCGGCCTCTGCCGTGTGAGCCTAATTTACATGTAAATGGGTTACACTGCTCAGCGAAGTCCTCCTTACGAAGTCCTACTAAATCTGGCTGACTGAGTTTCGTCAGTACCGACTGGCCGCCGCGATAGGGCCCGAGACGACTTCGTTTTACTTTTTTGCCCATTGCCTTCACAAAACCGTCGGGTTTTTTTTTTCTTTCTTTCTTTCTTTTCTTTTCCTTTTCCCAAACACCCACCCACCCACTCTTCTTTTCCTTTTGTTTTGACGTACCTGTCTGCCTTATTTGTTTACTGGTATATTTTGACATTTTGACATAAAATTTGATAAACTGGACGATTTAGAGGCAAGACTTGCACTGAATGCTAAGAGGACAGAGCACTCGCAAGGTGCTCTCGCCGCCAGAACGCGGAATCCCCTAGCTACTGCAAATCCTCTAACAGAGTCATTGAAACAGTTGTAAACTCACCGTAGTTTCCGTGTATGCATGTCGTACGAATCATTTTAGTCTCAGCTTAGTCAAGCTAGGCTCGGACTTACGTCCTACTCTCTCGCCAGGCAGCAGGCAGCTGGCGTTTTGCAGTCAGAGACTCTAGTAATGCGGTTTTGCTTCATGAATTGTACGCTGACGCGAAGCTTCGAATGAATGCAGGATCATATGTAAATTTTCTTTGGTTGTTTTCTGTTGCAGCTTGTGATTGGTCGTATTGTCCTTGTACCGCCTCATCCGATTTGCTGCGGCCATGTACAGTCCCAACAGTTCGCCGGATGACAGCGACCGGCCGAAAAGAAGAAATCAATTTTTGTACACAAATTTATGGAGTTCACGATTTCTTTGATGAATTTAAATCAGAGTGGAATTTGTGCTGCTTTGGAAACCCAAGTTCATGTTCCTTCTTTGAATACATTTACACTCAGGTTGGATGAAGTCTAGAAGTAGGATGATTCATGGCTGCATTTTCAGGACCATCATTTTTTTTTTTTTTTTTTTGGTCATTTTGCGTAGTTTGACTCACAAGGCCTTAGTCTTACTGCTTTGGATTTTTTTTTACTCCTGTGTATGAATAGACGCTGCCTGAGTTTGGATTTTTTTGGATTTTTTTTGGATTTTTTTTTTTTGGTCCTCGCTTTTTTTTAAAAACAAATTTGAACTTTCTGTGCACTACATTTTCTTATCATCTTTGTGGCTGTATTCTGTGAAGGATTTTTTTTTTTTAAACTAGCAGACTTATGATTGTAAAGTCCTCGGGGTACCGTTCGAGAATGATTGCATGATTCAGGTATGAATCCGTAGCTGTGCTAATTTATATGGGGGTGAATTAACACAGCTACTGAGAGAGTCGGAGGTACTCGTTGTGTTGTGTTGAGAGTTACGCGTAACCTTCAAACACGATGCAACGTTTACGGAAATATTTGACCCAAACAAGGCACAACGTTCAAACAACGTTTGTGTCGGGTAGTAAACGCTACGTTTGAGTATGACTGATTATGATTATTCAATGAAGTAAACGGGCAACCATCACCTTTCGCAAAAACCATGATCGCAAAGTATATACCTGCTCTGTATAATCGCTTCTTTTCAAATACTCTGAGGACTAACAAAATGAAGCCCGCTAAGTTCACGTGCACATCTGCTGTGTTATACTCTGTACATAGACAACTAATTACTTATTTAATGATTCAGTATGGAATGATTTTGAGACAGTGTGCAATCCTACAGAATAAATTCTCGATTTCGGCGAACCTGGCGGGACTTTTGGTTTTTAAACAATAAAAGACTCTGTCTTGGTTTGCTGTAAATTTCACCACTTCGTGTTTGGTCAGTCACTGTGTGTGTGTGTGTGTGTGTGTGTGTGTGTGTGTGTGTGTGTGTGTGTGTGTTCAAAAGGGCACCGTACATCATCTTTTTCCGCCATATACGGGTGATGTCAAAGACGGGGCAACGATGAAAAAGCCAGCACAAATATTTGGCACCAGCCGGATACAAACTCACGACCCGAGCATTGAAAGTCCAACGCTCTACCATTCGGCCACCCCGGCTCCCCCATTGCACGAATGAAAACGTACACACACACACACACACACACACACACACACACCACATTACATCACATCACACCACATCACATCACATCACATCACATCACATCACAGAGAGAGAGAGAGAGAAAACAGACAATACACAGTTATGTAGGCTGCATGTAATCTTCAGTGCAGGTTTATTCCAAGTAGACTGACAAAAACAGTAAATAAACAGCACTGGCAACGTTCTTCTTATTTTTTTATATTTCTCTAACACAAAGGATCGTGTTAAAACGAAACCATATCTAAGCAGAAATAGAAGATCAATCAACAAAATCAAAATTTCAAATTATGTTCGTCCTATGACAGATTTTCACTTTTTTTAAATAAGCAGAGCCAATAGAATTGAACCAAAACTAAAATAAAGTGTGCATAATTGGTTAATTGGCTAATCTGCATACTTAGTTAAATTATTAATTGTTTCCCACTTTTTCACTTCTTAACCATTGACTTTTGTTTTTACGATTTTTTTTAAAACAATTGTATTCATAGCGCTAACTTCTGTTTTGATTACACTGATACACGCAACAGTTTACTCAAGTTATGGGTCGGTGGCTACGCTTAGGCCACGCATGGGGGTCTAATTGTTGAGCTTATCCTAGTCACATATACGTTCTTATACATAAAAAGATCAAATTACACAGGTCAAAATCATACCAAACAACAATGTCATTCGAATGTAACAATATTCCGTACTTACACAGTTTTCGCGCTAGGGAATTTTGAAAACCGGTCCCATCAGCGACTACCCCACACTGTCACTCAACAACCTGTGTCAGAACCGGTCCCACGCCGGAGAATTAAAACACGTGATAAGAATTACACTGCACTGAAATCGACCGAAACACAATCACAGTGTCGCAACACTGTATCGGTATGACTGACAGGTAAAGATACTGCAGCGAGTCCATCGCAAGAACAAAGAAGTCCTGGCCAGTCAGTGGGCCGGAACAAACTATTGTGACAGTGATTAACGTTCGCTGAAACTGGGACCCCCCCCCCCCCCGCCCCTATCAGAGGCCACAGACCGGCAGCTCCAATTTTTTCAGGTATTCTGGTTTTGCAAACGGTATTTTACCAGTAATTACCGGTTAACGCGGTCACTGCTTACAACAGCGTGCGATAGCAATGGGCTTCAACTCGCGTTTCCGGCCAACACCCCAAGGACAAGTAGAAAAGGGTGTTAGAAAGGCTACTTCTCTCCAGCTGTTAACTCATAAATATTCAGAAATTTTATTTTAAATGCGTATCCCTCACTTACCTGTTTTCGGGGTTGTTTAGCTATTCCAAAATTATTACACACACACACACACACACACACACACACACACACACACACACACACACACACACACACACACACGTGTATTTCACGTGCGTGTTCCACTTATCTGGTGACAGAGGCTTTCAAGTTCAGTACTGATAAATATCAAAACTATACTTTCTGTGTGCGCTCCACTTACGTTTGAACCTTTTAGCGTTCTGTCCAGCTGTGCGACAGATGCTTGCACTGTGAATATTATGTTGTCCTCTCCTCTCTCTCTCTCTTTCTATTCCTGTGATGCGTTGAATCGACTGTCTGTCTGTTGTGGCATGTAACGTCGCTCGACGGACACTCACCGTGGCACAAAGAATTAAACATCCTACAGGGGATTCATCTGACCTAGTGGTTCAGGCGCAGAAATCGCTACACGTGATCACGATTTCGGCATTTTTCAGCTGCATGTCGCAGGTCTCTTTCTCTCAGTCTGTGTGTGTGTGTGTGTGTGTGTGTGTGTGTGTGTGTGTGTGTGTGTGTGTGTGTGCCGTGTGTGTGTGTGCGTGTGTGTGTGTGTGTGTGTGTGTGTGTGTGTGTGTGCCGTGTGTGTGTGTGTGTGTGTGTGTGTGTGTGTGTGTGTGTGTGTGTGTGTGTGTGTGTGGTATTTATTTAAGTGTCAGCGGATCTGCCCTTGCATATGCTTTCGACTTACTCATTTTTGTCAGAAAGAAAAAAGAAGAAAGTGCAAGAACTGCAACAGAACATAACTATGTTCTGAGAAGAAGAAGAAAGAAAAAAAAAACCCAAAAAACGCATTACCTGCAATTACCTGAAAAACTGCTGAAATCGACCACGCCTGAGGATCTGTGATGATCAAGTTTTGGGTTATTTTTTACAGACTGCGTAATTTCTAACTAGCCGCTGAAAACTGCCGAAATCGACAACGCCCGACAATATTGCGTAAGTAAGATGCGGAGGTCGGGTATTTTGGATGGCACTCGAAGAAAACAAATTGTGCAAGTC
Source organism: Batillaria attramentaria (assembly GCA_018292915.2). Taxonomy (NCBI): domain Eukaryota; kingdom Metazoa; phylum Mollusca; class Gastropoda; family Batillariidae; genus Batillaria; species Batillaria attramentaria. The sequence continues at coordinate 522,954 of JACVVK020000261.1, forward strand.
GCTGAAATTGATAACAGTTTCAAAATGCAATTAACAATGACAATTAAACTTCCACACAAAATAAAAGAAACGACTGATTTTGATTCGTCCTGTAAAATTTCTGAACAATATTGTTGAACGCCGATATCAGTGGTTATAAACAATTAATCAATCTGATCAAGGCGAATCTTTTGCAGAAGCGAATTAGTTATTTGATCTTGGTATTCTCAGATCTCAGACTGAGTGCTGAAGGAAAAGATTTTGGCAACTTTGGTGCGAAAATTCACTGATTCTACGAAGACTTCGGCAATTTTTCAGTCTCGCAGTCGACTTTGCGGCCACTGTAAATTGCTTCATTAAGCTCTAAGCTCCCAACAAAAAGCTTTCCGAAGTGCCGCGAAAAAAAAAATTACAGAGTCGACCGGCTGTGCAAGCACAGTCAACTTGTCAGTCACAGTTGCAGAGTTCACACAGTGTCCAGAAACAGCGACAAAACCGTGCAGCCGAAACTCTGCCCCCACTGACTTCCTGTTGGGCTCCGTCCACGCGACTACTGCCAGTGCACATCCCCGTGCAGCCCGGCTCATTATGTGACCACGCCGCGCATACGTCAGTTTAGTAGACTGAGCGATGTCGGACATGATGCAGGAGGAGGCACTGACTTGCCACGCTCACCCAACATCTCTTTGTCTCTATCTGTTGTTGTCACCTTTCTTTCCGGCTTGTATCTTAAAACACCGTCAGTCACGGTCAGGCTGACATGCGATTTTACTGTATTGCGTCACTGACTAGAATAGCCTGCGTATTTTAGCCGGAACGGGATTGCCTTCATGACTCCTATGTGACCTTGATCTTTCATAGAGGTTATTCCGAAAATGTATTCCTAGCAACATTCAATGCAGATAAAGCAAATGTTCTACTTGTTGTCTCAGTACTGATTTCCTCAGTAAACTCGCTTTCACCGATTCCAATCCCTGTGACCTTGACCCCTCAGGCCAAGGCTACTCAGTCACATTATGCACATGGAAGTATTTCATACACACTGCATGTGTCCTAATCATCCTGTTTTTGGTTTTTTCTTTAAGTGTTTTTTTTTAATATACACATACATGTATACATACCAACTTACAAACATACATACATACTACAGACACACAATCATATATATACGTACTAAACATTAATACTGTGACATACGTGTATACATACGTTGCAGGCTCGAACCGGCTGTTAATCATCCTGTCTTGGCACGCAAATCACAAATCCCACACCCTCAGACCGACCGCGAAAACAGTCATGTCCCACCACCAGATAACCAAAACTGACAAAAACCCAAACAATTCACCGGGTGGGTGTTTGGGAGTTTTCCACCACGTATGGGTGATATCACTGAGTCAAAGATGGGGCAATGCCGGACTGAGAAAAAGGCCAGCACAAAATTTGGTCGCAGCCGGGGTTCACTGAAACTCATGACCCGAGCATTGAAAGTCCAACACTCTACCATTCGGCTATTCCGGCTCCCCCTATTTACAGGAAATCAGAGACTGACTGAGACGAGCATGGGGGATCGGTAGAAAGTCAGTGATTTCATGCATTGACTATTTGGTGGTGATCGTTTATTTGCAGGCTCTTAATATATTATCAATGGAAGTCAGTGCTACTGTGGTTTTGTCTCTAGTTAGTTCTACCTGTACCCGGGGCCCCAAAACTGACAGGACTGAATTAACAACAGTACGCGGCCGGCGGACTCAGTGTTTCACTGGCACTGCCCGGGCTTAAACTCGGAGCAAACCTGTCACTGCAGTCTACACAAGTACACACTGACACCGACTGAAGTACTGAAACTAGAGCCGACAACACTGACTGATTGATTTGAACGAAACCGCAAGTGACAAACTGACGCCGGGCTCAGTCCAGTTGCCAGAACAGAAAGCCGGCTGGAATCAGTGCCTGACTGATCCGGCTGCAACTCAAGAGCTGTACACTGATTCACTGATGGCCGGTAAAGTTCTACACAATTACGCCGCTACTGACACAGTACACTGACTTGCAACACTGATCATGATCTGCACCACCGGCCCGCGTAGTGCAAACTTGCCGCAGACAGTATCAGTCGGTGTCAGTCAGTGACTGACCGGTCGAACTTTGCCTTGCAGCGCCGGGAGCACACAAATCGTACAGAAAAACAACAACAACTTGAACCTCAGTTCAAGCGCCCCTGCAATACTGAATTACAGAAAACTGCCACTTCAGTTTCAGTCTCAGTGCGGCCGGGGAGCCGGGGTGGGGCTGGGCCGCTAGTGCGCGGGTCCGCTAGTGCGCGGGGCCGCTATTGCGCGGGAATGAAATGTTCGGTTATGATTGTTCTGTTTTGTTGCCTTATGCGCGAGGATTGCAATGTAATTACCTTAATGAAATAAAAGCAGATTGTCTATTCAACAGTCTTTGTCTTTGTAGTGATGCAAAGCAAATGTAAAGTAGTATAATTATATGGAAATTATTGACGATTTTCCAAGGAACCCACTGTTTTTGTGAAACCCATTTTTTTCAAATGGAAATTTCTCGTATTTATAGGGACGTGTGTGTGTGTGTGTGTGTGTGTGTGTGTGTGTGTGTGTGTGTGTGTGTGTTGGATCAATGGGTTGATGGGTGGGGGGGGGGCACAGGAAAGCCCTGTGATCATGCTTTTCTAATGTGGAAGTTTTAAAGCATTAAATCACTCATATTTGTGTAGGATGGGCTGGGTGATTCACTTGATGAATGTATGTTGACAAATTCAGACATGCTATATTCTGGCTCGTGATCAGGCACTATACACACTGTGTTTGACATGTCACATTTACGGACTCCTGCAGATTTTTCATGTGATATGAACCTGACATTTTCGAAGATCAAAATATTGCTCTTATTTTCATCTGTCATAATGTATGTCATATACTTTTGTAGCTCGAGGAAAATATCTCAGATCATGTGCTGTGACTCACGAGCACCAAAGTGATACAAAACAAATTTCAAATTTATATACATGTATAAATGTTACTTTGGCCATTTAATAAAGAGTTTATGATGTATTTTCTTATAAAGAAGTACAACCAATGAAAACACTCATTTGTCAGATTTTTACCAATACCGGCAAGTCGTCCATAATACTACGCGTACATTGACCATCACCGTATATAATAAGCATTTTGATATATACTTCATTTCTGTTTGTTTAAATGATAATAAACCATTGGCAAGTGGCATAATAATTGATTTAAGTAGTACAAGAATCTGTTTATGATTTAGACCAGCTGTTTGTGAATATCACGTAAGTCGTCGAAGCGTGAAAGCGCGCCTTTAAGTTAAGCCGGGGCTGTAACTCTGGTGCATCCCTATCAGTGGCGGGATTCTTGGGAACATTTTTGAAATACAATCAGGACATCCTAGGAAGACATCTGGCACCATCGTAGTACATTCCCGGGGTGGGGGGGGGGGGTGCACGGTAGGCCCCGTCACCTTGGCAAGTATTGCTTCTTATAGATGATATGGCCGCGCAATAGCGGACCCGCGCACTAGCGGACCCGGACCCGCGCAATAGCGGCCCCGCGCACTAGCGGACCCGCGCAATAGCGGGCCGACTCCCTAATGCTCGGCCGGTCGTGAGTTCGGTCCCGGCTGGGACCAAATATTTGTGCTGGCTTTTTCATCGTTGCCCCGTCTTTGATATCACCCTATGTGGTGGAAAAGGACGTTAAACCCCCAAACACCCACCCACCCAGTGCGACCGCGGCATAACTACACTGGCGACGGAACAGAGCGGACCAGTGCCGCCGGCCGGCCGGAACTGAACCGCCGGCAAAACGAACTGATGCAACTGAAACCGTCACTGACTTCATTGAGTTACTTGAAGAGCAAGTATCACTGACTGAGCTTGTGTTCAGTATTCTTCGTTGCCAGTTGAAAATCAGTGTTTTCACAGTCTACAAATCAGGAGCTGTGCCGCCTCGGCCGTGCCGTGAATCCCATTGATGAAAATGACAGTTGATCGGATCAGTCCGCTCCGGCGGAGACTGTTAAAAACTGAAGGTATTTCTTGACCGGCTGAAATAAACGGCACCGGCTCAGTGTACCCCCGCGCCGGGTTAAAATCAAGTTTGTGGGATTATCCACCCCCCTCCCCTCATGTTCTCCCCCGGCCCCTTCCAGTCCCCCTTGGCAGCACTAGTGTGATTTTTCGACCCCTCCCCCACCCTCTGACTGAGTCAGTCTCAAACTGAAGCAACACAGTTGACTGCCCGGGCCGCCGGCACCTCGGCCGGTCTCAATCCGTCCCGCTGCCTTTCTTTTCTTTGCATGCCATGTGTTCATTTCAGATACAGTTATTCCCATGCTAAATGACAATGGGTAAACCATGTGGGCGAGCATACACTATCAAACCCCGGCCCATGCCACATTGGGGACATTTGTTACGCACGCACCGGGCCCGTCCGCACTGCAAACGCCAGCATTTCTTCTGAGTCCTTGACACGCGCGCTATCCATGCCTTCACCTTGGCCAGATCAGGTCAAGGTCACACCACGAAACATGGCGCAAGGAAACAGCCAGGAACCTCCGGCAGAGCCGAATGTAGACAAACTTTTCTCCCTCGACGGTTACTTGCGCGACCACGAGCATGAAATTCGGAGGAGGTACGATTCACGAACCGTTTATTTCTTCTTTAGTTTGGTGTTACAATGCTGCATCTTTTTAACGGCCCTGGGTCGACCGAAGTTCGTCTGCTACACGACCGTGGTCACCCGTTCGATGCAGACCCGGATCGTTCGGCTGTTGCCTCGTGGCTAAAACAATGCAGTATGTCCTCTGGGGCAGACTTAACCTTGCGAAGTGCTAATGTTTGTTTTGTACATTTATTTTAACCCGTTTATTTGTGCTGTCTCAGCTGACACAGAGTTTCAACACGCGTGCACGTTATACGGACCCTTGGAACGTTATTATAACGACGTAAAATGTAGAAGTGGTTTTATATTATGGCAGTAGCCAGGATCGAATCGTCTGCAGAATACACTATTAACGTTACTAATGCAGGATTTTATTTTAGATGCAAAGAAACTGAAGCAGCCACAGTTACTAACAAGAAATGTTTCAACCTTCTGTGCCTGTTTTCGTGGTAACATTTTCCGAGTCTCAGTGAAAATAAATTACAGGTATGGCTGTTTCTTGGGGTTGCTCCGTCACATCAACGAGCACGAGGGAGGCCTTGAAAAGTTCAGCCGGGGCTACGAATGGTATGGGCTACACCGCAACCCCGACAACAGCTTCACAATGTGGGAGTGGGCACCTGGTGCCAAAGGAGTCTATCTGAAAGGGGACTTTAGTACGGTTTGATTCTTCTGAATTTACACACATATCATTATCATTATTAAGCTTATATTACTGTAACTCGAGGGCCACATTACCTTTCAAACAACATACACAAACCAGACACCCTTATAGGAAAAGCAGACTACCCAAAGTGAGAGAATACTGCAGTGATTACTGTATTTACTGTAATGATCACCTCACAGTAGTGTGTCTCCTTGTGCTGCCTGCTGTACAGTCAGACACAGTGCCAGTTTTGTAGTCATGATTCTGTTATCCAATGCAAAGTGAGACACGCGCTGGCGGACAGCAGGTTTTCTTGTTTTCCCGCAGTTGTATTGATGTACATTTCAGCTGTAGAGTAAACTACAGTGCATTCAGGAGGCATTGGTTTCCATAGTGAAATCAGGAGATGATGGCAGGATTTTGCTCAATCCCGTCAGGCAAGTTTTATTTTGTCTTACAGGTGACTGGGAGCTGTTTGACCAGTTTGCCTTCAAGCGACGGGATTTTGGCAGGTGGGAACTGCATATACCTCCCAAAGTTGATGGCTCACCGGCTATACAGCATCTCAGCAAACTTAAGGTGAAACAAACAAACAAACAAACAAACAAACATATATTAAATAGGGATGAAACCTGTGATAATGATGACATGGAGATGTAAATACTAACATTGTTTCACCACTGTATGTGGAAATGTGTGCTTGAAATGAAATCCTGTCTTAGAAGAGACCTGCGTAGTGCTAAAGCAGTTATTTTTCTTTCTTTTTTTTTTCTTTCTTTTTTTGCCGCCCCAACTCTTTGCCAACTCCAGTGGTGTTCCTCCCAGGTCATGGGTGGAACCCACGGAGGACTCGGAAGCTGGGACAATTTTTATTATGCATGATGATGGAGATGAGGATGATAGTAAGATTGATGCTATGGAGGTCCATGTGGTTTGGGACTGCGGGACAGGGCCGCATTCCACGCTTCCTGTCATAAATATCCCGGCATTAACCAGGCCCGGGAACTACGGCACCTGCAGTGCCGGCCGTGTAATCATCCACATCATAAGATGTGTCATACTAAGGGAAGCACCCCCAAAGTCGCACCCGTGAAGTGGGTGAAACTCGGCTGTGTGGCAACAGCCTCCCCATCGGGCCCATAGCACACCCGCTCTGGGTAGGAGCCGACCTAGGTAGGAAAAATCCCGCTTGCCTCGGCTGGGATTCGAACCCGGGTCTCCCGGTCCATGATCCGAAGTGCTAACCACTACACTACGGGGGCCGGTAAAGCAGTTATTTTTCAGTGCCACATACATGACCATTACTTTATCTCACCAGTGTATGTGGAATATGCTTAACCTTCCGGCTACGTCGCTAAAAATCTTCTTAGTCCTACATCGTGTGAAACAACTTACCCATGGTTTTTAAATAGTTAATTTTCGACTTATTCCTAGTCCTACGTCGTGGGAAACAAATTACCAATGGTTTTTATATAGGCAGATTGCAGCTTATTCCTAGTCCTACATCGTGGGAAACAAATTACCCATGGTTTTTAGAAAGGTAAATTTCAACTTATTCCTAGTCCTACATCGTGGGAAACAAATTACCCATGGTTTTTATATAGGCAATTCACAACTTATTCTTTAATTACTCTGCTAATTACAAGTTAAACAACACAATTTTTGGCATGAACATAGTCAAACCATTTATTGACAAAGTCATGAAATTTCAGTGTGACATAAATATTGACCGAGATACGTTCATCTAAAGCAATGTGTGTGCAACTTTTTACCCACGACGTCGTCTGAAAGTTAAAATGAAATCCTGTCTTAGAAGAGACCTGCGTAGTGCTAAAGCAGTTATTTTTCAGTGCCACGTACATGAACATTGCTTTATCTTACCACTGTATGTGAATATGCTTGAAATGAAATCCTGTCTTAGGGGGACCTCCATAGTGCTAAAGTAGGTTGTTGTTATTGTTTTTTTCAGTGCCAAGTACATGACCAGTGATTTTTACAATCTAATGTTAGAAATTCGAAATGTTTACTGTGCATTGCACCATAGCTCACAGAGCAGACTGGAGTGGCAGACCCTTGTTGCTGCCCTACATGCCAGCAGGCATAATGGGCATGTGTGACATACAGATACCAGATAACTTTATTGTCCATAAAAGGAAATTTGTCTTCAGCTTCATCAACAAGTAAACAGATAAACACAAAAGATCAGGCAAGGAATGTTGGCTTATAAAATCTGTCTCTCTCTCCCTCCCCCCACCCCCCACCCCCACACCCCACCCTCATGCCTCCAGCTGCAGCAACACCAAAGTTAATAATTTACATGAAAACACCACAAATAACCGTAGTAAAATCAGACTAAATGACTGAAACACTTTGTAAAAGACAGCTCGCCAGAGGAATAATGTCATCCCTGGTAAATATACCATCACGGCCACTCTAACAAGAAACATCACAATAGTTATTTCTGTTTACACACCATTGTATCTAGACTGGATGAAATAAGCGTCACAAATTCAACACACGCACAGGGTAAGAATGACTTTGAACAGGGTTTTTCAGCACAGAGGAACTCTAAAATGCCTACCACTTGGCAATCTTTCAAAATGACAGTTCAATGGATTTGAGGGCTGGTGAAAGGATAAGGCATCTGTGCAATGTAAAATTCACATAACTGCTCAAGCAAGCCGCTTTGATGTTTTGCAGTTAGTGATGGTGACTCCACAAGGAAATCAGGAGCGCATCTGCCCCTGGGCCAGATATGTCACGCGGCCCAAAGATGTTCCCATTTTTGAACAGGTGCTCTGGGATCCACCAAAAGACCAGGTAAATATTGTGTTTTCCGTGGTGCATAGTAAATACTGCATGCTGTTCATCACATTCTGCAAACATGAAAACGCGTGAAATTCCACGATTCTTGAATAGGCTTCACCAACTTCACCTCCTAGAACCACGGACATGTATGTACAGTCCGTGTGATCAACAAAAGACCATGGCAGTAATGCTGCTGCTGGTAGAGTTGGCCAACCACTAGTTTACAAGCGATAATTATGATCCTACTGTGTTACACTCTATTCCAAAATGAAAACTGGGAGGGGGTCTAGTACTGATCCTGGTCCCAGACTTGGTGCTCGGTGGTGGTGTGGTAACATCTGCCCCCAGTGCAAAAGGTTCAGGGTTTGAGTCACTCTTGGGGAAAAGTCTTTTGTTTTTCCTTCTTTTTTTAAAAAAAATCCATGGAGGGCTTGGACGCTGGGAAAATTTTCAGTATGCACGACGAGGATAATATGTTGATGCTGTGGAGGTCCGTGTGGTTTGAGATTGCGTGACAGGGCTGCACTCCACGCTTCCTCATAAATATCCCAGCGTTAACCAGGCGCGGTGCTGGCCATGTAATCAGCCACATCATGAGATACGTCATATGAAGGGAAGCACCCCCAAAGTTGCACCCATGAAGTGTGCGAGTCTTGGCTGTGACACAACAGCCTCTCCATTGTGTCCGTAGCACACCCACTCTTGGTAGAAGCTGACCTTGGTAGGAAAACTCCTGCTGGTCCGGCTGGGATTCAGGCTTGGGTGTCCGGGTCCATGGTCGGAAGGGCTAACCACTACACTACGGGGGCCGGTTACTGTTTGGTTATCTTTTCCTCACCACATCAGCCTGTATCGTTCGCTTCCTCTGCACCAGGTGTACACGTTCAAGCATCCACACCCCAAGAGACCACCAGCATTGAAAATCTACGAGTCACACGTTGGCATTGCATCTTGGGAGGGCAAGGTAGCCACATACAAGGAATTCACGCAGAATGTTCTGCCAAGGATCGTGGACCTAGGTGAGCAAAGATTCATTGAAGTTTACTTAGGTATGAGCCTAAGTTTATCAAGACAAGCCTCATTTCTCCTGTCAGCATATGCTGTTTGCTGACTTCGTGTTACACTAGTTTACAGACATTTCTGTTGATTCAGTTGTGATTTAGAAGGTTAGGAAAAGAACATATGTTTTGACACGGTAACAGATGATTATGTATTTTATATAGATTATATATTAGGGGTACAGATGTGGGCATGCAGCAGATTATCCTGAAACACTTTCCCCTTCTATGTAAATGCCTGACATAAATGTTTCAAGGGTTTTCAGGTCCTGAATGATGAATTTCCATGCACTGTTTCAGGCTACAATTCAATCCAGCTGATGGCCGTTATGGAACACGCGTACTACGCTAGCTTTGGTTACCAGGTCACCAGTTTCTTTGCCGCCTCCAGGTGGGCTTAGCATATAAACAAAGTTTACTCTCTGTAAGTAATGCTGCCTGGCCATACAGACCAATAATCTATCAATTGACTGAAACAAAAACTGACGTGTCATGTGGTACATGGACAAAATGGAGGGTGTGTGGTTGTGGAGCAAATATTTACTTTTCCAGGTTGTTAATGTTTTATGAGATCTTGAGTTTGTGTGATGGCCAGTCATTGATGAGATCCCCCCCCCCCCCCCCCCCCCTTTGTCATTGCCTGTCATTTAACCGTGGTCTCGCTGAGAACAATATTCCGGACTACCTGTTTGGCTTTTTCAGCATAAAACAAGTCAACAAGGCCAGGGTTAAGAGGTCTCATATCCATGTAATTACTGCTAACCTGTGATTTTTTATTAAAAAAAAAAAAATGAATGTAGGATGTTTATGAAATTTTTTTCATGTGGTTGCCAGCCACTTACGGGATTTTTTTCCTCATTGGATTTCCGATCATCTATATAATAAGCGGCTAGCGTCTGTGTGTGTGTGTGTGTGTGAGGGGTTGGCGTCCACATGAGTCAGCCGATTGCCACCAAATTTGCCATGAGCCTAGAGGGACACTTGGGGGAGAACATAGGATAAAGAAACAAAATAAAGTCTATCAAGTTGTGTGTGTGTGTGTGTGTGTGTGTGTGTGTGTGTGTGTGTGTGTGTGTGTGTGTGTGTGTGAGTGCTGTTGACAGTATGACAATGAGACTGTGACAGTGAAGGGTGTGGACCGACAGCATTGAAGTGGATTGACACAAGTAACAACAAGTAAACTGGTATACATGTGTACCCGAGCGAAGCCTTCTACTCTGCTAGTTTATGAGATCTTGTCTCTGTCTGACTGCCAGTCGCTATGGGCCTCCTGAAGACCTCAAGGAGCTGGTGGACACGGCGCACGCGAACGGCATCACAGTTCTACTAGACGTCGTGCACAGCCATGCCAGCAAGAATGTGGTGGACGGACTCAACCAGTTTGATGGAACCAACTCCTGCTACTTCCATGATGGTGGCCGCGGCAACCATGACCTGTGGGACTCTCGGCTCTTTAACTACACGGAGTGAGTTGTATTGGTATCTCTAATTCCACGGAGTGAGTCGTACAGATGTCTTTCCTTCTGTTAGTAAGTTGTATCTTATTCCATGCAGCAACTCGGGGAGCCAGGATAGCCGAATGGTAGAGCGTTGGAGTCTCAGTGCTCGTGATTTGCGGCAGAGGAACTCTGCAGATTTCACAGAGAAATCACAGAGATTTCTACTGTTTTCGCTGCAGCTGCTAATCCCACAAAAGCCTTCTTCAGTATAATGAAAGGGTATGTAAGATCGCTGGGGCAAAGGGGGAAAAGGCATTGCAGCAGACGACAGCGGTCCCGCCGGAATGTGTATAACGAGATGAGGAGTGCGGGGAGTGCTCCTTATTTCCCACATACGCCTACAACTTTCTGCAGTTAGCGACAGTTGCAGTTAGCGACGTAACACGCATGCAAACGGCATCTCAGTTCTACTAGACTTCTGTGGGACACAATCGCCCATCCTAGTGGTCAATGGGAGTGGGAGTACATTTTCAGACCGCCGTTTGGCATCGTTGCCTCTGGCAGGTAAGGATTCTTACAAGTGTGAGATGTAAATGTACTTACGATTTACTTTACAGGTGGGAAGTGCTTCGGTTTTTGCTGTCCAACTTGCGTATGTGGATTGAGGAGTACCACTTTGATGGCTTCCGCTTTGACGGCGTGACGTCCATGTTGTATCATACGCATGGCATGGGTGGGTTGCATATCCTGTTGCTGTAGTTACTAACTGAGGGATGCATTAATTAATTTGAAAAAGGATACACTCCTCCTCTGTGTGTTTGTCTGAAACTAAGTATTTGTATGGGTGGACACTTGTGTGCTTCTTGTGCTTTAATGTCATCATAGACAGATTCAAGAATTGTAGGGGAGCCGGGGTGGCCGAATGGTAGAGCATTGGCCTTCTAATGCTTGGGTCATGAGTTCATGTCCTGGCTGGGAACAAATATTTGTGCTGGCTTTTTCATCGTTGCCCCATCATTGACATCACCCGTATGTGGTGCAAAAGGACGTTAAACCCCCAAACACCCACCCACCCTCAAGAATTGTAGATGGGGGGAGGGAGGGGGGGGGGACTTCGGTAGCATTGTGAAATTTGTCTGTTTGTGTGTTCAGGGCATGGTTTCACAGGACACTACGACGAATACTTCGGTCTGAACACCGACACGGAGTCGTTCAACTATCTGCAACTGGCCAACTACATGCTGCATACCCTCTATCCAGACTTTCTCATCACTGTTTCAGAGGTGACACACTTATACTGCAGGGCCCATTTGTAAAACTCGAGGTTAATTTAACCCATAGCTACGGATAAAAGAAACTGCAAAACAAAATTAAATAAAAAAGGAAGCAAAGAAAGAAAGACAAAAATCCTTCCATAACAGCATAGGCACCTTGCTGGAATGGGCCCGCTTCCTGATTTAAAAAAAAACAAACAAACAAAAACCCAGAAAATTGAACCCTAGAGCTGGTTTAGTTCAAGGTTAGACTCTAACCCGGCGCTAAACTCCCTAACCACGACTTAAGCATGTGGGCCCAGGACAAGAACAGATGGCTTTTGCCATGATGAGAATTAGCAGATGGCGTCTGCCACCTTTTGTACATCTTTCTTTAGAAGTTTTTTTATGTTCTAGATGCTTCTATCATTCCATCCACAAAGTTAAAAAAATAAATAAATAAAATTAAAAACCAGCCAGTCCTGAAAGTAGTGTTTTACTCACCATGTTTGGTGGACAAAATGCTGGTGAGTAAAATTAACACTTACTCACCAGATGCGATTGCGGTAAAACGAAGTCAATTTTTCAGTGTCATAGCAGTAAAAACACGTCTTGCAAGTTTTCCAATCCATACTCTTTGTCACCAAAAGGGGGAGTGATTCTCTTTGCCACTTCCAGTGCTGAGGAGCTCTTGCTTTCTTGCTGTTTACGGCTTTTGAAAGTTTAAAGTTTGGCTAGTGACTTTGTAAGTTTGGCTAGTAAAATGGTTTAGTATGGGAAAACAAATCAGACTTTCAGGGCTGACCAGAGCACACACACACACGCACACGCGCGCAGACACACACACACACACACGCACACACACACCCTATCCTCAGCTGGAGTTATGTTCTCTACCACACCTTTGCAAGCTACCAAAGTCTATTCCAGGGGTGCCAATTTTCCAGACTACTACGTATTTCCAGAATGAGAACTTTTGAAAATTAATTTGGGGGGGCTGAGAACTTTTGAAAAATTAAACTTTCTAGATCAAAAAGTTTCGAAAATTAAATTATCCAGATTAGCAAAATCAGCGAGCAGCAAGTTCCGGATTATGTGGTGACCACCATACCTAAAGCAATGTGTGTCTTGAGACCCAGAGTAGTCTTCCTTGATGAAGAGTCGTCTTTTTCTGCAAAATGTTTGATGTTGGTACTGATAATTGCAAGATCAGAGATGCCATTAGCACCCGTTATTCAAAAGTTTGAAACATGTCTGCCCTCACCAGTAGGTTGCTCTTCAGCCAATTCGACTTTTCCACTGAAGGCAGGTAACTGAGTGTCTGAAACTGTCAGTTAGGCAACTTCCCAGTAATTTCTGCAGTTATTGATGCAAGCATCTCCATGTAGATGCAATTTGTGTAAACAGAATTGTGTATTTCTATTCTTTGTTTCATTTGCAGGATGTGTCCGGTATGCCCACCCTGGGGCGTCCGGTGCAGGAAGGTGGTGGCGGCTTTGACTACCGCCTGGCCATGGGAGTACCAGATATGTGGATCAAAGTAGGTGTCCGCTGGTAACTTTACATGCTACAGGGTTGAGTGAGAAGTATTGCTGCAATAGTTGATTGGCGTTATTGAGGGGGAGACGTAGAGAACAATTGATTCGGTAACCAATATTCATGGGTGACACTCTTCGGCATGGCTGACTGAAATCCTTTTTTTTTTCTTTTTTTTTTTTAAACCTGTCTTGTCTGAAATTCTGTTCATCGAGCAAAACATGGGTTGGATAGTAGCAACCCAACAGTAAACAGCTTTGCTGATATTTATGATGGTAAGATGATGCCATGGAGGTCCATGTGGTTTGGGACTGCGGGACAGGGCCGCATTCCATGCTTCCTGTCATAAATATCCCAGCGTTCACCAGGCCCAGGAACTACGGCACCTGCGGTGCCAGCCGTGTAATCGTCCATATTATAAGATGTGTCATACCAAGGGAAACACCCCCAAAGTCACATCCGTGAAGTGGGTGCATCTCAGCTGTGTGGTAACAGCCTCCCCATTGGGCCCATGGCACACCCGCTCTGGGTATAAGGAGCCGACTTAGGTAGGAAAAATCCCGTTTGTCTCGGCTGGGATTCGAACCCGGGCCTCCCGGTCCATGGTCCGAAGTGCTAACCACTACACTACGGGGGCCTGTGGAATTAGCTTGTTTAATTAAGAGTGTCGCCCGTGAAATTGTCATTACCATTTTATTCATGACGGTATGCTTTTGCTGCATGTGACCATGTTGCAGAAAGTGGCGGAATTTAGCGAGGTAACACATTCAGTTCACTCTCCACTAATTGGCGCCAGCAGGGAAATCTGGAGGGGGAAAAAAAAGCTACTGAACTTTACATACTAATAATGCACCAAACATGCGCTTTTTTAAACTGATATAGGTTGGAAATGCTCTGATGATGGTTTGAAAGTTTTTGATAATGGTTGGAAATGTTTTGATAATGTTTTGTCTTCAGTCAGACCTTAAAGTCTGTCTCTTAACAGAACCTTTTCTGGCACATACTAATTCTTGTGAGGCATTGGAAACTGTTCTGGCTGAGAATTTTGGAAATGGATCTAAGGTAACTGAAGAGAGGGGCCAAACATGTAACATTCTCTCTTATGCTACGGTCCCCATTTGGTGCCCACAACGTTTGACTGCAGAGGTCCAGTTTATGTCGCCTCCAACTTTCAAAAACGCAGAACTAAACACAGCACTAGCAAAACAGGTTTCTACCAGTCAAAGGGAAGCAAATAGCTGTTAGTCGGCTATGGGAAAAAGAGAGGTAAATCCTTGGTGTGTTTTCCGGATGCGTTGTTTTCATAGCCTGAAGAGCCTGAAAAGCCGGAAGAACCTGAAAAGGGTTCTGGAGACGGGAAATTGTTTGAGTGGCGCCAAGTAGTGGAAAATGACGTTAGTACACGTGTCCTGGTCCCGGTGGAGGAGGACTACAGTACACGTGTACAGTCCCCGGTGGGGGACGAGCCACCTGTAAGTGTGTAGAAATCTGATTCATTGTTTTCACACCACCAAGCGGCTCATAGAGAGACGAGCACTGCGCTGAACCTTCATACTGTCTGGCCCTTGGTATGACATGACTGTGATTTTTGAAAATTGTTGTCTTGAGGCCATGTGGGTGTCATGCTGAAACAGCACTTTTGAAAAGCTGCTTGGGAGTGTCAGGCAGTATGTAAACTTTTGACTATTGACGAAAGAGTGAGATGGAGAGAATCTTTTTGTCTCTCCATGGTTGTGTTCAGCCTGAAGCATTACACAAAATCAGTTACCAAGCTGATTAATTGCAATCAATTTTTGTGTCCCTGGTACCAGGGTTCTACATGTACTAGGCACTGTGCACAGCCCTTGTCATGAACTGCTAAAGTGTAGTGGGTCTCCAAGGGAGCTTTGGATAGCCAGCCTGGTAGATCTAGGGACTTCCAATGCTTAGATCGTGCGTTCACCCCCCCTCCCCCCCTCCCCTGCAAATTATGCTGGCTTTTCCATAGTTGCCCTGTCTGTGATATCACCTTGCTATGACAGAAAAGCATTTTGAACCCACAAACAATAAACAGTAGTCAGGCATGAGTTCTTTTCAGCCATTCACTGAATTCTGCCCCCACGAGGCCAATTTCTGCCTTTTTTGGGTGTGTGTTTTCAAACCGCCATTCTGCCGGGGGGGGTGGGGGGTGGTAGTTTACCAGGATCATGTGTCATGCAGGCATTAGTCCCCCCCCCCCCCCCCCCCCCCCCCCCCCCCCCCCCCCCCCCCCCCCCCCCCCCCCCCCCCCCCCCCCCCCCCCCCCCCCCCCCCCCCCCCCCCCCCCCCCGAGAAAAAAAATAGGAAAAAAAGTTCTACAAACAGGACTGTCCCCTGCCTCCTCCCCACACCCCTAACAGTCACACACCGATTCATTTTCAAAATGTCCGATTACTTTGAGCCGTCGGACATATGTCCCATGATTTTTGCACCCCTGGCATCAGAGAAACTGTGCTACAGACTTGGTGGCTGCGAGTGCTTGTCTCTGTAGTCTGCTTTTGTGTCACACACACTGTTTTCCGTGTTTTGTAGTCCCCCTTGGGTGTGACCCTTTGTAATTTTTCCGCCATTTTCTGCACAGGTAAGGAAGCAGATTTGCTGTTGTGTGTGTGTGTGTGTACCAAGAGTGTGAAAACAATGGATTGGTGTTTGTTTTGGTTTTGCAGGGTTTGTTTGTTTGTTGTGTTTTTGGTTTTTTGTTTTTTTGTTTTGGGTTTTGTTGGATTTTTTTTTTGTTGTTGGGTTTTTTTGTTTGGTTGTTTTTGTTGGTTTTTTGTTGGTTTTTTTTTTGTTTTGTTTTTTTTTGGGGGGGGAGGGGGGCAAGACCCTTCTTCTTTGAGACGGGAGTTTGACATGTTGGTTAGTTTCTTAATTGAAAAAGCTTTGTATGACTTCAAAATAATGGTGGTGTATTCAGTGTGAATTCATGAGAACAGTATTTTGGGGCATGGCACTTTTTCAACATGCTGAGTTTTTGGGAACGCCTGTATAACTAGGTACATGACATTGTAAACTGGTGACGAATTGATAACTTTGATTAGGTGATAAGTTTTGATCCTGCAAGTATGCTGGAGCCAGAATAGTTGAGCCGGCAGAGTGTTGGACTGTCGGGACTGAGGCTGCAAGTTTGATTCTCATCCAGGAACTGAAAATTTATGCTGTACTGGCTGCTTTCTTGTTGCCCTGAATTTATTATTCTTACACATTGGAAAAGGATATAAAATCCTATGTGTATGCAATATATTAGAAAAAAAAATGATAATGGGGAAAAAAGAATAAAAGCCCTCCAGCCAACCTTATGAATTGATATCCTCCTTTCCAAAACCCTGATTACTTAGGTTCTACGTGAAGGATGGGGACTACCCTTAAATGAAAGTGATGTCATTGTGGACCTCTTTGAAGTTAGATTTATACGAACATGTGTACCGTGCACATGATAAAACAGCACATGTGGATGTGGATAGTCCCATGCATTTTTAACAGTTGTGTAGCGGAATCATGAAAACCGGACTGACATACTTGGCGCTGACATTATTTCGTGGGGTCTTTGCTAGCTAGTGCCTCCACTTCTGCACGTTCTCTGCATCCTTAAATCCCCCCAACAACCAGCCAGCCATCCTTCGAGCATATGACTTGATGTTCTGCTTTCCGCAATCCTCATTACAAAAGGTTTCACACCTGTCTTGTACTTTCTCTACACCTCAGCTCCTGAAGAAGGTGAAGGACGAAGACTGGAATATGGACAACATCGCCCATACCCTGACCAACCGTCGCTGGTCCGAGCCATGCATCGCGTACGCGGAGAGTCATGACCAGGCGCTTGTGGGCGACAAGACCATTGCCTTCTGGCTCATGGACAAAGAGATGTACAGCCACATGTCATTGGTATCCGGCCCGTCCCTCATCATCGACCGTGGGATTGCACTCCACAAAATGATCCGTCTCATCACAATAGGGATTGGGGGCGAGGGATACCTGAACTTCATAGGTCAGTACTTGCTTTGTTTGATTTTTTTTTTCCTCTGGTGATTTTTTTTTTTTTTTTTAAAGTTGCGTCTCTGTGGAGATGCACAGCTCTGTCCATTGTGAGCAGTGATGTGAGCTTTCACATGGGGCAGTTTCAGTGGTTGAAGTAGTCTCCCCTTGTGCTCATGAAACATACGTAGCCAGCACTCCCACTCAAACACCTGCGTGACTGTGGCTTGTTTTCTGCCCAGGCAACGAGTTTGGGCATCCAGAGTGGCTCGATTTCCCCCGCATCGGGAACAACGAAAGCTACCACTACGCTCGGCGACAATGGAACCTCGTCGATGATCCGAACCTGAAATACAAGTTCCTGAACAACTTTGATCGCGATATGATCCATCTCGAGTCAAAGTACAAGTGGCTCTCCCATCACCAGGTTTGTGTGCCTGTCTCTCAGCTTCATTTTTATGCAGGGGTTATGATTCAACATCGCTTCTCATCCATCCTATTCAGAAATCTTACTCATCTTAATGTTCTTTCTTATCCATTTTTTCCACTGCAGCAGACAAGCTGCAGCTGGTGGATGCATATTGTCTGTCGTCTGTTTGCCTTACGCTGTGTTCCGGCAGTCACCTAATTTCGCATTCCGTGCACTTCACTTTTTTGCACACACCCTCACAAAGCATTATGGATACCATTTATCGTCCTCGCCAACACCTTTGTCTGTTAAATAAACAGGGGTTTATTTTGCACTAAATACATGGGTGGCACAAGAGTATGGGGAAATTCCAAAATATCTGCTCGAAATGGATGTCGGTTGTGCACTTTACTCAGTAGCCAGATTTGCTTTTTCGGAAATAATTTTTTGATCATGTTTAAACAGTGTATGCCTTTTCCTATACATGTGCTTATTTTGCAATAATGCTGTATAGTGTTTCAACACGTGAAGCAAAATGGCAAAACTGACTGGCACAGCTTTTGGAATTACCCCATGCACGCTGAGACTGTTGAAAGATAAAAATATATATAAATATCATCAATGATGAAAAAAAGGTTACCTGTATCATTATCTGTATCCATGACATCTCCTTCACAGGGCATGTGGCGTATCCATGGCTGTGTCATCGCATGTGCCATCATGATCATTGTCACCATTGTCATTATCAGCCTCATTCTCAGACCAGCTGTTTGTGTGCTTGATACCAAAGCGAAAGAAGAAAGGGGATACGGAGACTGGGGGTAAATGTCCGAAGCGTTCAACTTGCGGTGAAAAAATGTCGCTGGTTGAAACAGATAAAAATGTCAACATGTCCAACACGCCTCCTCCAGCACAAGGTGTAGATTCAAGGTCCCACGCACAAGGAAAATCAGACAGAGCAGCAAAAGATACAGCTGTTGTCATAGGCAGTAAACCATCAAAAGCGGGCAGCAATAACACTGTCACAAGACCTGTCAGCGCCACAGACACCAAGGTGGAGACAGCTCCTGTGAAACGCACTTTGATCATAAGACCTGGCACACTGGAAAAACGAGATTCAGGGACGCAGTACTGCGTGGGTGACGTAGTGAAAACTGAATCTGAGCCAACACCTACAAAATGCTGCAAAAAGAACAATGAATGCTGTCCCAGTCACACTGAAGAATCTGCAATAACAGCCCAGTGTGAGCCAACACCCACAAAATTCTCAAAAAAGAATGACAAATGCTGCTGTCCCAGCTACATTGAAAATTCTTTGAAAACAGCAGCATCTGAGCCAACATCTACAAAAGGCTCCAAAAAGAATGAGAAACGCTGCCCCAGTTGCATTGCAAAATCTGCGAACGAAGCTATTGCAAACACTATGAAGTGCGGTGACGGAACACCTGGGACAGAGTCACTGAAAGTGGAGAGTGCAGTGGATAAGACGGAGGAGAGTGAGGAGGAGGAGGAGGAAATGGAGAGCGAGGACTTTGAGGAAGTTCCAAACATTTGTCGGGTAACCATTCCTGCTCTGTTGTTGGGCACTTGTGCTCTTGAGTTACGGTTCAGAAGTGTTTGCATGCTTCCACGCTTGCTAATTCTGTTCTGGATTTGTGTTGTGATTTCAAGACGCGTTTCTTTAAGTGATCGCTTGAATGGATTTGTTGCATGTTAATCATTATGATGCGTTCCTTTTCAGAAAGAGACCAAGCAGTGTGCATTGGTCCAGTCACAAAAAAAAGGAAAAACTGGAAAAAGAGACATTCCTGCCACTCCAACTTCCGCCCCTCCTCCTACCCCTACCCACCCACCTACCATCTTCCCCAGTGCCAGCACAAAAAAATAATTAAGAAATGAAGAAACTACAATTAAATCAGATTTAAAAAGTGCAGGAGAATATAAGATGTAAGTAAACAGGTGTGAGTAATGCGTGATTTGATGTTTAGTCACACCGTGCTGACAGAGAGATAGAACACAGTTACTGGGCCAAGTTATCAACAGATATTTTCCTGGAGTGTGTGTGTGTGTGTGGGGGGGGGGGGGTGCAAGCGTAAAGAACGAATATGAAGAATTAAACCAGAGGTTGGTGAGAGTGGCCCTCTGTATAGTTACATCAGGTTTTTCATGTTTCATGTGCGAGAGTCGGGTGATTAGTGGAGTTTCCAGTAAAGCAGGTGTAAATGCTGCCGGCAACGCCATTAATTGATTTGCTTATTGTTGGCATCTGTGCAGAACTTCATCAGTCTTAAACACCAGGATGACAAGGTGTTGGTGTTTGACCGTGCGGACGTCCTGGTCTTCATCTTCAACTTCCACGCCACCAAGAGCTTCACGGACTACAAGATTGGTGTCAACACCCCGGGGACGTATCCCTTTTGTCATCTGTTGATCTACTATTGTGTTGTTTGTAAGGTCCATTATCTAACAACTGCTGTTTAGTCACCTAGCAAAAGGCAACAGCGCTCTAGTCTAGATCAAGTCTGTCTGCCTGCCTGCCTGCCTGTCTGTCTGTCTGTCCATCATGCACACTGATGCAGACAGTTCATGACTGGATGCTCCGCATCACTTGATGGTTTTGTTGTCAGTACTGTCGTAATTGTGAATTGCTGACAGATTTTCTCACAAAACTTCAGGATCTTGAAGGTAAAATTGAAAGTTCGAGATGGGTCATTGAATTGAATTGAAAAACACTTTATTTATGAAACATCCACGAAAAGTGATGTTCCTCCTGGCAAAGTGAGAGAGATACTGAATTTTCAGAATGTCTAAACGTGAAAGCTACGGACTTCACAGTGTTTTGTATGTATATGCTGCCAGCCTTTTTTTTTCTCCCTGTTTGTGATTGGTATGTTTTTCATTGGTAATACCAGTATTGTCTGGATATAGCATCCCAGTAAAGCCATTGGAACTGTCACAGATGTAATTCCAGCGCAGGAAGCCCTTTGAACTGATGCAGAGGTGTGATTCCAATAAATCTCCTGAAAGTCAAACAGAATGGGTGTAAATCCAATTCACTTACTGAAATTGATTTGGCCACACGACTTTGACGGCAAAGTGTTAAGTTTCACTCAGTATCCATGCGTCCCTGGTTTTCCTTGACTCCTTGAAAAGATACCGCATTGTGCTGGACTCGGATGCTGAACAATACGGCGGCCACAAACGGCTGGACCATAACACCCTGTTCCACACTTTCAACGAACCCTGGAACAACCGGCCGTGCCACACATTTGTAAGTTTTGGGAAGATCGATGTGGTTGATGTAGGGATGTAAAGTCCGTGTTCACCAAGTATGGATGACGGGTTGATGCTACTACAGAATTTAACTTTCAGCTGAGTTCTCGAGTCTTTGTTGCTTGTGCGGTGTTAAGCCCTAACTAACTGAGATCTTGAGATGCTTATCAGGGTATGTGGAGGGACCGCATGGTTCCAGGCATATAACTAGCCTTCCTGGCAAAATTCTGCAAGCAATGCAGATTATTGAGATTGTTAAGAAAACAAAGATGACTGGAGCTCTTCTGTTATGTTCAGTGCTACAGCGTAGGTGACTTTTCTTTTCAGACCATGTCTTTATCCCCTGGGCCTGTATGTTGAAGTCGAGGTTAATTTAACCCACGGCTACGGGCCTAACCCAGACTAGGACAAAAGAAACCCAAAAGCAAAATTAAATAAAAAAGGAAGCGAAGAAAGGAAGACAAAAATCCGTCTATAACGGCTTAGGCACCTTGCTGGACTGGGCCCGCTTCTTGATTTAAAACAAAAAAACAACAGAAAATTTAACCCTAGAGCTAGTTTAGTTCGAGGTTAGACTCTAACCCAGGGCTAGAAGCCCTATCCTTGACTATTACATACGGGCCCTGTTCTGACCTGGGTGCTGGGCAGCTGAAACATGGTGAGCAGCTATCATGATCTCTAGACCCATTTTCTCCTCGATAACATCTTTTGAAACTTTGTTCATGGAACTTGACTGATCTTAGGCCAGCCTGAAGAGAGTGACCACCTGACCTGAGCGGCCACTTATTTGCGGCAACAGAGGTCGTCACTTGTGGGTGTTTCTATATAAACTTTGATTCACTCATCAGGTACATGACTCTTCTCTTGTCGTCTTTGCAGGTCTACATACCAAGCAGAACAGCTATTGTCCTAGCCAAAGTTGACTGATGCCCCGTAGTCACCTGTGGTACAGACCATCCAAGTTGACAACTTGTACGAGCATAGCAGGGCGGGAAGGAGGATGTTTTCTTGGCGTGAAGACAACTGCCAAGGAAACTGCTAACTGTTACCATCATGTTTAAATCATTGTATCTTCCATCATATTTAGATCTACTTTGATACATGTACATTATTATTGTCATTATTTTATATGTTTATTATCAATATATTATATGTTAATGGTTTCTTAGGTTTTTTTGAGTGGTGGGGGGGGGGGGGGGTAGGATCTACAACATGGCAGTATCTTGCTGTCTTTTTTCACCTTTCTGTAGGTGGGGGAAATCGGGAGGGGGGGGGGGGGCTCTATTGAATGAGTGAAACAAAAAATTGGAAGTTTGGGATATACTTGTGTTACTTTAATAAGCTAGGCAGTGCTAATATTTCTGGTAATTTTTCTTTGGTACTAAGTTTATGGCCATTTTGGACACTAGTGTGGTGATGTTATACACCAACTTTTCTTCCTTTTAAGGGCAGGTCGTGTTACTTCTTAACGCTTTTATACAATCTTCTTTTAAGTTTTTTGGGGGATGAGGTGGGGGGGGGGGGGGGTCTGGGGCAGGGTTTTCCTTTCTTAGATTTTGAATGAATCCAGATGTTTTCTGCATCATCATGATAAACACTTCTTCATTCAGTCATCCTGTTCAGTTTGCGTGTGTTCACGTAGTGCATCAGTGTGTTAGGGTGTGCGTTCCTGGTGGCATTTTCACATGGGTGTGACACTTCAATACATACTGCGTTTGAAAGGATTTTTGCCTGTGGATCAGGTATTTGAGACATGCTCTAGAACTTACACTGTGAATTTTTTTCAAAGAGATATTTGACTGGTAATGCTTACTTTGTTTTGCCTCTCTTTTTAAGTGAGGGTTTGTACAGATTTTGCCAAACTGATAGGTGTTTTGCTTTTTCTGTTTTTTACAAGCACAGTTTTGTGCACGTATAGTTATGCTCATATATACAAATACATGTGACTTGGTGGTTCACTTGATTGGTTGGTGATCTAGCAACAGCAGTTTAACAACGGGAAGGTTACAATTTTCTCGGTGATTTTCCACCCTTCGACCAGATCTAGTTCAAAAACTTATATTTTGTCATGTGAATAACTGAATGCCTGTGTACACTTTATTTCCTTATACACTGCTGCAGCTGATGCTGCTAGTCATATATTTTTGTTTTGCTTTACATGTACATGTATGCATATTGTTTTCTATGTCAGTATTTGTACATTTATTGTCCCCTAAGGTGCTTGTATTTAGTATTAATGTCTTAAAAATTGCTTTTGTGCTGTGGATTTGGGAGGGGGTGGGGCGGTACATGCATAGGTACAAACATTTTGTTTCTTGTAACTTTTACTTGCGTGCTTTTCAGCCAGCTTTTGCTGTGTAGGTTTGTGTTGCTTTTCCAGATTTTCTCTGTCAAACTAATGGTTTAGTGCAGTCAGACCAGTGGTGCATCAGCAGAATTATATAAGTTCTCCTGGTAAAATAGCTAGAGGTTTTCCTGCTGTTTTTGGCCACCACAAGCAGGCATGGACCTATAGTTTGTTCAGCTGAAGCTGTGCTAGTGCAGTGACCCCACTATATCAAAGATTCCCTGTCAGAAAGTACGTACTCTTGACACCGAAGAAAACGGCTTCGGCAGGGAAGCCTCAAGTTATGATTTCTCTTCTCTAAGACTTGTGAATTCATTTTCTCCATGTCCTTTGACTGCGAATTTAGATTTTTTTTTTTTGTTGTATTCATATAAACTGCAATTGTTTTGTCAGGAAAAGGACTTATAAACTGGCAAAGTATAGCGTGTGTGTTACACTGATTGTTCATTTGCGATGGGTGTGGTTGTGGTTGGTTGGTTGTAATTTTTGCAGCAGCTGCTGCTGCTTATTAAGTTTTGTTGTTGTTGTTGCTCCACATCCTTTTCAGCACTCTTTGCACCTACGTGTATCCTTTCTACCGTCTCTTCTGAAAACTTTGTATAGAAACAGCATGTGTTTGCTGCAATGTACACTGCTTGTGAGATCCAGAAAGTGGGTTATACACTGTGGACAACACCGAGATCCAGAATCTGGTTGTACATTGAGACTGTCTCAGCTTCAACAAGTTTCTGTTCTGTGGTTTTTGTGTTGGTTTTTCCTGATGCCAGCTGGTGTTTTGCTGAAAAAGTGTGATTATCAGCTGCAGTGATGTGATTACCTCATCAATTTTGTGAGATCCAGGATAGGTATTAATTTTTGTATGTAAAAAAAAAAAAGGACTGTGGCCATGATGAGCGGTTGAAGGGTGTGTACAGGTTTGACATTGTCTCTTCGGTCAGTTTGGCTTCATACAGTGTAATCATGTCCTCCTCATGCGCTTTCTTGAACGATTTTGGCTTGTTTGTAGGGCGCTCTCTCTCTCTCCTCTCTCTTTTCATACCGGTGGTTGTAGTTATGTTGCTTAGCATACATTTTGTTTCACACTCATCATTAAAGAATTTCTATGATGTGGGAAGGCAGAAAAGTATCACACACACACACAACACACACACACACACACACACACACACACACACACACACACATATTACATGTACAATCAGCATTTCGGTGAGCTCTCTAAACAAAATGATCTAAACATATAAACATGTTTCAGTCATTCCTGTCATCCGCATCGCTAGTCCAAAACTGCATCGGATTAGGTGTGAAATGGTCCATGTTTGGTATCTTCAGATTTACTCTTGGTACATACTGATAACAGTACTTCGGATAATTTGGGTTTGTACCTCTCATGTAACTACTGATGCATGATGTGAAGTGTATTGTGTGCTGTAATGTGGGATGTGATGTATCAAACTGATGTATTCAAGAGCATACCTGCGGCATATGCATGACGTGGACAATAAAGAACAAAACTGGTGGTACGCAAAAGTTTTAATACGTGTTCTTCTTCATGGGTGAGAACTGGAGAGAGAGAGAGAGAGAAAACGTGGGATGTGATGTATCAAACTGATGTATTCAAGAGTATACCTGCGGCATATGCATGACGTGGATAATAAAGAACGAAACTGGTGGTACGCAAAAGTTTTAATATGTGTTCTTCTTCAAGGGCGAGAACTGGAGAGAGAGAGAGAGAAAACATGGTTAAACGTGGGATGTGATGTATCAAACTGATGTATTCAAGAGTATACCTGCGGCATATGCATGACGTGGATAATAAAGAACGAAACTGGTGGTACGCAAAAGTTTTAATATGTGTTCTTCTTCAAGGGCGAGAACTGGAGAGAGAGAGAAAACATGGTTAAATTTTTGCCATTTTCAGCATCTTTCCGTGTCAAGAGGGAGGGAGGGGGGTTTGGAGGTAATTATAATAAAACAATTCCAGACACATGCACATAACGGACAGAAAATTTCTTTTTGCAAGGCAGTTTCTGTTTGCATAGGCAGGATTCAATATCGATGAATCCTAATGATAGATTCTCTCTCTCTCTCTCTCTCTCTCTCTCTTCTTTGTTCAGTCTACTCTCTGCTTTGCCGTTTGCTATCACCGGAACTGAGTAAAATGATGAGGTTTGTTTGTCATTAAACTCCTGATACATTGCTGTGTGATTTTCCTTAGTCTCTCTATTGTAGGAACAATTTTTCCCAGACAGCACGTGCACTGTGACCAGGAGAGGGTTCTTTTCCGGTGCTGGATGGGATACTCATGTCCAGTTTCCTGGCATGCTCCATGTTAAAGTGTTTTCTCACATATGAGGGAAACTCCACCGAGCCTTTCATCTGCCGTGGAAAAGACACATACACACGCATGGAAACAGGATATGCGTCCCTTTGGGTTGAGTTGACCGGTTGAGATGACAACTGATGGCTTTTTTTTTTGTTGTCCTTTTCTTTTTCAAAACTGGAATGTGCCTGTGAAAATAAAATCGGATGGTTTGTGGGTGTCAGTCCATTGTAGCGAGCTTCTGTTCTTTCCCTGCCCCTACGTCCCCCCCCCCCCCCCCGCCCACTCCCCATGGTTTGTTTTTTTTTTTTTTTTTTTCACTGTTATTAGAAAATGTTTGACAAAACCACACACACACGCGCGCGCGGCGCACATTTTGACCCTTCCCATCACTGATAGCGCCCCCTCGCCTGGCCTCCCCCTCCCCCATCGCTGTCTGCCTTCCCGTTTCTCCATCCATACGAACTGTGGGTGTGCCTGTGTGGTACCGGATACGTGTACATGTACCTGAATCCGCCAGAGATAAGACAAGACCCAAGCTCAGTGGTGGTACAGTATCCAAGGCCTGGAGCCGGTGAGAGAGAGAGAGAGGGGTCTGTTGGGATGTGAAAACCTAAACCAATGTACAACAGCACGCTGATGGGACGTAACTGATTGCAAGAGTGAAATTGACCGTTACAGGGGAAGGTGTGCACGTGGGATAAAAAAAAAAAAAAAAAAAAAGGCAGAGCGGTATAAGAGTATTCGGCTTGGCATTCCTCCGGACTGGACCGGTCACATGAGTGGCATAAAACTACATGTAGTTGTAAACATCAATTTTCTGCAGAAGTAATACCACTGATGAGCTTCCAACCGCACAGATATTGTCACTTTGGGCTATATTACACTTACAGTGGGTGGGTGTTTAGGAGTTTAACGTCCTTTTCCACCACGCATGGGTGATATCAAAGACGGGACAACGAGAGAGAGAGAGAGAAAAAAAAAGGCCAGCACAAATATTTGGCCGGCCCCAGCCGGGATTCGAACTCACGACCCGACCATTGCAAGTCCAACGCTCTACCACTATGTTCGGCCGGCTATCCCGGCTCCCCTTGCAGCCAGGAAAACAACACACACACACACACACACACACACACACACACACACACAGCTACTTCAGTTTCACTGATATACGCTTCCGACTTTCTCTCTCTCCGCGGCTGTTTGTGTGTGTCAGTGGAGGGGGGAGGCAGGGGGTGTGGGGGCGGGGAGTCCGTACTCGCACTTTCGTTCTCATTTGTTTTGATCAGTCCTTGTAGTTTGTTTCAGTGTTGATTTTAAAATAATCGATGAGAAGTAGCCAGGCAAGACTGTAACACCTAACGAATTATGCCTGTCAACGATAAAACTGATTTTCTATAAAATGATGATGATGATGATCATCATCATCACTGATGATGATGATGATGATCTCTCTCTCTCTCTCTCTCCCTCTCTCTTGTTCTCTTGTGTGTGTGACGGTGTGTGTCAGTGTGTGTGTGTGTGTGTGTGTGTGTGTGTGTGTGTGTGTGTGTGTGTGTGTGTGTGTGTGTGTGTGTGTGTGTCCTGATACATTTTGTGTGTTTTATTAGTGTAGCAAGGACAGATAGTAAGAGAGACCTGTGCGTCTATTATCTCATCCATAGAAAATAAACTCTCTCTCTCTCTCTCTCTCTCTCTCTTGGGGGCGCTCTCCCTTTCGGTTTCAGTCTCTGAGACTGTCAAAAGGCACTGGGATTTATCAGTTATGATCTCCAGTCTCACTCAATCTGAGCTTGGCTAATAACGAAGAAAGCGGCTTTGGCGGACCGCCCTCGTAACCACTCTCTCGCATGACATCGATTTCTCTACCGCCGTGCACAAGAGACCTAAACACGATCAATCGCGGACCACTGCAGTCACACCTCACTCGGTTTTCCTCAATGTAGGCCAATGGCCCGCCAGTCACCTGACCATAAAGCAAAATTGAAGCCGGTGGAAATGAAGAGGAATGACAACATGAAATCAGTGCAGCTTGTGACTGGGCCGACTCAGTGATCCAGTTCAGTCAGACCGGCGGCCGCGTAGCCCTGGTGACTCTAGGGTGTCGTGAAAAGTGAAAATGATGCAGTACAGGCGCATTCACAGTAGAGTGTACACTGAGGTCCAAAGACGGAGAGAGCGGGAAGCAGCATGATTTGCTTTGTTCTGCGAGGTCGTCTTCCATGCGGTGTCACCCCCCCTCCCCTTCCTCTCTCTCACCCCCTCTCTCTCTCTCTTATTTTAGGAATGACAATTAATCACGAACTGACACATGTGCCAAAATAATTATGTTAGTGTTGAAAAAAAGTGTAATTGGCGTTCTCCCCCCACCCCCACCCCCTCCGGTGCTCCGTCTTCCGTCCCCACCACTGATCCCCATGTGAATACGAGGCAAACCTCTCTCTGCAGTGAGCGTGTCCAGGTCAGTATACAGCTAACTGCACAGCCTCTCTCCCTCCCCTCATTTTCAAAGCCGACCGCCCGGGTTCAGACAGAACTGGAACGTGTATTTGCCAGACAGACAATATTGACAAATGCAGATCAGTGGACGCGAAAATTGTTGGAAGGGCAATGAACATTACCAGTGGAATTTTAGTTTACACAAAATTAACTGTCGCGTGACGGAGCCGAACAGCTTCGATCAGACAGAGCCTGGTGTTTCAAATGCAAACAATCATCAGGCCGGTTACGTGTGAAACTATTAACACGGCGGTGTTTTAACTCGTAACTGCGGTTCTAAAGCGAGTGTGTCGAGATTAGGACTCTCTCTCTCTCTCTCTCTCTCTCTCTCTCATATATTTGGTTGTTTGCTTGGTGATTGTCCTTGTTTGTTTGTTTGTTTGTTTGTTTGGGTTGCTTGATTTTTCTTTCTTTCTTTCTTTCTCTCCGTTTTGTAATTTAGAGTAGCCACGGCAAGTTTTGAAATGGTAACTGTGCCAATAGCTTTACCGTTGATAAATAAAGGATCATTGTCATTGTCATTGTCATTCTCTCTCTCTCTCTCTCTCTCTCTCTCTCATTGCATGGTTTAGTTTAAAATAATTGGAATGGCTTGAAAGGTTCACACAGATCATGACTTTATCCTGATGTCGCATTTACATTGATAAAAATGAATGCGGCTCTCATAGTGTAACTGACATTCCTCCCAGCCTTTAACGAGCGAATGGCCATTTTACTGTAATTAATAGATAATGCTTATATCTTATGCTTCACAGCAACAATAGGCCAAAAGGCCAACATCATTTTATGGATAAGATCTGATTTATCTTGTTAACTATGACCTCTTTCCTGCAAAACGGCAACATTCGTATGAACAGCGAGACCGCGGCTATCTGCTTCTTCAGTTTCTTTTCCTTTTTTTCTTTCACCTAAACAGGTATCACCCTCAAAGGCGTATAGCCTTGTTTCTCCAAACCCATATTACCTCCTCGTATGTCTTCCCTGCAGATCTTTCCCAGACTGACTGAAACCACCGCACCACGGTTTTCGATTTCCATTCGCGGAGAAAGCAGACGACATCAGAGGAGCCACACCCACTGCGCGCGCAGGCACCTTTGTCCGGGTTGATAACGCGGAAGAGGCAAGGACGAGAAAGAGCGCGAGGAATTAATATCGAGAGTACAGTAATTGGCATCTTTGGTCCTGGGTTGCCAGTCCTGCGAAAATGCTCAACGTCTAAACTTCACTGATACCGGAAAGCGTGTCGCACGATAATCATTTTCATCAGTAATCATGATCGCCATTTCAAGTTGTATCATGCACCTGTGATGCAAGCTCGAAATGTTGGTTTTGTTTAGTTGTTTGTCACAGTTGTGGAGGGGGTGGGGGGAGCTTTCAGTTATATCAGTGTTCAGTCTGTTTTCAACTGAGTTCTGGGGTACTGTTCACTGAGTTCATTCATAGATCCGACTTGGAAAGTGGACAATGGCCCTATTTTGCGGCTAACTGAGTGTATACAGTATGTGTTGAACCGCAGTCTCTCAGTTCTCTATGGATCTTGATCGTTAGGACTGATCAGGTCAGTGTTGTACTTCTGTGAAACATAAACATCACTAAGTGCACAAAATCATTCGTAATTAGTCCTCTAAGAAATTAAGTGGGACATTAGGGAAAATACAAACACTATTTAAAAAAAATGAGTTGGGGGACTGAGAGGGTTGCACCAAGCATCGAGAAAAGAAATACTGACACATGATAGCAGAGTGCCAGCAGATGGCCGCGTCTGGATATCGGGACTGAGAATATCTACCAAACTGTTGAGGCGACACCTGAGCGGACCGTCAACGCGCAGTGCCTGGAACCGTCGTGCCGGTTCTTGTGCCGCGGGAAACCTCTCTCTCTCTCTCGTCTGCGATTCAATACTATGCAGAAAAGATCGAGAACTAAGCAGGGACTGACTGAGAGAGACAGATGGCGTTTTATGTATCAGTCTCGTGTTGTGTTGTCGACGTTCGATCATAAATAGTTGATGTCACAGTGCCGTTGGAAATGTTGACATCTTGAGCGTGTTAGGTGTGCGTCAGTTTATGCTGTGTACTGTGCACGCTGTCTTAGTGACTTGCGAACAGTGGTACTGATAAGGGATGCTGCGTGATTCTGTGTGACAAAGGGTTTCCTGCACGGTTGACTGATCTCTTTGTGAATACCCTATAGTCCTTCTTTTGGAAAGTGCACGGAGAATTTTTTCCCCTTGTGGCGAATGGATTTTTAGCCGTCTCAGTTCTGTTGTGAGCTTGTCCAGGTAATTCTCTCTCTCTCTCTCTTGATATTGTCTTGTTCCTTGACTAGATTGTAGACTTGAAGTAGATTGCAGCTCATTAGAATGTAGTTTTCCAAGTAGTGATGCAGCAGGACAGTTTGTAAGATAGGACTCGCTGGATAACAACTTTATCCTAAAATAAACATGTCAACGTGTGTGTGTGTGTGTGTGTGTGTGTGTGTGTGTGCGCTCTGAGTCTGTCCTTCAGAGACGGGCGCCTCGTAAGTATGATGTATTATTATTATTATCTCTTGCTGGATGAGGTAGATATAGGTGGAATCATAATATCACTGACATCCTTATTGACTGGTAGATCTAAATATTAAATACTTGCAGCACCTTACTTTTCGTGTTGTCGGAATAGCTCGAATTAGTGATCAGCGTCTGAGCTGATGCCGATGATGTGGCATCTCTCAGTAAACTCACCTTTTTCGTGTGTGTATTTTTCACGGGTTGTAGGTGGTACAGGGGCGCCGGAACCGGGCGGGGGGGGGGCAGGGGGGCAGCTGCCCCCCCTGTACCCAAGCAGGGGGGGGGGGGCAAGAGTGTCTTTTTGCCCCCCCCCCCCCCTGGAAAATCAGGTGACTATGGCAAGAGGGGGGGGGGCAAAGCCATGGTCTTGCCCCCCCCCCTTCCCCTACCTCTCCCCCTACCCCTCTTAGTGCTCTCTCCCTCATCCCACCCAACAGAGAACTTCTGTTTTTGCGGACCGAATGCTGTCCGCTCCTCTGATTGCCCCCCCCCCCCCCCCCCCGCTTTTCACTTTTTTCGGGCAACGTCCTGGTTCGTAAAGGTTTTTTGTCTACGCAGCATTTGATCCCCCCCCCCCCCCCCGCTTTTCACTTTCTTCGGGCAACGTTCCCCCCTCCGAGATTCTGCCCCCCCTCCCCCCAACATCTTCCGGCGCCCCTGTGGTACTATGTTCGTTTGTGTCAGTGTTTGTTTCTTTTCACGTCAGTACTGGGTGTTTTTTGTTTGTTTGGTCTGTTTGTTTGTGTGTTTGCTCATTTGCTTGTTTATTGTGGACGCGAATACTGATGCAAATTGAACGAACACAGAATCAGTCATGACTACACACACTATTAGGGCATCTTTTGTTAACTACAGTTCTCGTGATTTTGTTGTGACTGAAGCTGTACTTCACTGTTGATTAATCTTGGCCAGTTTCGTCCGGAATACTGAGTACGAAGGAAGTACAGGAAAGAGTACTGCAGTAGTGACGACTGACTGAAAGTCAGCAAGCTACTGGGGACAAGGAATCGACCGGCGATACGCCATGGCGAAATCGGCTTCAGGTGAGGTACCAGGGACAGAAACATTATAATTAACTTGGCAAAAGACTTCGTGTAGCGCCTCACGCTGAATAGAACCGTTCAATAGATCTCTCTCTCTCTCTCTCTCTCTCTCACACACACACACACACACACACACACACACACACACGGCATACGCAGGGAAAGGGTTTCCCGTTGTGCATCAAGTTTGCATAACCGGCACGGAGAAGAGGGGGTAGGGGTGTCACTGTCGTCGATACTCTCTCTCTCTCTCTCTCTCTGCGCGTGCGTGTGTCTGTGTGCGTACGTCACTGAGTCAGTATGTCCGTCTGCGTGCGCCGTGCGCTCGTTCGTGCAGTGATTTTCTCTCTCTCTCTCTCTCTCTCTCTCTGAGCGTGCGTGCGTGTGCTCTGTGTGTGTGTGTGTGTGTGTGTGTGTGTGTGTGTTACGGACAGACGAGTCTTTGATTAATTAGGCAAACTGCCCCCTAACTTGGGGTTTAGCTTTTCTAACAATGCGTAATCATACACACAAAGACAGACATCGTGGTCTCCTGACCTCCTGTTCTAGAGCTATATATGTATCTGTTGTGTAACCAGCCCGCACCAATAACGACATAGATATTCTTAATGTAATTTGTGGACTCGATCAATACAACTGACAGACGACAGCAGGATAACAAGATGTCTCATTAGGTTTCATGATCAATATAGACGCTTACAGTTTAGTTTCCTAAGCCGCATCACTCATCATTACAGACGGGGACAGCTGGGAGCTGGCCATGTTGCAACGCTGTTCCGGGTCCGTCGATAACTCTACGCCCCTACGACGACGGCCAAGTCGTGCGGGCTAACCGAGACCGAGCCGAGCTAAGTGATACCTATGAAGGAAAAAAACAAAAATGCTCGGTGACAAGGAAAGTGGACAGTTGCGTACAACTTTGAGGTCCCCGTGTTATTTCACAGTGTGTACAGAAGCGGTGAAGACTGTCGCATTGACCCCCGTGCATACATGCATTTTTCGTGGCAGCTTTGTGCTCTGCTATGAAAAATGCGTGCTTGTTGCGGCAAGGCAGACAACTCATGCAGGCAAAGTTGTTCGCAACTGTCCACTTTCCTTGTCACCGAGTATTTTTGTTTTTTCCTTCTTATGTATCACTTAGCTGGGCTAGGTCTCGGTTAGCCCGACTTGGCCGTCGTCGCAGGAGCATAGAGTTATCGACGGACCCGGAACAGGGTTGGGCATGTTGCAACGAATCGTTAAAATGAGCCAGCGGAAGCGGTCTTGTCAGTCAACGATTCAGAAATGCAGTTTTATTTTGGGAATACTCAGGGAATCATTACTGACGGAACAGCATTGTCAATGTCTGTCACAGGCCGCAGAGTCAACAGCGTTGGATAAAGTGCATGCAAGCACAATCGTTTTATTTTCAATCATGTAATTATCTCGTGTGTGTGCGTGCGTGCGTGCGTGTGTGTGTGTGTGTGTGTGCGTGTGTGTGTGTGTGTGTGTGTGTATGCGTGTATGTGTGCGTGTATGCGTGCGTGTGCGTCTATGTGCGTGTGTGCGCGCGCGTGTGCGTCTGTGTGTGTGTGTGTGTGTGTGTGTGTGTGTGTGTGTGTACGTGTGTGTGTGTGAGAGAGAGAGGGTGGGTGGGGTGGGTGTTTGGGAGTTTAACGGCAGTCCTTTCCCACCAAATACGGGTGATATCAAAGACGCGGCAACGATGAAAAAGCCAGCATAAATATTTGGCCCCAGCCGGGATTCGAAGAGAGAGAGAGAGAGAGGGTGGGTGTTTGGGAGTTTTACGTCCTTTTCCACCACATAAGGGTGATATCAAAGACGGGGCAACAAGAAAAAGGCCAGCACAAATATTTGGCCGCAACCGGGATTCGAACTCACCACCCGAGCATTGAGAGTCCAACGCGAGAGAGAGAGAGAAAAAGAGAGAGAGAGAGAGAGCATGCACTATAACTTAGTCGCAGACAAAAATCTAATTACAAATATTCTTTCCTACCGTCTGCCATCTAGACTACTCCATTGTCTTCATCTTCGCCGCATTCGTTTGTGCCCTTCGCCTTGCGGAGGTCAAAGGTCAGCTGGTCTGGCGGAGGCTTCACAGCGGTAGCCATGACGACACAGCCAATGTCAGCGTGACCGACGTACCCCCCTCGCGCCGTGACGCAATACTCGGCTATGACGTCACCAGAAAACAGCTCGTGCTATTTGGCGGAATGCCTGGCCCAATGGACGACACGTGGATTTACAGTATCACATCAAGTACGGAGCCAGGGTGTGGGGACAAAAAGGGGGAAGTGTGTGTGTGTGTGTGTGTGTGTGTGTGTGTGTGTGTGTGTGTGTGTGTGTGTGTGTGTGTGTGTGTGTGTGTGTGTGTGTGTGTGTGTGTGTGTGTAGCTTTAGCAAAATAATTCACTCGTAGCTTTCGTATAAATGTACATCTGTAGGTAGGTGTGAACACGTAGACATCGTTCAGTTCGGTTCAGTATGGTATCTCTGTGCTCGGAAAGCCCATACGCGCTCCACCCCATCTCTCATAATCCCCATATTGTCGCCAACTGTTCCAAGGTTGGTTTGCCTGACACTGGTTGGCTGGTTGGTTAGCTGGAGTTTATCGTCCACGCCACAACGAGGTGATTGCTGACGGCCCTTGGGATGGGGGGGGGGGGCAGGTTATGGGGGTGGGGACAGCTACCCTAACTGTACAGTCCAGCCGAACACGTATTCAATCCAGTCAGACTGCCAGGTCGGCCACATTTTATGTATATTCTTGACTGTAATGGACAAGTTACACAGTCAGATCCAGTTCACAGTCAGTAACTTCACACTGGACCTGTCCCGCCCTTTTAGGTTCCACCGTCGCCCGGTACCTCTTTGCACGCCCCTGTTTTGCAGGCGGTCTATGGAAAGATGACCGATGTAGGCACAGGTGCAATCTAACGGACGAAACATGCTCTTGTTTCAGACGAATGGCGTGAAGTGAATGCCCCTCTAAAACCGCCTGGTCGTTACGGGGCTGTTGGTGGTGTTGTCGGCCACTTCTTCTACGTGGCCACGGGATGCGGTGACGTCGACACCTACTATAACGACGTGTGGAGGTTTGACCTAAGGTAGAATAACGTTTCGAGGTTTTTGTTGGCGTAGTATCTACGGTCCCTGGAGGATTTTCATAAATTGGAAAAATTGGGGTAAAAGGGTAAAATTTGAAGAAGAAAAAAATGGAAAGGGAAAATTGGGGGAGGGGGATGGAACATTGGGAAAGAATGGAAAATTGTGGAAAACGAAAAATCGGGAAAGAATGGAAATTTGGAAGAAAAAAATGGAAAATTGGGGGGAAAAGGAAATTTGGAGAAAATGAAAAATTGGAAAAAAGGGAAAAATTGGGAAAAAAATGGGAAAATGGGAAAAAAAAGGAAAATTGGAAAAAAAATTGGAAAATTTGAAGCAATTCTGTAGATGTCGTAGTTGGCCGCAAAGCGAGTGCCGCTTCTTGTAAACTTTACTTTGTGTGTATACTGTGCTGACGTGCGTTGTTGTCGCCGGCCTTCGCTGATGGTGGTAGTAGTACTTATGCAATGGGCCTGGTATATATGTGTGTGTGTGTGTGTGTGTGTGTGTGTGTGTGTGTGTGTGTGTGTGTGTGTGTGTGTGTGTGTGTGTGTGTGTCCAACAGAAACCTACATTTTTCTGGTGAGTTATTTTTTTTTTTTCAGACAAGAGCAATGGGAGCTACTGCCGTCAATGCCGGAGCAAAGCCGCTTCACGCAAAGTGCGGCCACAACACCTACTTCTATCAACAATACGTAAGTGAAAGCCGGCAAACCACTAAGCTCAACCCACATACACTTCAGTGTATTAATTAAGATGGCTGTGCATTGATGGCAATGTGTAGTGTACGACTGTTATGTCTGACTTTCTGTACCATTTTTAATTCGCTGCAGTATCAGTTAATTTTACTTCTCTTAAGTAAGAAATGACCTCGACCCGGCTTTCGCCACGTCAGTGACTGGGGTTAGGCCGCGTGGCGTCTTTGTGATCTTAGTACATTGTATGTGTGTGTGTGTGTGTGTGTGTGTGTGTGTGTGTGTGTGTGTGTGTGTGTGTGTGAAATTTCCAACAAAGGACCGCCGATGACGTCACATCAGACCCTAGCATCAACACGACAGCCGCCACCTCAAACGAGACAAGCACATCGGAGCCCGAAACCGAGGCACAAAATGCGAACTCCGACGCAGAGATCGCCAGTGCCAAGTCTGACAACGGTCCGCCAGCACGCTACTCGGCAGCCGGTGGTGTTTACGTCACCGGCACGCGCATCTACGTCACCTTGGGCACAGCCAGCGAACGCGTTGACGAAACCTACGCGTATGACATCGCCAGCAATACGTGGTACAAAGGTGATCTCGACATGATGGGCTCATAAAAATTGTGGCTTAACGTTTTGTCCCATTTGAAAATAATAATAATAATAATGAGTATTGTATAGGCGCTTTACCCAGTTTCATGAATCGGCTCAAAGCGCAACACCCAACACTCACGCTCACGTGATTCACACGCATTCTCTCACACACTGGACATAAACACATTACAGTCACGTGGTGCGAAGCGTCAG
The DNA here is from genome assembly GCA_018292915.2 of Batillaria attramentaria. Lineage (NCBI taxonomy): Eukaryota > Metazoa > Mollusca > Gastropoda > Batillariidae > Batillaria > Batillaria attramentaria. The sequence goes on from JACVVK020000261.1 coordinate 559,420, forward strand.
CTCAGCTATTTAAGTTTCGGAATTTAGGATTGCATTTATTTTTCAAATGTTGTGGGCTGAACATTTCCAAAGCAGACGAAATGTGTATCAGATTCTAAGAGCGGGCTGGGGAAAGAGGGACAGTCGAGCGGTCGGTAGAGCATTGGATCTTCACTGTTCGGGTCGTGAGTTCCAATCCCGGCTGAATCCAAACATTGCGCTGGCTTATTCTTCGTTGCCCCGTCTCTGATGGCACCCTTACGTGGTGGAAAAGGACTTAACCCCTCACACACACACACACACACACACACACACACACACACACACACACACACACACACACACACACACACACACACACACACACACACCACAATTATTACCGGCATTATTGTAAAGGCAAGCCAAAATTAGCTTCAGGTTGTAAAATCATATTCAACAAACAAAACAACCAAGGTAAACCTGTTTTTTCGAGTTAAAGTTGAAATGTTCGGGCTTTTTTCACTTTTGGCAAGTGTTGTTGTTGTTGTTTGGTGGGTGGGGGGGGGGGGGGTATTACGATTGCAAAGATGCCCTCTTCTGAACGAACCCAGAGTGACTTCAGAAAATGTTGTTGTGCAGGAGCGGGCGCTTGCGGCTTGTACGATCCCCGATGCCCCCACCCCCGGTATCTACAAAGCGGACTGATGACGGGCAGGGACGAACTCGTCATCTTCTCGGGCTGCCTCTCGTACGTCACTGATGTTTCGAGTCACTCCCACAGACTATGACTTAAACGTCAGATAAGCAAATCACTCATAACATTAGTGTGTCAACCCAACCAGACGGTCAGGCAGCCATTCACTGACTGACTGACTGACTGACTGACTGACTGACGGACTGACCTTAAGCAATCAACCATTCAATCAATTGTGGATCACCCAGTCAATCGGTTGTGGATCAAATGAATGAATGAATCAATCAATCAATCAATCCTACTTTACACTATCAAGTAACTCTAGTTGCTCTACTAATTCATCTGCCCCCCCCCCCCCCCACACACACACACACTCTTTCCCTTTTTGCCCCCACACCCCGGCTCCGTACTTGTTAGAACATTATTTCTATTCCGCAAGCTACAGTTAGTGCACTGGGCGCGTGCGGTATACAATGTTCCTGTATTGATGCTGACCCCCCGTGTTCCTCCCATACCTTGATGTGTTACAGTGGCGGCGGGGCGGCAGGACCATGTCCCTCCTCTGACACCTGGCGGTATGATGGCCGGACCAAACATTGGACTCGACTCGACGGATGTCCCGCTCCACGGTCGGGTGGTTTGAGATGGATACATTTTTTTTTTTTTTTTTTTTTTTGTTGAACTGCTTAACTGCCGCAGCCTCCCCCCCCCCCAAAAAAAAGGAGTCAATAACTAAAATGTAACCCCCCCCCCAAACAAAAACAACAACACGAAAACAAAAACAAACAAACAAACAAACAAAAACAGAAAACCACCAAGACAAAACCCCAAAAGACCCCCCCCCAAAAAAAAAAAAAAAAAAACAACCAACAACAACAAAAAACAGCAACAAAAACACAAAACAAACAAACAACAACAAACAAACAAACAACGACAAACAAACAAACAAAAAACGCAAACGAACAAGCACAGAAAAAAAATCTTACATTCACATTGTATGTTGTCTTGACAACGGCTTACTGAAACTTTCCAAGGACACGAGATATCTCCTTTTCCAAGTTGGTCAGTCGATCCACACAGGCGCACTCACGAGAGAAACTGTTCCAAACCATGAGTTGGAATAGCAAGGATGGAATTTGTCCGTTTTAAGACACATATGTATAGCAACATTATAGCCCTCTGTAAAGATGTTCATGATTTATATTGTAATATCTGAGCTTGTCTTTGTCACAGTCTGTACGGGTCAATGGCGATGCTGCCCAGTTATGACGGCAAACGACGGGCAGTGCTGTATGGAGGACAGACGGATGCCCACACCACCATAGAGGTAAGTCAGATGCCTGTTGTAGTGGTATAATAATAATAATAATAATAATAATAATAATAATAATAATGTGATTTCTCATTTGTGGCCCGTTCTCGCGAAAGGGGCCGTAAGTCGCGCTATGTCGAACGCCGCTACAGGCGAAAAGAGTGCCGGGGGTCAGTATGGCCGCCTCGTTAGTAGCCAACTTCAACAGCTGATGTCTCTGTCAATTTTAGTAGTACAGCTTTCATTCTTATATTGAATTAAACTGCATAACCAGTAGATTGTAGTGATGTAATATCTCAAAATTGAGAATTTTCGACTTTTGGTCCCTTTTGTGAGAACGGGTCACATATGGGATTATAACTAAAAAAAAAAAAAAAAACTTTAACAGGGATAGTGTTTAACGCATGTTTTTTTCCCCCCCTATGCAATGCATTTTTGGGACGCCCTTCGCGTTTTCAAGGGATCTCTGCGTACTTGTACGCATTTTGCGACGGCCATTTAGCATGTTTAGTAGGACTTCGTACGCCCGGAAGACTTCGCTGAGCAGCGTAACCCATTTACATGTAAATTAGGCACGTTAGGGGTACCATATTAGCTAATAGCAGCGCGTTAGCCGCTCGCGGCCTCTGTCGTGTGAGCCTAATTTACATGTAAATGGGTCACGCTACTCAGCGAAGTCAGTTGGCTTCTGTGAAACCTCGTTATCTTGAAATAATGTTATGAGCGTTTGAACGTGAGCCCTTTCTTACATCAACTGTCCATGTGAACCTTTTCATTTCTTTTGCAGGCTGCAGGTATCGACGACGACGAAGTGGCTGTCCTGGACCTAGACTATTCTGGCTCGTGGACCGTGCTACGAGCAGCTTCGGAGGTCTGCGAAACTGACAAAATTGTCTAAATTCACACATGGCAAAAGTGTACAACATGTAGTCCTATGCTCAGCAGCTTATAGGGGTGGGTGGGTGTTTGGGGGTTTAACGTCCTTTTCCACCACGTAGGGTGATATCAAAGACGGGGCAACGATGAAAAGGCCAGCACAAATATTTGGCGCCAGCCGGGATTCGAACTCACGACCCGAGCATTAGCAGTCCAGCGCTCTACCATTCGGCCACCCCGGCTCCCCCAGCAGATTACAGAGTCATTCTCTGTACCCAGAGACTGCTAGTGTCCGTCAGTACTCTGACGCTCGTTGTTTGCGGTGGGATAATGGTATGGATGCATTTGCACCGAGAATTGTCATGTACCTGTGTGCAACGTGTAGTATACCGGTATCTGGCCGAAGGAAGATTCTCGGTACTCACTGGCTAGCTTCTGTGCACCTTGCATACCAGAAGGCCTGTACAAATGTATTTCTCAAACTTACGGGAGAGAGAGCTTATATTGACCTTTACCTGAATGAAAACATGTTCTATATAGAAACAAAGCGAATTATTTTTATAATAATTAGTATATCTAATTCAGACGACAAAACATAAACATTAAAAATTCAGTTATCGATCATAGTTTTCCGCCTACATAATGTCATGAACTGTATGGTTTTCGAAAATTTTCAAGCATTCATTTTTGTGGCAGGTTAATGGCAGTGGGGTGCCAGTGCTTCGTGTGTCTGCTGCTATGGCAACAGGACCTGACGGGGTCTTCCTGTTTGGAGGCTCAAGTCATCAGTAAGACTTCCAGTCCACACCACATAGAAAGCATTAAATCTCATAGATCTTCTTTTCCCAGACTGGATAATTTCCATCCCCGCTCCTCAACCGACCCCCCCCCCCCCAGCACACACACACACACACACACACACACACACACACACACACACACACACACACACACACACACACACACACACACACACAAAGGGTGTAGAGGTTGGGGGCAAAGGGGGGGGGGAGGGTGGTGGTCGTGAAATTAGCAGGTATCCTAAAATAGTAAAATTTTGTACTTTATTTCTTTTCAAAGCGGGGTCTACGCCAACGATCTTTGGGTGTTGCTTGGCAACGCAACTGACGCTGACCTCTCGCCGACCTTGCCGTGTGCCGAGATGACCGTGACCTTGATGACGATTCACGGGATCCTGATGACTGCAGGGTTTGGGTTCTTCCTGCCTCTGGGAACCCTGCTCGCGCGCTACGTTCAGAATCTGTACGCGCACATCGCGTTCCAGGTGGGTGTAACTGTTCCTCAGCGCTCACGTCAAACAAGACGAGAGGAGACGAGGGGAGACGAGACATTTTATTTTATTTTATTTTATTTTATTTTATTTTATTTTATTTTATTTTATTTTATTACACGTTTCTTTGCATGGCTATGTCAGAATATTTTGAGAAATTCCAAAATCTGAATACCGGAACTGACTCTTTGCACCAGGTGAGTGCAGGGTTGGTTTTCCTGTGGCGAATGAATGTCCGTGATTCACGTGAGCGTGCATGGTTTGTTCAGCAGCTAGAGACACCTTGAGCCAAGCAATTATGACAAAGCAACACAATGATAATGACTATGATGACGGTGATGACTGATGATTATTATCATTATTGCTTTTATTGTTCATTTTTTTCTGTAAACCGTAAAGAGCTCCTCGGAGATTAGGCGCTATAAAAATCCTCATTATTATCATCCTTAAGATATTTATTATCACCGGCCCCCGTAGTGTAGTTGTTAGCACTTCGGACCATAGACCGGGAGACCCGGGTTCGAGTCCCAGCCGAGGCAAGCGGGATTTTTCCTACCTAGGTCGGCTCCTACCCAGAGCGAGTGTGCTATGGTCCCAATGGGGAGGCTGTTGCCACACAGCCGAGCTTCACCCACTTCACGGGTGCGACTTTGGGAGCGCTTCCCTTGGTATGACACGTCTTATGATGTGGATGATTACACAGCCGGCTTCGCAGGTGCCATAGTTCCCGGGCCTGGTTAATGCCGGGATATTTATGAGAGGAAGCGTGGAATGCGGCCTTGTCCCGCAGTCCCAAACCACACGGGCCTCCATGGCATCATCTTACTACTATCCTCATCTCCATCACCATGCTTTTTTTTTTAATTGCCCTAGCTTTCGAGCCCTCCGTGGAATCCACCCATGACCTGGGAGGAACACGACTGGAGCTGGCAAAGAGTTGGCCGGGCAGCCAGATTTTTATTATCGGTGTTGTTTGTATGGTTGCATTTGTAACGTTGCAGATTGCAGGGCTTTGCTGTGCGCTGGCAGGGCTTGCAGTGGGCGTCGTGTCGGTAGAGTCAGATCATTTTTCTGTCGTACACGCCTTTGTGGGAATTGTGGCTCTTGGCCTGGGGGTTCTGCAACCCGTCAACGCCCTCTGGTAAGTTTAGTAGTAGCTTAGTCAGTTTTACAAATGGGTGATTGGTATGTCTGTCATTTTCCTTGCCGAATCTGTAAGTAGTAATTTTTTCGCCCTCTTGTATCTTTTTTTTTTTTTTTTTTGTTGAATGTCATACCACTCTCTTGTGTACAAGGGAGCCATGGAGGCATCTGCTTCTGTTTTTTTTTTTTTTTTAATGTCATACCACTCGCATGTGTATGCTATTGATGGTTGTTATATCTTTATAGTGCTTTTTCAATTCCTCAAGTTGGTCCTGGAAACAAAAAATCCGTGACTTGACGTGACATGACTAGTAGAATATAATTCGAGAGAGTCGAGTCCTTGCAGAACTGACGCACTATCTTTCTTTTTTTCTGTCTGTATCGATAGTACGTTCTAGCAGGGAACCCTCGATTATTGTGTACTTAGTCTGTGTGTATAGCTTCTTTAGAGGAAACCTGATCACAATATTTCTGCTTTGTCCAGCCGACCAAAAGAACCGCGTCCCGAGGAGCTGAAAGGGCTGGCCCGCAGGATCTGGGAAGCCGTCCATCGGTTTGGTGGTCGTGTCGCCTTGCTGCTGGGAGTGACCAATATCTCGCTCGGAATCTTCATGTCACTTGCAGACCTGCCAATCATGATCACGTGGCACGCGTGGCTCGGTTTGCTCCTCCTAGTCGTCTTTGTCGTTGAGGTCGGGCGCTGGATGGCGCGCATGCGCAGAAAGAGCATGAGCCCGCGCCTTTTGGTAACGTCCGGCCAACCAGGCATTATCAACGGGTGGGGAAAATCGGGTGACATCGCCTATGTGAACCCAACAACTGAGTCAGTGCGCTTGTGAGACAAATAATCACACTGACATGAAGACGGCACAGTGCCGGAGTGTCGCGTCCATAGCCGGCAATGTCGATGTGTTCAGGGTCAACTGAAGACTGAGTGAACCGCAGAACTGAAGGCATCAGTGGCCGGCACCGTGACAGTCAAAGATCTCCCCCGTTCCCAACTCCTTGACAGGCTTGGCCTGGCCAGTGTTACTATCCATCCCGGCCGTAGCCCGACTCAGTCAGACTGACTGAATTGAAAATGCCGGTATGAGTTAATGCATAAGCCAATCACCGTTTCGGCCGGGTTATTTATTTACTGACATGGCGTATGACGATGTCTTGTTCAGATTTCAACTGCAGGCTGTCCTGTCTGAAACAACCCGGCTCAGCCAGATCTTAGTCAGACCGGCATGGCGACGTCAGTCCTGGACCCCTTACGAAGTCCTACTAAACATCCCTACTGACTTTGAAATTTTCCATCATTAGCTTGCTTTACGTCCTATGGCTTTTGGCCCTTAAGGACAAGTTGTTCCTGGCGTGTGTCTTTGGCTGCTTGGCTAGGCTAGTGTCTTTGGGGTGTGTGAGGGCTGTTTTGCTTAGCTTTGGGAAACGTCAGAGGATCTCTGCTTGGCTTTCTGATGCCTGGTCTGGGTTTGTTTTTTCAGTGCCTCAGTCTGTTCTGTCATCCGTACTTTTGCCTTTTGGATTATCACTGGGGTGTCCCCTCGCTTTTTGGTTTTAAAACCATTTTGTTAGATCTGATCTGACGATCGCGTCGGTCAGGGTTCTCATTGGCCTATCACCTAGGGCTTGGTGTGGCCTGAGGAAGTCAGCTGTCTTCAGTGAGTATCAAAATTTTCCAAATGCCTGCCATACCTTTTATGTGCAGCCGCCGGGGTGAGTGTGCAATCAGCCGGTACACATGTGCACACCCGGTTGATCAAGACAGAGACATAATAATTATGTAGATATCTGTATACTATGTCTCTGATCAGGCCTACACCAGCTACAACTATCAAGACTTAAATCTGTGACTGATTACTGGTGCGACTAAATAAATAATAGTAATTTGTGTATCTTGGCGTAACGTCACACACTGCAGGTCGTTTTGTTTTTTTCCTCTGCCACATCACTTGTGCTTTTTCGTCCACTTCCGTCCTCAGGCTCACAATTTGGTCCCGGCTCACACGAATAATAGTTATGTGGAGATTAAGAAACTCGATTTGTATAGTTTAGAGTCTCAAGTTCGTCTCAATACATGTTGCAGTATTTTCACTGATCAGATGTGACGGTATAGTAAATGCCGCGGCGTCAGTGGAACTCACTCCCAGACTGAATCTGTCGTCTCTTCCCCTACCCTGAACACCTTTAAAAGCAGATTGGACAGAGCTTGGCAAAAATATGTCAGTTTGCCTCAGACTCAGACTGATTTAAGGCTCCCAAACCCGTGCAGGTATCAGAGCAAAATCAGCAGGATTATGACGTTTGCGAAGAGGGCAGCGAACGACTGGTAGGCGACTAGCCTGACACAGCCGAACCTCATAAAGTAAAGTAAGGTAGTAAAGTAAAGTATTTTACACCACTGTCCGGAGGCTCGGTAGCTACGGCAAAAAAATTACTCAGTCAGGTCGTGGTTTCTTTCGTGGTACACCACTCGAGGCTAATCATGCCAGTTCTATATAGATGACTGGAGTCACAGTAATCATCTATGTTGTCGTCAGTCATATGATCAAAGGTACTGTAGTTCACTAATGAACGTTGGCCCATACTTGTTCTCTGCAGGGATATATTGTCTCGTTAGGATCAGATGTTTTCTACACTTTAACTTCGCATGCTTTTGTATTCACTGGTAAAGTACATAGCAAACTCGGCTTACTAAACATGAGCCATATGACAGTTTCAGTAGCCTGTTCAGCGTTTTGTAACCTGTAATCTTTTGCCAGCCATCACGGTACAACGTGGATAGCGTAAACGTACATTTCAGTCCGGTTTGTTTTTCTCCTCACACACGACCTACGAATGAAGATCTCTACTTCGACTGATATGGACTCGTGATTTTCTTTTCCACCCATGACCCGCACATCACTGTGTATAGTAAATGCCGCGGCGTCAGTGGAACTCACTCCCAGACCTTTACCGCAAATCTTTACCATTTTCTGCTGGCTGTCAGTAATCCGGACCTGTTGTGTAATCTGTATATCACAGTCAAGGATACATCAAACCTAGTGCGGCGTGTAATTGACCGGTTCATCTGCTTCCGGCTTTCTGCACCCCTGTCATCTGTGCTACTGATTCGGTCTGTTGTTGTACTGAAGCATAGTACCCCCCCCCCCCCCCATCTTGCAAGCTGCATGGTACTGACAGGTGTATAATATAGAGAACGGGAATGAGTTGGCTTCAACATCGTAGGTCAGTAAGGTGTTAGCTGGCACTGAATTAATATCTTGCCAATTATCTTGAAGCATAGTGTTATGTGTACACACAGTTTGACGTCTGTAGCTGTCTTGTACTTAGTAGTTATGTCATTTTGTTATTGTTTGTACTCTGATTGTACGGTGCTTAGCACTCCATCTGTCTATTGTCATTTCTATTATTATCATAATGTGTCTGGTGGGATGTAGACTTTTGAATGGCGACTTTATCAGGTACATGTATTTCACACCACCGATCTTGCCAGTGTTTGGCTGACAGATGAATTTTGTCATTTTTGTTTTTCATTGTTTTTACCAATTGTGTGTGATGTCTTAAATAAATAAAACCAAATGACAAAGTACTGCCCATGTGTCTCCATATCACTTTGATGTTTTATTAAAAGTTTTCTGACCATCCACTCACTACCCCAAAGAAAATACCAGCAACCTCCCCCCCCCCCCCCCAAAAGGGACAACAGAAACAGCCTCATCAGACCCAAACATTCATGCAGCAAAAAATTAAAAACACCTGCTTCTTGGTTTTATTCTCTGAACTTCTTGCCAAAAAAAAAAAAAAAAAACCCAACTAAATCACACACTTGATCAACCTCAGTCTCTCCCATCTCACTAAATTTTCTTCACACTCTTCCACACATGCAAAACAAAACCACACAGAATTCAGTAAACTGCACCACAAACTGCTGACGTCAGAATTCATCAGCACCGAGGACATACGCTCAACGAAGAATGTCCACAATTTCTGCATGAATGCATTGCGTACGTCCTGAAACTTTTTTCAACACAAAATTCTCAAATAGTCAGCTGTATTATCACAGTTTGGAAGGAAAAAAATGGAGTTTATTCTTGAACTATTGGACACTAGGAGCATACACACAGGTTAAAATTCTCCTTGTGTGGTAAATTTCCATGCAGGGTACAATACAGACTGGTACTTTGCACTCGCTACACTGGAAAGGCGTCTTCTTTGTCTTTTTAGTTTTTCTGTGTGACTCATGAAGCTGTGCGCCAAGAGCAGAACACACGCAGCACGTCCTGCGAAATGTCTTCCCGTAGATCTTAATCCGCTCAGCAAAGTGGCGACCAAAAAGTCGTTTGACATCTTCACCTGTAGGAACTTTTGATTCAGGTTCTGGGACATCAACCCAGAGGCCATCTGACACACTTTCAGGGTCATCTGAGTCGCAAGACATAGTATCTTGTTCACAACGCATCTCTCCAAATTTGTCGTCCTCTTCCATGTCGTGAAGTTTTGCCGAAGGCAGCACCCTCGCATCTCCTGACTGGTCTACCATACTACTGCTTCAGGAACACCTGCAACACAAGGTCCTCTCTTTTTACTTGTAACATGTCAAGCCTTAACGATAAAGGTAATACATGTATATCCTACTGCTGGTATCCAGACCTATTGAGACAAACATGCATGTTACTGCATGTTTGCATGATCAAGTTATCTACCCGGTGATCTCTGGTCAGTGTATAAGCAAGATTCTTCATGGAAGCGAAATAACTTATCTGTTCTTATCAACCATTAAATTACTTCTTATTTTGAAATAATTATATCTTAACCAGAACGTGCGCGCGCATGCAGACACACACACCCGACACACACACCTCTGTAAAACAAACGCGTGCACTTTCGGTTCTTTTTCATGGACAGCTGCGCATTCCTACCACAGTGAACTATACAGATCTGGGGACAAATAGTCTGTTATTTAACATCACGTAGATCTAATTCTATACTAATTGGAACAAACAAGTACATGAAGACTAACACACCGCCCGCACAACTCAGCCGATTTTTCCCACCACGTTTGAGGGGCAGCCACTCTGGACGGCTCTTGCGGTTCTCTCAGAATGACTTCCCCTGTTCACCATGTTTGCCTAGCAACCACTGTCACCTTCCTTTCTCGTCGGGAGATTATACACTCGTAGAAGCGTGAGATAACAGTGACTGTCCCGTAGCTGGGACCCCTGGAATCAGGAGATCGTAGTTTTCTGTCATTCTAGCCTCTCACGGAATCACTGGCACGATGACTGAAGCGCAGTTCAAAGAAGTGAGGCATGAACACCCCCGTCAGGACTGGAACCAGACCAGTACAGGAGTGGGGCACCACTACAGGCCCGGGTACTATTTCCCGGACTCCGAGTTCAGGGTAAGTGCCAACCGTAATGGCGGCTGTTGATATGGGATGTTTGGTGCACTTGTTGATCCTTGAAACCGTCGAGGATCCTTGGAGATCAGAATTTGCACCGCTCAAACAGTTAAAATCTGTACAGTCATCAAGCCCAACTCTAAAGCGGAAGAAGAGAAAGACTAATAAGAGAGTCGTGCACTTTAAATCCTTACGTTCCTAATGTGTGCTTAAGGGAAAAACTGCCGCTTACAAAGCTCTAAGGTTGTTTGCCAAATGGGTAATCTTGAAGAACAGTATACGAAATTCTGGGAGCTATTTGCACGCACTTTTTCGGGTGCTTTCGGTTCTGCTCGATGCAAAGAGACGTAAAACACCCTCACCTGCTCACTTTGACCTCTCCTTCCCCACATGTGGGTGCAAATAATTTCATTTCACAAGTAGGGATATGCATGCAAATCCAATGCGCCATTTTGGTTGCTGATCACATGCGCACAACGTCATCACTACTGGGGTAATTTCGTATACTGTTCTTCAAGATTACCGCCAAATGAACAGATACTCCTCTTGGGTCCTACTAATTACCGAAAACAACCGAAAACGACCGAAAACAACCGAAAACAACTCTTAATACGGGTAGAACGCAGTTAAAACATAGAAATAACAACACATAACCATGATTAAAGGTGAAAAAAGAGGCCTTAAACTAGTTAAAAGGAAAAAAAGTACTTATTCACTCCAAGAGAACAGGACGAAATGAACGTGTCTCCCAAGGGAAGCGACTCCGTCTGGTCCAGACTGGTTATTTTCTGCATTGTCACCTTTTTTCTTTTTAGCTTTTTTAAGGCCTCTTTTTCACCTTAAATCATGTTTGTGCGTTGTTGTTATGTTTATGTATTGTTATTTCTATGTTTTAACCGCGTTCTACCCGTATTAAGAGTTGTTTTCGGTTGTTTTCGGTCGTTTTCGGTTGTTTTCGGTAATTAGTAGGACCGCTCCTCTTGACTTCTCGCATTGGTGACAAGTATCGATCTTAACCACTAGACCACCGACCACCAATAGGCTGTAGGGTCTGTCTGTTCAACATTGTAATGAAAACTCTCTGAGCTGTGCAGGTGAGCATGCAGGGTTTAGAAATAACACAAAGGGTCATGGGCTGCATCAATGAATAATGTTATAATATTATAATTACCTACTGCAGAACTGATAACAGCTAGAGCTTTCCACCAACACTTACTTGCACAAGTCAACACCCTATTTTGTTATCACTTTGTTTTTTGTTATCAGCCTGGCACCACTAAAATTTGGGATCAGGACATAAGACTAACCGAGGGGTGTTAGGGTTACAACACTTGATCAGCGAAGCTTAAGGGTTAAAAACTGTGTTCATTTTGGTACATTCTATACATATCATATTGTTGACAAATCATTTGTTATCCAGAGCACAGGACGGGTTAGGGTAAGCCTGCATGCTGCCTCAGAGCTGAGGTAGACGTTTTGGCGTTGTCCCTCATCTGAATACAGAATTCCACATGTATAAACTCTGCGCTGTCTTTGTTGCAAACTGTTACAGCATTGTTTTCATTTTTCTTCTTTCAGACACTTCTGCGGGAGCCTCTGCCCCCACCGCTAGCTAAGCAAGATGAAGTGACAAGAGACCAGCACTTCAAAACCACTACAGGTCACTTCCATGACAACAAATACCCTTCTAACTTGTACAGGGACAGGCTTCACAAGAAAGCTCCAGGACACTGGAAAGTTAACTATGTCAAGGACCTCGCAGAAAAGGTATGTGTTTTAAGTGTCAGATTTGTGGGAAAGCTACGTTGATGAGTGACATGGGTTCCAGTTTGTCAAACAGCTGTGAAGGAAAAACACACAAATAATGAAGAATGTCACAATGGGGTAAACATGTTGAAAAGTATTTGAGGAGTTGTAGCTGGGCTGTGTCTATGAAGGTGGCCATATGCACACTAAAAAGAAAGTTTGTTCATGTTTCTTGTATATCAACTGTTGACCTGTGTGTCATTTTTTTTTTTTTTTTCATTTTATGATTTATGACTTCTTGAGTTGAGGCAATTTGGAGATGCTGCTTGGTGCAGTACAATAACACAACAGCAGTAATATCGTAATATCATTTATGTCTGGTATATGTAGTAGTAGTACAAATTTTATTACTGTAGGGCATCCAGCCCCATAAGTGTGTGTGTGGGGGGGGGGGGGGGGGTCACGGGTACGGGCATACAACCAGAGTATACAATCAAGAAAACAATGAGTATTGTGTTACAAATGTCCGCTGCAATGTTCTAAACCGTAATATATGTATTTAGCGAAATTAAACAAACATGTAGTATTTTCAAGCAGCAAACATATGGCATTGTAAGATGGGTACTTGTAATAAAGAAGGGGAAATATGTGTATCATAAAACTTGTTATCATGGTTCACATGACAAAAATAAATTTCACAGCTCAGTGAGCACTCATCATTTTTCTTTGAACGGTTCAAGATTAATGGTGGAGGCTGGCGCAAGCCGCTGACCATGGGAAACCAGCAGAGTGAAATGAAGGCGGAGTACAATGGACTGCCTGGAATACGGGAAAAATACCACTTTGAAGACACCTTCACCCCGGAGAAGTTCTTGCTGAACGACCACCACCACGAGGGCCCGTCCAAAGTAAGACCACGATTCTCACTGTGTGAACCTGTAGAATGGCGACTGGGTATATCCACATTTACAGCCACAGATGTCAGTGCAGGTTTCATGAGCTAATTCCATCTTTGCTAAGCCAACTTGTGTTTTGGAACAGTTTTGATCGTGAGTGCGCCTGCAAACTAAAAATACTCTTAATGATTAGTACAGCTCTTAATGCAATACACTTTGCGTGACTGGTCAAACATTCAAATTCTACGACTGTTGTTACACTACTGGACTGCTCGGTGTGGATGCTGCGTCATCAAGTATGCTTCTGTTGGCTCAGTGCCAGCATTACAGATGCTGTCACTGTCCAGGTGTCTAAGTGATGTGATGATATAGTTACCACGAAAACAGCTCAGAATGATTTGTGAGCATAAACATGGTAGCATTAGCCCCTTTGACTTCACTTTTGCATGATCTCTAAGTACATGTGACAATAAGAAACAAAATGCTAAACTGTTATTTTAGTGTTCATTTAAAAATATTGGGTTCCACAACTCATACATATAGTGAAGTACACAGTTTTTATTCTTGCAATACACTGATGTACACTGTGGTGAAAATGGTCTCTATAACCCACATGCATAGGGATGATCATCTCATCTAAAGAATGCAGGAGTGTGAGTGTGTGTGTGTGTGTGTGTGTGTGTGTGTGTGTGTGTGTGTTAAGGAAAGAGAGGGAGAGAGAGAGAGGGTATGGTTAAAGATCATCAGGGTGATGGACTATGATCATTTTCCTCATTTGTTTTGTGACAGTCTTGCTGTGCAGTATTGAAAAAATAGGCCAGCAGACATTATCTCGCACTACTCATAGTTTCCACTATATGTTTCAGTACGGCGAAGGCTCCAGCCAGAACCCTAAACTTCAGGCTAAGCCATTCTACGTCCGAGACAGGGGCATCCTCACACACCTGGACCCCTACCTGAGCACGACACATAAAGACCACAGGTCCTTCAAGCCTACGGAACTGAGGGCATATCCCAAGAAAGATATCCCAACATACTGGGACTGCGAGGAATATACCAAGGCTTGGGGCCATGGCAACAAAAACAAGTGAGCAGCTAGACCAGTTTCTAATTAAATTTGTGCATGTGCATTGGATGTGTCTGTGTGCGTTCACATGCCTTGAGTTTATTTACTTATTTAATAATAATAATAATAGTAACTGAGTATTGTACAGGCACGTTACCCAATTTCTTCGAAGCGCCGTGAACTGAACCCAACACGCAAGCTCACGTGAATCACATGCATTCTCTCACACACTGGACATGAACACATTACAATCGCATGGTGCGAATGGACAGCTCAGCTATTTAAGTTTGGGAATTTAGAGTTGCATTTATTTTCAAATTTTGTGGGGTGAACATTTCCAAAGCAGAAACTGATTTCTGAACTTATTTATACTCTTTACTATCCTATTGCTGGAAATTTAGGTTGCTTCCCCTGGAGGGGGGGGGAGGGGGAGTGTCACCATAGTACAGTGCCCCCCTCTTTTTTTGTGTTGATTGTTTCCCTGCATACATTGGTGTTTGTTTTCCGGCCCCTCCTGTCTGGAATGGGATCTTTAACATGCACACTTGATATTATGTGTATGTGTACCGGATGCACGAGGAACAGACGGGCATCGTAAAATAGTCTGTACATGACCTGGACTCAGTTTGGAAAGAAAATATCCAACCAAATTCCAGCTCACTGGGGATTCAAACCAGGCAGCTCAGGATCCGGTCGGATACCGTAACCACTAGACCAAATCCCCTCTCATTTGAGAGAGAGAGAGAGAGAGAGAGAGAGAGAGAGAGAGAGAGAGAGCTTGCATTGCAAAAGATATTCACTAAAATGTGTTGTACTTTCCAGTCGCCTTCCACCACACTCAGTACCAAGAGAGAATCTGCCGATGCGAGATACAATGGTGTTCCCCACTGCCACAAAAATCCCGCGTCAACCAAAGCCTCTGGTACCAGTGCCACATTCGTAAGTATTGGATCAATGTACATGTTCCACTGCACCCCAGTGACTCAAACAAACAAACAAACAGCAACCACAATTAACCTTTACGCATCGGGACGCGACGCGGCTCGCGTCACTTTCAACAGCCGTAGGCACCGAGCTGCGAACCGATTCGCGTCATCCTAAACGGCCAGCAGCTGCATGCGCGTCAGCAGGGAAGTAGGTCACTGGCCAAGCTCACGATGTCAAAGAGTTAAAAAAAACAGTTGTAAACAAAGCAAGGATGAAACACAAAGTGAATTCCAGTCTGGCTTATTCATACTGCAGATAAAGACTGTTTTCCTTTTTAGAGAAGTCCTGCCTTTTCCCAGCTGTGGCAAACACGACACAGGTTCAAGCAAAACAATTGAATTACAAGAACATGAAACTGAATGCCCTTGTAAAGGAAATTACATGCATACAGGGAGAGTGCAGCTTGTGCAAAGTCTGGTGTAGCACTACCGAGTGAAGTCTTCTTGTGTCAATCTGATCACACAGATGTGTCATTTTCACTATACTTATGCTAGTCACTATTAGTGCTTGATGTTTAACCCGTTTGTCAGATGTGGTGGTTTGCAAACTGTTTTGTGTCTGTTGTTTGTGTCTCACTTTGCACACCCATCTTATCAGACAGTTTACAAGAACTGCAGACACAAAGACAGTTTGCAAAACACCACAAATTGTCTCACTTTGCACATCCATCTCAGGAGATAGTTTACAAGAACTGCAGACATAAAGACAGTTTGCAAAACACCACAAATTGTCTCACTTTGCGCATCCATCTCAGGAGATAGTTTACAAGAACTGCAGACATAAAGACAGTTTGCAAAACACCACAAATTGTCTCACTTTGCGCATCCATCTCAGGAGATAGTTTACAAGAACTGCAGACATAAAGACAGTTTGCAAAACACTGCAAATTGTCTCACTTTGCGCATCCATCTTAGGAGACAGTTTACAAGAACTGCAGACACAAAGACAGTTTGCAAAACACCACAAATTGTCTCACTTTGCGCATCCATCTTACGAGACAGTTTACAAGAACAAAAGACACAAGACAGTTTGAAAAACACGACAAATTGTCTCACTTTGCACATCAATCTTATGAGACAGTCTACAAGAACTACAGACACAAAGACAGTTTGCAAAACACTACAAATGCACATGGCGGACGGTATGGTCTAGTGGGTTGATCCACTGCTCTCGCATTTCACTTGAAGGTGTGTCAATTTGACCCCTACCTGAGGCGGGAGTGAACAATCATGCTTACTCAAGAACGTCTATTTCCTTTGGTTGTCTGAACCAGGTCATTCTCTTTATGTGACTTGTCCATCACAGCCAACGATACATAACATGTGGCCAACTTGGCAGTCCAACTGGATTGAACAGCGTTCAGATGGGCTTTGTAGTTAGGGTAGCTGTCCCTTACTCCCATAACCTGCCCATTAAGGCTGTGTCCAATCACATCTTGTGGCGTGGCATGACCAACCCATCTAACCAACCAACCCATCTTTTGGGTGTTTTTTTTTTGCTTTTTCAGAGGCTTGAAATCAGAGTACGATGACCACTATGTGAAGCAGGACCACGTCCGACAGAAGGAGAACTACTACTGTGCAGTCGACACACCGTATGTACTGCCCCAACCAGGATCCAAGTCCACCTTCACCGCTCCCAAGATGTACAACACAGAATACCAGCACATCGGCAGTCAGAAGCCAGTCACTGTTTGAGAGACAAAATTATTCACTGCTCAGCTGACAACTCACACCAGAACACAGGAGAAACCCTTCACATTTTCAGATGTCTGTTCCATCCCTGCATCTGCTGATGAGTTTACTCTCAAACATTTTTACTTTTTTTTTCCCTTTTTTTTTTTTTTCGATTGCTGCTGAATGTATGATCAAAGACCTGGTGATTTAGATTGTGTTGTTGTTTGCTGGACGAGTTTTGCTTTGTGTGGAAGTTACATCCATATTTATCAGAAAATGAAGAATTCATTTCGCATGAATACACGAAAACAACAAATAAAAAAAAAGTGTTAATATGTAAGATGTTTTAAAAGCACCATATTGTCACAGGTTTGGCGGGGGGGAAAAAAGATCACAATACGATATTTGGATAAAGCTTTAGGGATAGCAGTGAACGGGAAATATGTTCCTGTCTCAGTTGTGATTTCCTGTCTGACATGCTGGTATAAATTGTAGATGTTGGGTAAAAGAATTAAAAAGACGAGTTGCCTTCACAGGCATGCAGTTTTCACGATAATGGGCTGGCTCATCATCCGAAGGTTTACTCTTCTAAAACACATTGAAATATTTCTTATGACTCGATCGGGTCGTGAGTTCGTATCCCAGCTGGGGCCAAGTATTTGTCCTGGCTTTTTCATCGTCGCCCTGTCTTTGATATCACCCGTATGTGGTGGAAAAGGATGCTAAACCCCCAAACATCCACCCACCCTCTTATGACTGGATCGATGATGGTACCAGCTTGCCCTGTGCAGTCACTGTGTGCTTGTTCATACAGTTATTTGCATTAACTGTAAAAATGTACCTGTAGCGTTGAGTTCAGGGTGGGACACTTGTACAGATGCACACTTTGTTCACTTGATGTCTGTAACTTGGTACAGTACATTATGTACCCAGCCTACAAAAATGACCTTTGAATATACAGCATGTTAGTTTGTGCTTTCGTAAGTGTGTGCACAGGGGTAGGGTGGTCACAGAATTTGACCTGTGTGAATCTGTTTTGTTTATTTTTTTTTTGGTTAGGTTTAAGGTGGGGATTGGCTCTTTACACCACTGTAAATAACCATTAAGTAGTCAGTAATCACTCTTTATTTGACATTCTGCTGTCCAGGGTTATAGGATACATGCATGTGGCAATGTAGATATTTTGAATAATAAAAAAGAGAAGGAAATGCTGTTTGTTTTTTTTCTTTTTCCTGATCAAAAGTATCCATACTATTATCAAAAAAAAAAAAAAAAAAAAAAATATATATATATATATATACAAAAACAGTCCATAGAAAATAGTGCAAACTACAAGTGATGATGTGACAGATTTGTAGTAAACCAACCAAATATCAACCAACAAACAAAAACAGTTCATTATTACCCTGTAAACAAGAAAAATCGGTGTCCACTTAAACGATTTCTCAAGAAATAAATCATTATTATCACTGCGTGTCTGAAAATATTTTAAAGCCAACATTCAAATGCGAGCAAAACATGGAGGGTACGTCTGGAAATCACAGAATCGCAGAGCTAAAAGCCAGTTTTCCAGTTCCTGTTTCATCTCAGAAGTGTCTGAGGCAACACTGTCTTTCCCACTGTCAATCTCGTCCTGCAACCTGGCCAAAAAAAAAAAAAAAAAAAAGAGAGAGACACAGGATATCAGAACTGAGATGACCTGTCAGTAAAGTTAAAATAAGATTTACAAGAAAAAGGAGAAAATGCAGACATGTAAAAAGACAAGACACAGAACGAACGAACGAACGAACGAAACTTTATTTTACAAGGATAAAATATTAGGTGCAGAGACCTGTCTTACATCTTGTCCTTGCTAGGCTACAACTAAGTAAGTTAAAACTAAGTAAAGCGCGTGCACACACACACACACACACACATGCACGCACGCGAGATATATCAAAACAAAAGAAATGCGGGGGAGGGGGGGGGGAGAAGAGAAAACGATTATGCGATTATGTATATCAAATAGTAGTTAAAAAGAATCAGTATTTACATAAAGAAAGTAAATAAGGTGAAAATAAAACAAAGAACCGAAGAATGTGGCAATTGAGAGATTCAGATAAACCCTGACGGGATGTGTGTCGCCACAGTATAGAAAACCAACAGTAACAACAACAGAGAATGAGTTAGAGGGAAATAGGCAGAACTATCAGGTGAACACCAGTGTATGGTACTGAAAAACGTGGAAAACAAAAATGAGATTATTCACCCTTGAATCAGCGTTTCAATATCGTTCACAGAAATATCAGCCCTCCTTAACTTCCGCAGTGTCTGCTGATCTGCGGAACCATCAGGTCGAAAAACACACAGTGGTCTGCCCTTAACAATGTCTCTGCAACAGAGGAAAGCCCAAGGAAATATCACATTTCAATAAATCTTCGTGTATGACACATAAACAAGAATCTTTTGTGAATAACAACCATACACACAACATAGAGTTTTACAGTATCACTTACAAAGCATTCTGCAGCAGCCTGATGACGATGTACATGAGTTTTGCCAGACGGTCCGGTGGGGGCTGGTCTCCATTCACATCTCTGTTGTCCTGCCTCCATCGTTGTAGCCGCTTGACGCCATTTGACCCAAGGGCATCACTGAGATATTTGTCCAAGCACTTCCTGTTAAGAGCATAGAGGAGTCACAATTAAAAGTTGTCCAAAACAACAACAACAAAACACAAAAAAACAAAACAAAAAAAATGAAAAACAAGCAGATAAAAAACACACAAACACACACACTGGTGTGCTGATCTGGACAACAAAAACAAATACATTTTCTTTAGCTTTGGTCAACAACATGCTGGGGTGCAGTTTTGCCCAACATACACACACCGGTATGCAGCCTTGGCTTTGGCCCGAGGCAATAAAACAGGGTGCAGTTTTGCCTAAAATAAATACACTGGTCTTAAGCTTGGCCACCAACAATGCACTGGGGTGCAGCTTTGACCACCATCAGCACACCAGTGCGCAGACTTAGCTTTGGCCACCAACAATGCACGGAGGTGCAGCACTGACCACCATCAGCACACTGGTGTGCACCTATGGCAAACAGAAACACACCAGTTTGCAGCTCTGCCCAGTATAAACACACCACAGTGTTAGTGATGCTGGGGCCAACATCAATAAATATGTACAGCTTTTGACAACATCAACAAACACACTATACAGCAATGGCCAACATCCGTGTGTAGCTGAAGTCTAAGAAAAACAAAACAAACAAACAAACAAAAACAAAAAACACACACACACACTTGCAACTTCAGGAAATAATAAACACCAGCTCACATGGAAATACAGACACCGATTTTGAATTTTAGCCAAATTTCAGCTTCAGTCTATATGTAAAACTGAGCTCCCACAACGTATTGCAGGAATTCGAGACGCCAATCAACGCAAAATCAATTTCCAAATCAGTAGCACGGCCCAGAGTAAACTGTCCAACGTAGCGTTCTCACCTTGTCAGCATATGCTGACGGAGGTCTTGTAGTTTCCGCCACTCGCTGGAGGCTTGCACAATGGTGGAATCGTGGAGGAAGAGCGTCTCCACACATCGAGGATCACCAGCCAGCAGAAGTTCACAGTATCTCTGCAGTTCCAGAACAGTGTAATCACACACCTCGTGCTCGCTGTTCTGCAAGTCAAGAATAATGTAATTCAGAGGTATTTGTATTTGTACACACCCGTGTGCAGCCTCGGCTTCGGCCACAACAATACACTGGGCGCAGCTTTGCCTAAAAAAAACAAACACCCGAGTGCACCTATGGCCAGCAGAAGCACACAAGTTTGCAGCTTTGCCCAACATGAATGCACAATGTGATGTACATAAGATAAGATAAGATAACTTTATTAATCCCTCATGGGGAAATTTCATGTCCACCCAGGCACAGCGACAATACAATACATTAAAATTCATTAAAATTCTACACACACACACACACACACACACACACACACACACAGAGTGCAAAAAATCACAGTTGTATGCTGCACATAAGGTACTACCGCCAAAGGGCAGATCTGCAATGTACATGTATGTATTTGCAACGATGAAAACAATTTCATGAGACACAAGGAAAAGTACTCATGTACTTCTAGTCTTTTTTTGTTGTTTTTTTTTTAAGTGGGGTGGGTGGGGTAGGGGTGGGCATTCTGGACTATGGTCAGTTGAATGTGATGATGCTGTGTTAGTGCTGAACTTCAACAACTTACAGTTTCTCACAGAGTAGGTTCCACTCTAGGTCAGTGGGCTACCCCCCCCCCCCCCCTCCAAAAAAAAAAAAAAATGCCAGATGTGATTACAAATCTCCTGAATATCCATGTTTACAATTACCACACAAATACGCATCTGGTAATTCATCACCAAGATGTTCCAAACCTTAAGGGTTAGCCTAGGGGGTGTGAAGCCCAGTATATCTTTCGTGTGTGCTTGGTAGATGATAAACGCATCAATGTCACTGCCAGCCTGCTGGAGGTTGTACCTGGAAAAAAATAAAAGATTTTTGGAAGACAGCTATGTACTGATGTCTTTTATTTATACTCTTTATTATCCCACTGCTGGGAAATTCAGACTGCTCCCCCTGGGACGAACGCGTCACCATGGTACGCCACCTATTTTTGTTTTTTCCTGCAAGCATGGTGTGTGATCATTTTGCATTTGGAATGGCATCTTTCACGTGCACACTTGGTATTGTGCTTGCATCAGTGATCACGCTGGAATAATTTATTTTGAAAACCGGTCCCATCAGCGACTACCCCACACTGTCACCCAACAACCTGTGTCAGGACCGGTCCCACGAGAATTAAAACCAGTGATAAGAATTACACTGCAAATCGACCTAAACACAACCACAGTGTCGCAACAGTGTATTGGTATGAGAGGGAGAGGTAAAGACAGCAGCGAGTCCATCGCAAGAACAAAGAAGCCCTGGCCAGTGGGGAACAAACTATTGTGACAGTGATTAAGGTTCGCTGAAACTGGGACCCCCCCTCCCCTCTCAGAGGCCACAGTGTTTACCGGTCCCAGCAAATTACAACCGGTCCCTTTGACCGGCAGCTCCAAATTTTTCCGGTATTCTGGTTTTGCAAACGGTATTTTACCGGTAATTACCAGTTAACGCAATCACTGTTGCATGTGTCCATAAGGGCGAAACACACACACAGAATGAGTGCTTGTGGTTGTGACTCAATTTGTAAAGGAAAAGTCCAACCAAATTCCTGCACACCAGGGATTCGAAGCAGGCACTTCATGATCCAACGTCAGATATCTTAACCACTACACCAAATCCCCTCTTGAGGGTGGGTGGGTGTTTGGGAGTTTAACATCCTTTTCCACCATGTATGGGTGATATCAAAGATGGGAAGAACGAGAAAAAGGACAGCACAAATATTTGGCCCCAGCTGGGATTCGAAGTCATGACCCCAGTATTGACCATCTAACGCTCTACCATTCAGCTATCCCGGCTCCCCCAAATCCCCTCTTGAAGTTGAAGCAAACAGCTGAAGGAAAGAGAAGTAAACACAGTGCAGATGTTTTTCTTTACAGATACAGAAAAATCATGGTAGACATTCAATATAAAATTATCTATATTGCTATGGAGTTTGGTGAGCTAACTTGAAAAAGAAGTGTGTTTAAATATATCACGAACAACCACATAATGCAATTTTTTTTTGTATCTTTCTCTTTACAACTTCACAACTCTCTTTTGACTCAATAGAACACACCCACCTCTGGCTGCCAAATGGACAAGCAAGATGTACACGTCCCAACTCTCCTTCTACTTTTTGGACAACGTATCTCCAGTACTGCTCAGGGCCTTCCGGAACACCCACATCAATTTCAGAGCGCAAAAACGCGGGTGGCTGAGCAGCCAGTCTTTCCTCCTCTGCTTTTGCACGCTTTTCCACAAGGCTTCTGTAAAAATCATCAAGAAGACGACAGACCTGATGTCCGACTTCTGGTGAAACTTCTTGCCAGTTACGAGCCTTGTTCAGTGGAGATCCATCGGGGAGAAGAAGATTCTGAGTTTGCACGGAGGTCAGACATGTTTCACCAAACTCTGTGATGAACTGTGTCCGCCATTCAATGTGAAAGTGATGCCAAACACCAGGTGGTTCAGACGTGTTATTAGTACCAGAGGGATTCACAGAAACTTCATGATTCTTTCCTAATGTGACTTTAAAAGTCTCAGCATCAGACATACAGCTATCGCTTTCAGCTGTATGACTGTCAATGGGAATACCAACATCCGTCACAATATGTGTGTTCCTTTTCATTTCATCTTCTGTCTTCGAAGCAGGGGACCCTTCAACACCGCTTTCAATTTCACACTGTGATTCACAAACTCTTGTTCCCCCTTCCGATTCCCCGGTTCCCCTTTCACAACCAACACCGTCACTTGCTTTTGCTGGTAGCGTTGTCAAACAGCAGTAACCATGCCACCCGTGACAGTTGTTCACACTGAAGAGAAGCACCACTCGGCCTTGTTTGAGGGCAGAAGTCAGAACTTCCTGGGGCTGTGGAGGGTTCACTCTCTCACGACAGGCCCATTTCCCACTGCTCACACACCTTCGCAATGCATCCACACTCGCACATTTGGCGACAAAGTACCTGGTACTGTCTGGTTCACTGTCAACCACATCAGGCTCCATGTTTAAATGAGATCAGTCCAGGTTACCAGTATGTCCACTTGGTATTATTCTCTGTTGTTTTTTTTCTCTCAGTGATGTGTATGACAGATTGTCACTGAAATGCAAGGGTAAAAGTTCAGTAGGAGTACCATAACTACACTAAAAATATATATCTAAGCCCTGCCTCTGTCAAAGTATATATTCACACCACAATGACTTAAAAAAAAAAAAAAAAAAACAGGAATGAGGGAAAGTTTAACATTTGGATCAGCTGTAACTCAGCTTTAAGCAGGTGAACACTTATAGACACTACAGTTTCAGGCATGCAAGAGCTACTGAAGCATGTCTTGGGCCCCTGGGCGCGGGCGAGAGAGAGAGAGAGTCTATGGCACTAAATAATACTTCAGTCGGTAAGAAAAAGGGACATTGTTTCAGTTTATGCAAACTTACAATGTAGACGCAGCCGACAATGAAAGCATTCGATCGATGTAACTATGTCCGGTTGGAAATACATTGCACAACACAACACAACACAACACGGCTACAGTTGTTGCACCCCTTTTTCATCAGACGTGGGCAGTCAGCTGAGCAAATCGATATATCTAGAGTTGCCTCCCCTTTCCGAGCAGCCGGCATCTGATCTCCGCCGCAAAGCTCTATCATTTGACTAATTCTGACAGTATGACGGTAGACTATCGTAGGAGTTTGGACTGTTTCGTCTGCTCGACTTCGATCGTCAGGTTATTTCCATACGAGAACCTTTTGCGAGAAATCATGGAAACGGTCTGTGCGGTTTTATGACCTTTAGGTTTTTCGCAACCATTTATGCATGTGACTAGGTCTTTTTGTGCTTGACTAACATCGTGGTAAGGAGAAACGATCGGGAAAATGCATGGGAAAAGCGCATGAAAGAAATCCCGTCACGCGTGCCTGTGCACGTAACGTGAATATTTTTTATCCAATCAAATTCTTGCATTTTGCTTGCTGCGCGATTGCTCTTCTAGCCAACATTCACCAGAAACCCAGGCATGTTCTAGCCCGATTTCCAGATATTTTTTCAGTCGGACAGGATGGGGTGTATATTTTCATGGTTTCGCCGCCGTTCAAATCAACAGCAGCTTGAAAATGTGCCTGAAGAAGCACCAAAGGTGTACTCGTGGTAAGTTTTGCATGGATCGGACAGTGGCCCATGCTCTTTGACGTTCCAATTCCAGTGATCCTGCTAGGTCTAAATTTTACCATCAGAATAAGAAATCTTTATACATGTTTGGCATGCTCTGATTACGACTGCTTTTCGCATAGCTGTCATTGGTGCTACTGTTGCACTATTGTACGCTTTTAGCTCTTACAGTATCCATGTGTGAGTTATGTGAACCAGTGGCATACTTTAAAAAAAAAAAGTCCAGGTGTTCAATTGGTCCTCGACCTGCATAGGCAGTACCAGTGCAAGGCAGTGCACACACCTTCACTCATATAGACGGATTAGTGTCTCTTTGGCCCATCCCTGTTTTGCATGACTGTACAGCCATAGACAGTACATACTGGTACATAAAAATTGGTAACAAATACATTTATCACTCAGTGACATTCCAGTGATAGGTACGGTGCACACTGGGTAACTTGTGGAACGCAGTTTGTATACATGTACATTTTGTTAAAGTGCTTTTGGGTGTGTGTGTGTATATGGTGGGTTGGGGGCGGGGGGGGGGGGGTCCATACATAATCATTGAGGCTGGAATGGCCTTTTTTATCTACAGTTTTTGCCATAATGTAATTTTGTTGTATATGATATGTGTCGTCGACGACAGCGTTTGCTGTGTATGGTTGTGATCAAGTTTTCTCACTATAAATATAATAATAAAATAATAATAATGAATTGTACTTACATAGCGCAAAATTCTCACAAAGTGACTCAATGCGCGTACTGCCGCACTCATACCAACAAATACGCAAACACACACACACACACACAAACACACACACAGAGCAGCTGAATCGGGAGGAGGTAAGTGGGCGTAGTCGAAAGGCAGCCGGAACAGATGCGTTTTCAAGTCAGACTTGAAACTGTCTATGTCAGACTGGTCTCTCAGGCCGGCATGTAGTGTGTTCCACTTCCAGAGTGACGGGGCAGCAAAGCTAAAGACGCGCTTGCCAACTGTTTTTAGGTTTCGACGGGGGACTTTAAATAGTTTTTCAGATGAAGAACAAAGAGTGCGTACTGTTTGGTGGACTGTAAGGGAATTTGAGAGGTAGGCCGGAAGAGTTCCTTCAAAAAAGCGAAATACCAGTATGCAGATGAATTCGGAATCTAGCTAGTAATGGCTTTAGTATGGTTCAGAATTCAGGAGAATTTTTGCTTTTGATCTTTTTTTTGGCCTTTATTGAGAGCTGGCAACATGAAATGTGGCTCAGACCAGTCATAGAGCTACTATCCTTGCAATATATTGGGTCGTGCGTATTGTGTTTGCAGCTGAAACTGTTGTCCATACTGTTTACGCTGTCCTGTCTTGCACTGGTTTCAGTGCATGTGTACTTGTATGTCTCAACACCTTGCACTTTTGCAGGTGTAACTATGCAGACCTGTTAAAATATAAGACTCAGGCAGATAGTAAGAGGAGCACGTACATTTATTAGGCTGCTTAATGCTCTGTTCTATTGAATGCTACGAAGTTGAACTTAGACAAACTTTTGTTTCTAAAATTGCAAAAAGTTCACTGCGGCCAAGATGCGTGTCAGTAGCTGCCAAACAGGTTCACCCTGTGCATACGCAAGTATGTTTATTTTCAAGTGTTCGCATACACATGAAATGAATGAATGTTTGCATCCCATTTATTTACACCACCATATGAAACACACAGAGCTCATGTCCAATGCTGTGATTGACTGTAATTGAAATTCAAAGCTGTTAATTTTTTTTACTGCCATAGCTTTCATAAATATTTCTGTGAATTAAAAAAAACCCCAAAAAACATTCTTTTACACATGTATGTACATGGTTGGTTGGAGACTCAGGGTCAGTCTCTCGTGCCATTTTCAGCTGTACATTTGCACTCAGGGTGACTGCCTGGGACGTGTGACGTGTAGTTGTTTCGCCCGGGGATGACTACAACAAGGTTACCGTGTGTGGCTATTGTCAGGATGTGGTGTATGGCCCTTGAGCCGATGTAAAGCAACCCATGCAATTGATCAACCATCCACGCATACTCACGCACTCACACCATGCAGGAAACGAACACGAATGATAACATGCAATTACCAGACCGAAGGGTTAGTTCCGGGATGCTCGAACAGGGTCCATACAGGTCATGGAATCCTGGAAAAGTCATGGAATTTGGAAATAGCTTTTCCAGGCCTGGAAAGTCATGAAATTATCTCAAGAGTCATGAAAAGTCATGGAATTTCAGAATTTTATGGAAGCTATTTTGAGCCCAACAGTGAAGCGGTCAGCTTGGTGATTACTCACTGGACTGATTGCCAAACATACCAACAAACTGCCTTCCCATAAGGCTAATGACAAACTCTGAAATTGGTCTTGCTGACTGCGATAACTTGGATAAGCTCATAATTTCTACCCTCGCGTGTGTCAGTGTGAAAGAGGGCGAGGAAGGTGTCATGGAAAACAGGCGAGTTGGCCATGAAAAGTCATGGAAAAGTCATGAATTTTTGAGACTGTGAACCTGTATGGACCCTGCTCGAAGTTTACTCCATTGAAGAAGACACGCACACAAACAGACACACACATGCACTCGCTCACTCATCCGCCATTCTCTCGCACACTTTCACGTCATTCATTGTCGTGGTCACCGTATCATGGTGACCATGAGCCAATGTCAACAACAGACCGCATGAAAATAGATTAACTCTCCTTTCACCTGGTATAAATTTGTCCATCTTCCAGCTTCCTTGATCCCCTTGAACAAGAGGACATAATCCTAGAAATTGAACATTGCAACACAGACTAGAATGGATCATCTCCCTTCCAGGCTCTATAGAACATTCCTGGGCAGTCGTTTCAAGCGAAGATGTTTTACAGCGAAAGTTTTTTGCAGTTTTGCTAATCACAAGATGAGGGTGTGATGACAGAATATTTTGTTGCTTAAGGAAGAAAAAGATTCACTGATAACAAGGCCAAAAACAATCTCAAAAGAATTTTTTTAAAATGTTTAAGCAACTGCAGTCTTACATTGCCAAAAATGCAATTATTTACACGTATATATTCTTGTTCAGTTGTTGCTACTTACAAGTTTATGGAATCCTTAGATCTTCAAAATATTTCATATAAAGTGGAGTGCATATTTCTTAAAATATCTGTAGCATATATCCTTATTGCCCTACATTGCTGCAATATTCCAGTGTCACTACTGGAGTTTGACACCACAATAATTAACCCGCCTACTAGCAGTCATGCTGGTTGCCAGAGCAGTGAGCCTCCTCAGGTGTTAGTTTTGTTTACACAACTACTTGGAGGTCTACATGTATCAGACACTAGGTCTACCCCGTGTACATGCCAGGCATGTGTCATGGATCAGTGCTAAGCTTGCTGTGTGTTCCTGATTCTCATGAACATTTCATTCCCACCACCTGCTTTCCTGGTGTTGTTCACAAAAATAGCCAGTATTAATTACCTCTTAATTATGTAAGACGCCAACGACCGTTTCCGAAGTTTTGTGTGTGTTCATTGCGAAGCGCAGAGGAGAGGGAAAGAAAGTAGTAGTCAATGATTTAAAAAAAAACGCTAGTGATATATATAATATATATATAATTTCCCGGAGATAGTGTTGTACCTGCGTGCTGAATTGTTCATGCGTGACCGTCAGATAAGGAAGCGCGGAGTTCGGGTGTCGGATGTTTAACGATCACCAAGGCAGCTGAAAGCTTTGCTTGTTGCAGGGCGGACGGTAAAAACATCCCCTGGTAACAGCTGGCCTGGGCTGTCCACGTCGGCCACCTCACGTGAAGTTAATCATGGAATGAGGCCGCTGCTGTACATACTGTATAAAGTCGGAGTTGTACAGTGTTTGTTTAGGTATCTTGTGCCAGTCTTTACCTCTGGAATGTTGTAAGTGGTGACAGCGCGTTTGGTACCAGTACAGACAACTGGTGGGGCAAAGAAGAAGAGGAAGGAAAGAAGTTCGAATTTACTTACACGCAAGGGTGTACCACCGACATCTCAAGTGGTGGTTTGGAAAGGTCGTGGGGAGAGAGAGTGGACCTGTGGTTGTGATCTTGATTCGTAGATGAACACGGACATGAAACAGTGGAGGTGGCAGTAGTGAAGCACAAGAACCAGTGCACACTGAAGTTAGAAGGCTGCGGGAGAAGCTAGAGCCGCATTAGTTTTATGACACTGTGACAGACTTCGTTGTCAAGTGTGTGTTTGTTTGTGAGCATGACTGGAAAACCGCTGGGATGTCTGCCCATTCTCTGTTGTTCTTCTTCCACTAAGTATGCATATATATGTATATCTATGTGTGTGTGTGTGTGTAATATATGTATGAGGTCGTATGTGTGTGGCGTGGGTGGGTGTCAGTAGCAGTGCCATTTCTGGGGTCGGGGGGTGGGAGGGGTAGAAAGCACTTTTAAGTTCTTTGGAGCTTCGTAAGCTGACACATGTTATTGTAGTACAAGTAATATTTAGCATTGGTGCCTTTTCAAACTTGTGCATCTACAAGTTGGACATTATGGCGCAGTGACGTTTTCCTGGGCACGGCATTGGTTCATCCAGATCACGTCCCAGATGTTTAGGTTTATCAAAAGTTGTATGTGTCCAGATCTGGTGTAGATTGCCTGGGAAACCTTTGCAGACAAGAAACCTTCATGTATTTAGTGCCCCCTCCCCTCCCCTCCCCTCCCCTCCCCTCCATCTGGGAAGACTGCTTGCCCTTTTGTGCAAACAGTAAAGCGACTGGGGAAGAAGTTTTCATTTCATTTCCGCAGCTGCATCCCATGTGACCACCTTGGGGTTATTCATCTTGCAGCTGTCTGAGCTCTCAGTCTCTGAGTGTCTCTCTCTGTAAGTCTCTCTTGTATGTGTGTGCGCGTCTCTTTGATATACATGTCTAAGACTCTTTCCACTGCTGGTTTTGTTACAGGGATGTGCGCGACAGGTCCAAGGCACAGGACTACATCATTCAGAACAAGAAGGGGGAGACATTGGGCCGCATGCCGGGCACAGTCAATGGCCAGCAGTTTGTCATACAGAACTGCCAGGTGCGATACTGCCGCTTCTTTCTTTCTTTTCTTCTTCTTCAGCGTCTGCTCTGAACAATAAGGCTTATAGAGTTTCTAGGGGCTGGGCGCCATATTATTTTATAAAATTCTGTTATTACCTGTATTGTTAGCATTATACATGTATGATAACATGCAGTAGTTATTATACATGCCACCAGGACTGTCTGATACAGTGATAAGTCCCCCAGTTCGAACCAGACCAGGCTCTGCATGTAGAAGTCGAGGTTTGGCGATTTTAGCCCCGGGTTAGAGTCTATCCTCGAACTAAACTAGCTCTAGGGTAAAATTTTCTGTTGTTTTTTTTGTTTTAATCAGGAAGCGGGTCCATTCCTAAGCCGTTATAGGATTTATTTCTTCCTTTCTTCGCCTCCTTTTTTGATATAATTTTGTTTTTTTGGTTTCTTTTGTCCTTGTCTGCGTAAGGCCCGTAGCTGTGGGTTAAATTAACCTCAACTTTTACATTCGGGTCCTGATTGATATGATGTTTATTAAGCGTCGTTGGAGGTCAGAACAAAATGTAGGATATCACGAACATAAAATGATTCCCTTGTACAAAAGTTTGTATCACTATTAATACGATAATTTTAAAAAAGTAATTACACTTGATGCATTTTTTTTTTAACAGATCAGTATCATTTTTCCTCTCCTGGCAAGTTTTGTATAGCTAATTTCATGTACTGTATATTTATATATTTGCAGGACTGCAACATCTACATATTTGACTACACTGCCACAGTCACCATTGATGACTGCAGCAACTGCAATTTTTTCTTAGGCCCAGTGAAACAAAGGTAACCAGTGATTATAGCTTTACACTCTGTTTTCAGAGGGAGATCTGTGTTTGTGGCCTTGCCAGGGCCAGTAATAAATTATGATCGTGTTGGGGAGGGTGTTCATGTAAATTGGATTGGACAGGGTGGAAGGGGGGGGGGGGCAAAGGGTAATTGGGGATATACCGAGTTGCTTTCATCTCTGAAAAGTGCAGAAAATCAGCTTTCTTTGGGTATGAAAATTATTTTGAGAGAATGAGATATGTTTGTTGAAAACTTGCTGTTGAAAAGTGGCTGATTTTAGAAAATGTCCGGTAAAGTGTGACATGGGAATCGCACTGGTACAGTTACACTGGTAAGATTTTCTTTTATTTCTTTCTTTATTTTTTTTATCATTTATTATTATTATTTTATTTTTACTACTTTATTATCTCTTTCGGGAAATTCGTGCTGCTTCCCCTGGGGGAAGCGCGTCGCCACGGTGCAGCACCACCCAATACCTATCCTATATTTTTTACAATTTTGCTGTTGGAGGAAAGCCGGATAACCCGGAGAGAAACCCCCGATGAGCAGCCCGGTAGCCAGGAAAAAACGGTATGATATCTCACAAGCTTGACCTGGTCTCGAACCCACGCTTTATCGCCATGACATTGGTGACGGCCGTTCAGCAGCGCAGTGGCTAAATCCAACGCGCTACCCATCAGACCACCACTCACCTCCAACACGCTGATGAGCTACACCTTTGGCATGCTGTTACAGAATTTGAAAGTCAAAGATGTCTTTTACAAGTTAGAGATATATGAAAAGAGCTTCACTCACACAAATATTACTGTTTAAATTGCTTTCACTGTGTTTCGTTGTTTTGGAAAAATGGAAACTTGACGGCGCAAAATCCCTTTGTCTTTCCAGTCTTTTCATCCGTGAGTGTCAGCAGTGCCGGCTTGTGGCAGCATGCCAGCAGTTCCGCACTCGGGATTGTCGCCTGATCGACTTGTTTCTCTTGTGTGATTCTCAACCTATCATTGAGTCTTCATCCAAGATGCGCTTTGCTTGCTTTCGGTACTCATACCCACAGCTCGAAGGTACTTGAACGATTTGATTTGACTAATTTTGTTTATTTTTTTATGTCAGCTAAGTTTTGAGTTAATTGTGGTGCTGAGGTCTGAAAACATGGACTTGAGAACAAACCAGCAATAATGGAGAAAGCAACACCAGCCAATCAAAAGCGTCAACGACCAGCGCGAGGTCACCGTTTTGCAGTTCACGAATGTTAGCATCCATGCGATCTTCACGCCAGTGAAGCATCCATGCGATCTTCACGCCAGTGAAGCATCCAGCAGGGAATTTTTTTTTTTAACGGATAGTTAAACCAACTGAAAGAAAAACAATGTGGATCGTTTCTGAATAATTTGTAAACAAGGAACACTGCACCTTTACAATATTATACAAGAGTGCATACTGTGCGGGTGAGGAATAGCGCTGCTGTGTATTTTCATGTTTTTCGTGTCTGTGTTTTAGGCCAGTTCCGGTCATCAGGCCTGAGTATATTCAACAACAACTGGAGCAATCTGCACGACTTCACACCAGTGCCGGGTGAAGGAGCAAACTTTGGATTTCTGCCGGAGGTGAGAACTGTACTTTTATAACAGCTGTCACATTCCACTCCTTTGTGGACAAACACTGGCATAGGTTCGGTGTGGTAGGGTGGGGTGGCGATGGAGGGGGGTTCATGTATTTTATTGATCATTGTTGTTTTCTTTCCTCTGTTGTGTAGGGAGGCAAAGGCACTGAGCAGTGAGGTCGTTATAGAGAGGGAAAGGTCATTTGTACTGTAGGAAAGTGGGTTAGAGTGTGAATGGGATGTGAATCCCTGTGCCCCAGCTGGATTAGGTAAGCCTTAAAAATGCAGGCAGAACGGCCCCCGTAGTGTAGTGGTTAGCACTTCGGATCATGGACCGGGAGACCCGGGTTCGAATCCCAGCCGAGACAAGCGGGATTTTTCCTACCTAGGTCGGCTCCTACCCAGAGCGGGTGTGCTATGGGCCCAATGGGGAGGCTGTTGCCACACAGCCGAGTTTCACCCACTTCACGGGTGCGACTTTGGGGGTGCTTTCCTTAGTATGACACGTCGTATGATGTGGATGATTACACGGCCGGCACCGCAGGTGCCGTAGTTCCCGGGCCTGGTTAATGCCGGGATATTTATGACAGGAAGCGTGGAATGCGGCCCTGTCCCGCAGTCCCAAACCACATGGACCTCCATAGCATCATCTTACTATCATCCTCATCTCCATCATCATGCATAATAAAAATTGTCCCAGCTTCCGAGTCCTCCGTGGGTTCCACCCATGACCTGGGAGGAACACCACAGGAGCTGGCAAAGAGTTGGGGCAGCAAAAAAAAAAATAAAAAAAAATGCAGTATTCAGTTTGATATTGCAGTAAGGTTGGCATGCTGCTCTCTTTTTGAATGCTAAGCAGCTGCATTCTTAATTTGCTAAAAATACCAAAAAATATTTTTTATGCAGGATGCGAAGGTAGAGGAGTACGTGCCGTTGCCTACGACCGAGCCGTTTTCTACAGTGGAAGTGTCTACGGATCCCATGCAGAGTGTAGTTCCACAGACACTTGGCACTCGCAGAAAACCGTTCACAGAGGTGAGCGTTGAAACGGCTAGCGACATTGTTAAATAGTCTCTATCTCTGCGTGTGTCTCCCTCTCTACCTTTTTAAATTTGTAAAACTTTTATTTTAAAGACGATTTGATATGCTGAAAAAAGGAGGTGTAGCAGTTTTATGACGTATCATAAACATCGAATTTGCTGAGGGAAAACCAAGAGGAGTGCACTTTTTAAATTTTTTTAGTGTTTATGGTGTTTTTCCCACCTCTGTTTTTAGTCTTAGCAAGTGCTTCAGCGATTTGTTCTTTGTTCCAGAACTGTTTAATAGTTTTCTTCAATGATGGAGGGTCCCATGATCGAGCCTTGAATTTTCTCGAAATGATGAGGAAGCAGCACGTAAGTAGCTTCTACATTTGTCCTTTTTTTCTCTTTTTTTGTCATACTTATTTTACTTTGTGGCTCATTGTCCTTTGGAATATTCAGGAATGTACTCTCAGGTAATTTTATTTTAGGTGTGTCTGACATATTACTTCCAGCCAGACCTTTTAATGCTGCTTTTTGTTGAACTGAATAACATCAGTCACAACTTTAGGCATTTTTTATTATCATTTTGACATGATCAAACAGGAAAACCTCAGTCACAGGGGATTTGGCATAGTGGTTAAAGTTTCCGCTATAGATTTTGAAGCGGCTAATCTACTGTGCCTGTGGTCTCTGAGGCATAGGTTCGAATCCCCAGTGGGCATGAATTTGGTGGGATTTTTTCCGTACCAAATCTATCTCTGATCCTGTTTTTTTTTTTTCACAAACTCATCTCTCTGTTGATGATTTCAGTGACAAAATCAGAAAAAGAATCTTTTAATCAAGTTTATGTTGTTCCCTTACAGCCAGACTGTGTGCTCGTTCAGACCCGGGAACTCGCCATGCAACCTGACGATGCCAGCCGTGTCTTTATTACTGACTCCTATGCATCTGCAGTCAAACAAGGTAATGCTGCTGTTGTGAGCACGCTTGTCTTGGTTTGTTGCGTTGCCCGCTTAGTGTATCTTTATTGTTTGTTTATTACATGTATTGTTTAAATTCCGGGTTCAAGTAGACACACTAACTTACCTATGTGGCACTGTAGGATGTAATCTACGCAACAGATCAGTCCAGTTCCGAGCAAGATGGTATCTCTGCGCCCGGAAAAGCCCGTACACGCTTCACCCCATCTCTCAGTAATCTCCCCAGTGAGACTGTTCTAATGATAATAATATTATTAATAATGAGTATTGTATAGGCGCTTTACCCATTTTAATGAAGCGGCTCAAAGCGACGTGAACTGAACCTAACACACACACTCACGTGAATCACACGCATTCTCTCACACTGGACATAAACACATTACAGTCACATGGTGCGAAGGGTCAGCTCAGCTATTAAAATTTTGGAATTTAGAATTGCATTTATTTTTCAAATTTGGTGGACTGAACATTCAAAGCAGAGGGGGAGGAAGCCGGAGTACCCAGAGAGAACCCCCGATGAACGGTGCCACATATGAGAAGGAAAATTTCTTTGCCCCAAGTGGGACTCAAACCCCTGACCTCTCGCATTGGTGACAAGTCTCTTTACCACTAGACCACCGACCGCCCCTGGTTGGTGTGGTTCACACTGGCCCTGTCCTGCCCTTTTACGTTCGCCCGTCGGCCACTGCCTCTTTGCACGCCTCTGTTCTGCAGGCGGTCTATGGAATGATGACCGAGGCTCTGCTTGTGTAGTGTGTGCCCAACAGAACACACACACAAAAAAAAGAATATGGTAACGATTATGTGCATTGATATTTGATACTCAAGCTGTTCTCACTTCTTTGACTTGAAACACCCTGAAGTTCATTCTACACTTCTACGTCAAAGTGACATATATGTTCTTTCATGCACAATATCACCGCCATTTCACCAGACAAGAAGAAGGTGAATGTGTCTGGTGCCATGGGCACTTATCTAGTTTACAAATGAGAGCACTCTGTCGAAGAAGAAGAAGAAATATTACAGGCTGGACACCCCGACTTTCTGACAAAGTCTTGCATAACAACTCTTGTCAGGAATTCGCTTTTCTTTCTCTTTGAACTTCAGGACCAGTTATTGGTGTGGAATACTGCGGGGAAGAGGTTGTGCGGAAATGCCAGGAACGTGTGGTCGACATCATGACTGGCACGACAGGTCAGTACTGGTTAATAGCCACGGGAGTGGATGGGAAAAAAATTGATTTTGCTTGTGTAGGAGCAAGAGCAAGCAAGCGAAAGTGACTGACTGGCTGTACAGCTTGTACAGCATAGCTACACCCTGCTAAAGCGCAGTGTTACACAGTGTCTTGAAACCCCAATTCACTGGTGGCCAGCTGGCATGCCACCCTTGCCAGTGCCACTGCAGGACGCGGGTCCTGTTTTTGTTGTTGTTGTTATGTGGCAGACTGGTAGCCGTAGTAGCATTGCAGCCAGGGAGCGGTGCGCACTGGCCAAGGGCTGCTGTGTTGTCATTACTCATCCAAAAATGGCCACAAATGGAAGATGTGGAGTTATTACAGTTGCATTTGGGACGGGCAAAGCTGGAAATGTCATGATAGGGAACGGGCAGGTCACAAGACTTATCCCATGATTATATGGGTATTTTCAACCAGTTACTGCGAACGGCTTGCAGGCTGCAGGCAGCCTGTGCGGGGGAATCCCTTGCCTGCCACCAACTCGTTGAGTACGGCAACTTGCTGACTGGCGCCTTGTATGCGTTTGTCTCCCTGAAACTTGAGTGCATTGGAGCATGACAGTGAAAGATAGATTAAGATTCCACATCTTGGAAATGTGCAGGGCTGCTGTAGTTAATAATTTACAAAGCTAACATAACCAGGTGACGCCGCACCCTGCTGACATACATACACTGAGGTTAAAGCATTGGTCTTCCTCATTTGCTCTTGGTATGTCTGACACTGATAGTTATGATAAGAGCAAACTATTTCATGTGGTTAGATGGTGTACCGTTCATTACATTAACTTTATATTACTGTATGCTAGCAAAGGATTCTTATGCCTACTGATCGTGATATATGGGGTTTAACGCATTTTGTAGTGTATCGTTTGATTTGTCAGCTGATTAAATTCATGTTTCATACTTTTCAGGGCTGGTTTTCGTTAGTCAGAACCCAGCTTCCGCCGAACAGCAGATAGACAACTTCTTCAATTTTGCAGACATGCAGATGGGGCTATGACCTGAACAATGCAGCATATATTTTCCCAGTGATTTTTTCCTTCTGCGTGTGTGTGAGAAATTCTTGAGACTTGCGTGACCTTTGCCTACATCCTGGCAATAATGTTAAAATGTTGTCAGACTCCTTGCAAGTTTGCAGAAAGTGGTCTATATATGTGTACAATTTTTATTTTCTCGGGGCAAAAAAATACCCATCTCACTTTTAAGATATGAAATGCAGTTGTAATGTGAAAGACACGTGCTTCAAATTTGATCAGAAGATCAGTGCCAGACACCAGAAGCGTCTAAATGACTTTTAACCCATATGCCGCCAATTTAAGTTTCGGAATTTTTAGAATTGCATTTGTTTTTGAATTTTGTGGGCTGGACATTTCCAAAGCAGAGGGGGCGGAAGCCGGAGTACCCAGAGAGAACCCCCGACGCTCGGTCTGATTGAACGGCGCCACATACGAGAATGAAAATTTCTTCCAAAGCAGAGGGGGAGGAAGCCGGAGTACCCGGAGAGACCCCCCCGGCAGTCGGTCCAAATGAACGGCGCCACATATGAGAAAGAAAAAGTCTTCGCCCTGAGTGGAACGCAAACCTGACCTCTCACATTGGTGACTGAGTCTCATCCACTAGACCACCGCCCGCCCTGTATTTGCGTGGACTGGTCATGTAAAACAACAGTAGGAAATTAAATTCAGCTTGTGTTCATCAGTACCAGTCCAGATTATGTTTGGTGGTCTGTGAGATGGTGTCTTGAGGTAACAGGCACATACAAACTTGCCTGAGAGCAGGTGTGTGGGTTGGCAGCATATGGGTTAAGTGTGAACACTGCTCACTGTCTGTAACTGTTCTGTGTACTTACTTGGCCCGTATTGCATGTGGCTTAGAGAGGTCTGGTCAGTTTAACCTCAGCTTCTTGTGATGATGGTTTGGTTGCTTGCTTACAAACCTAGCAGCTGTCGTTGAGCAGTAAAACTTTGTCTCATCTTGCTTTCTGCATTTACATTTATTTATTTATTTATTTTTATTTATTTATTTTTCCAATTTTTTTTAAGTTGCTTTTTTTGCCAAAATGTGTCGTATGCAGTTTGCGCACATCTGTCCCATCTTTAAATTATTTTAAACTGTTCTGGGTTTTGTGAAAACATTTTTTTTTTTTTTTTAAGATGATGTTTTTAGCAATGTCTTACAGAGGTTAACTTTTATAAATCGTTGAGGAGAGTAATACTATTTACTGAATTTATTGGCGCTGCGCTATGAATGTTTAAACTATACATGTTTAAAAAAGAAGAAAAAAAAGAACAAACGGAACGGTTTTATTTTTTATTATCTGCCAGGATCTCATTTTTTTAACTTTTCTTTTTTTCATCTTCCCATTGATATTTTAACTTGGACTCAGAGACTCTTGTTCTGTCTTTCAGAACTCAGTTCCTGATTAGGTTGTGCTTTCTGACATACTGACTTCTTTTTTTTTAAAACTACTTTATTATCCCTTTTGGGAAATTCGGGTTGCTTCCTCTGGGGAAAGCGCATCGCCATGGTGCAGCGCCACCTAAGACCTATCCTATTTTTTTATTTTTAATTTTTTTAATTTTTTGCTGGGGGAGGAAAGTTGGATAACCTAGAGAGAAACCCCCAATTAACAGCCCGGCAGCCAGGAAAAGCCTTTATCACACATCACAAGCTTGACCTGGGCTGGAACCCACGCTTCATCGCCATGACATTGGTGACGGCCGTTCAGTAGCGCAGCGGCTAAATCCGACGCGCTACCGATTAGACCACCGCTCACCCCGACTCGACTAAAAGTGGATAAAAATATGAAGAGTTTGGAGGTTGAGTTGTTCTCGGTCACATTTTTCATTTCCATTTAGTTTTTGTTGCTTTTCTCGGAGGCCATCTTTACTCTACTTTTTCAGTTTGTCCAGATCTGATTAAGAAATCCTGTTTATCTCGTTCCCTGTGGTCCGTCCGTTGGAAATTTTGTGTTGCCTGAGTCCTTTTGCGTGTGTCATTCCTCGTTGTGATCAGCTTTTAGGAACACACGGCCAGAATACAGCATAGGCTCTTTTGTTTATTTTATTCTGTTCTAAGTTATTTGTCTGAGTTAGGGCATAATACTCCTGTGACAGTCCTGCACGTCATTTTATGCCTTTTGTATCAACAGCATTTTTTTTTTTAAATAATTGTTTTGGGTGTCGTTTTTATGGCTGGAAAGATATCATCTGTGTGTTTTATGTGTGCATGTTGCTATAGAAACTTCTTTTGTGTACATGGCCTGTTGGTTCCGTGTTTATTTTGTCTTCTTTTTATTTAGATTGGTGTATACACGTTCTTTTGTGTTCCATTTTAGCAAATGATCTTCTAGTCTTGATGAAGGGTCATCATTTGCGTAAATAAGCACAGTTTTATATGAGCCAGTGTTTGAGCTGATTTATCTGGTAGACTCTAGATAAATGATTTGCCTGTGAGAACAAATGCACTAGAATATTTTTGTGTCAAAGATTTTGAGTATAGTGAGGGTGAAGAGTATTGCTCTCTCTCTCTGTCTCTCTCTCTAGTTCCGGAATATCTTGCATGTACTCTCTCAGAATCCACATCCATAGACTCTAGGTTAGGACTAACTTTTAGAATTCCCCGTCCCCGCATTGACATGTATAAAAGTACATGTTGTTTCGCATTTTCCAGAACTTCATTGTAGAATTCTCTTCCTGTCCATGTTAGGCACGGTCGGTCAGCCTCATCGTTTAAAAACAGCCTCTTCAAATATCTATTACCGGTAGCCACAAATAACACATAATCATAAAAAATAGGTAGCACACATTTACATATTATGTGGACATACTAGTTCAAGAATGCGGAAATTGTGTGTGTGTGTGTGTGTGTGTGTGTGTGTGTGTGTGTGTGTGTGTGAAGTTTCACGTTCCAGGTTTAAGTATGTTCGATCATTTGGCTTTTTTGTTTATTTGTTTGTTCTTTTCTTCAAAACGGCAAGTTTGAAAATTGGTTGCAAGACCACAACTTCCACCGTTTTCAGATAAAGTTATTTCAATTTCAATTTCAATTTCTCTCACACTCTCTTGTCATAATTATAATGTATTTGATTATGTAGCGCTGCTCGTGTTTTTTTAGCCACAGCCACTTGAATTTAGAATCCCGTAGATTCTTCCCATTTCCTGGCAAGGCATGTTTATGCTTGAATGGGATGTGTTTCGTGTTCAGCGTTGTGGCGTTCTGTTACGCTCGTACAGTGGGTATGGAATCAAATCCTTTGATCTGATCATGTGTCCACAGCAATATGATTATTCATTACAGGGTGTGTTGATCAAACATGCATAAAGTTACATTGTTGTTTGGTGTTTTGTTTGTCTGTCCACGTCTGGTTTTTGCAAAGATCAGAGCTGGCAGTTGGTGTAATGGTTCAGGTTATGGGTCTCACTGTGTCTTGGATTTGACTTGAGAATGCGGAGGTCAGACACGTCATCGCCTTATAATACTACTTCTTTTGAAAAGCCACGTGTGTAAGGAGCGGCAGCATATGACACCATTGTTTGGACAATTCTTGTGATAATGCAGACATTCATGATTTGATTCAGATTTTTTTTTTT
Organism: Batillaria attramentaria; assembly: GCA_018292915.2. Classification (NCBI taxonomy): domain Eukaryota; kingdom Metazoa; phylum Mollusca; class Gastropoda; family Batillariidae; genus Batillaria; species Batillaria attramentaria. The sequence continues at coordinate 599,589 of JACVVK020000261.1, forward strand.
CTTCTTCTCTTTTGGGTTCCCGTTGTCTAGTTCTTGTGGTCTCACGAAATCCAGATATATGCACTTGAGTCTATTTCTTGTTGTAAAACTGAAAACTGTTTGTTTGTTCGGTTATGGTTACAACTTAAATTGTCAGTGTGTGGGACTGTTGGACACTAAATAATTTGTATGCCTAGTATTTGTATGCATTATTGCGGCTAGTTCTGGTGCATTGCAAGCTTCGTTTTTAAAATTAAATTCATACAACAGTATATATCTTTCATTGTTGTGAAATAGCCTAATTGCCGATATGTGTTTCAGCATTTTCTATTTTTAACTATTGCCTAGGTGTTGCCGCATGGCCACCGCGGTTCTGATTATGCCAATTATGAAAGCTTGTTTTGTAGATGAAATTTGCGGTCAGCGTTCAGGGAAAAACGAATTACAGAGGTAGAATGCTGACACTCTTTGTGTATCATACACTCTGTTTAAAAGACCTTTCAGGTTTGCCAGCTCTTGTCTAAATTATGCATATCTGTGCTGTCAAAAGCATGTCGGGTAACACCTGATGCAGATACGGGTACATGGTTAAGGTTCACATACACAGTACCCAGAAATGGGGTAAACATAAAGCCAATGCCACCAGCTTGATGTGAGTTGAAATGTTGGCCGTCAGAACATCTGTGTTTCTGTAGATGAGGTAGACTCTGTCTTAACCCCTCCTACATTCTATGGATGGCACTGCACCCTTGACCGATAACAGGGCTTTGCAGTAGAAGACCTTGTTGATGATACGTTTATGAAGCTGATTATCGCCGTTCTTTTTTTTTTTTTTTTCCTTCAGACAGAACAAAACGAGGATACATCATGCAATGTGTGTGAATTAAGACAGAAGTTTGTTGAAAGTCGGACATAGAATTGTACTGAAAGAAAAGATAAAACTATTATTCAAAGAGATTTATCTGTTTCTCTCACCTTACCCTTGATTAATGCAAACTTGACAAGTGTATGAATATATGCCCCTCTATGTGCCATGTTCATTGTAATGACAAAGTACACTCGGAGATTCTGTTGATTTGGAAAATTTTTCTGTACTTGCACATACACCTTGTTCTCTGCAGTTTGACTGTTCGTGGATGACATTTTTGTCTGTGGTCTCAAAAGACCTTTTTTTTTTTTTTTAAACTTTAATGTGTCTGTACAAATAAGTGAGCTTGAAATTCAGTGGACTTCAGTCCAAAGGGTCATCAGCGAGACACAGAAGGCTACAGGCACACAGTTCCAATTTCTTGTCTTCATATTGTCGTGACGCACAACCTGTGTAGCCAGTGTGCACACAATTTACGTGGCCTTTCTATGCTGACAAACCATTTTGGTGGCTGGTTATGTACTTGGTGAAATCAAAAGCAGCAAAACAACTTGCTGGTTTAGGTGAACTTGTTTAGAACCTTGCTTAGGAGGTGACCCAATTGACATCTTCGATGTACATTTTCCTGTCCTTGGTGTGATAAAGCAACTGCACAGATCATTTTGTAGGTTTTTGTAATTCAGGAGTTTCATTTCATTTGCTCTCAGTGCTTAAATGCTGTCTCTATCTCTCTGTCTTTTGCACATGCTTACATGCATACACACATGCACACGTGCACGCACGCACGCACATACTGAAGTGCGCCCTCACCCTCCTTCTCTCTGTCTTTGTCAGTCTCTCTCTCTCTCTCTTCTGCATGTTGTGCACACGCGCACACACACACACGCACATACTGAGGTGCGCCCTCACCCTCCTTCTCTCTGTCTATGTCAGTCTCTCTGTCTCTTCTGCATGTTGTGCACACGCACGCGCACGCACACACACACACGCACATACTGAGGTGCGCCCTCACCCTCCTTCTCTCTATGTCAGTCTCTCGCTCTTCTGCATGTTGTGCACGCAAACGCGCACACACACGCGCAGACACACACACACACTCACTCACACACATACTGAAGTGCGCCCTCACCCTCCTCTCTGTCTTCGTCAGTCTCTCTCTCTTCTGCATGTTGTGCACGCAAACGCGCACACACACGCGCAGACACACACACACACACTGAAGTGCTCCCTCACCCTCTTTCTCTCTTTATCAGTCTCTCTCTAACTCTCTCTTTTGCATGTTGTGCATACCTTACACACACACACACACACACACACACACACACCTCACTCACTCCAGAATGCATGTGTACAAAAAGGAAATACATGTACACGGCAAGCTGCACACCACGCTGCTTCAAAATCTTTTTTTCTCAGTAAATGCCATGCATGCTATGGTCTTCATTACACGAACAACGTGCGGAAATCAACCTTTGAGTGGGTCAGTTCTTGTCACGGGCACCTCGTCTGCTGCAATTGCAACTTTGTCTTTTGCACTCGGCTTGGACTAAAAGTTAATGTTCTTCACAGTCACTGTGTCACACAAGCATCCAGCATTGCTGTAAGAGAGAACTGACCAGTTTGCAGTTTTTCAAACACTGAATAGCACAGAAAGTTGTCTTGCATCATCTTTTTTTTTTTTTTTTTTGACACATGTAATAAGATGTTTGTACAAACCATCAGAAAGTGTAAGTCTTGCATGCCTAAGATTTCTGATGACCCATTCGTATACGCTGGTCAGCCTCACTATTGCGTTAAAATGATATGTCAGGTGCTGTCAGACAGATCATCAGGTTCTGTTGGAAAAATCTTTTGTTCTTGCTGGGTTCAACTTGAAGTTGGCAGTTCCAGCATGTCACATTCGCTGCCCCTTTTGCATTCTCTCTCCTTGACTTTCTCTTGCATTCACGGCACTGCTCCACTATATCTGGCTGAGCTCATACCACTCTATAGACCTGCATGCAGCCAAAGATCTTCTTCCCAGTCCAGACTTGCTGTCCCAGGCTACTTTAACAACACAAACAAGAAACACTCTGGTGCACGGGCTTTCAAGAGTGCAGCTCCTTGCCTCTGTAACAACTTGCCAACTCACCTCAAGTCAGGTTCTGCGTCAGTCATGACCTTCAAGCGAACTTCAAGATGCATCTTTTCTCTCGGTTCTAATTCTCTGTCTCTCTTTTACCCCCCTCCCTCCCCCCCCCCCCTCACCCCAAAGGCGCCGTGAGCATGCTTACTGCATGGAAGTTTTCTTCAAATGGCCAGTCATCATCGTTATGCAAAGTTCAGGCCATGATTACAGAATCCTACAGCTAGAATTCTAACAGATAGTTGCCAGATAAGAAGAAGAAGAAAACCCAACAACACAATAATGATAAACTACAGACTTCAACATAAGTCAAGAACCACCTTGACAGACAGGTCTAATTTTTAAGAATTCACAAAAAATAGAGATCAAGGAATCTTTCCAAATTTTTTGCTGTTAAAGGGTTAACAATGCATCCTGCAAAGCTTGCTGAAGCTGAAAAACCACCATTTGCTGCACGGATATCTTCCAGGAATTTTAGCCAAATTTGCAAGTGGTCCTTGACTTGTGTTGAAGTCTGTAATAGTAAAAAGAGTTAGTGAGTGTAAACACACTGTATGGTTTGTGCAATATGTGTAACAGTTTTACGGAGCGGTTGTGAGTGTCAGTCATTTTGACCTTGCAGTGTGGAAGAGGATTATGTGTTTGTATGCAGTCAGGCACTTGATGCCTCTGTAAAGGAAGAATTTATGCAGATGTATGTACAGTAAGTACGCTGTATTGAAGTTGACCATTTTACGTGGCACCTGAAATCTAGCATGCTTTGAAAGTCAACCTCTTTTATATTTGGGTTAATCTTTTCCATTGTTCAAATATTTTGATGACATAATGGGAGATGTCTCGAGTGTAAATACCACCGTAACACGCTTCTGTATATTTTTCGTAACGTCCGCTCTGTAACAAGATAATGTGATATTATTTCTCGTGTCCACGCTGTGGAGTCGTTTTGGTTTAGTGTTTGTTTTTCAGTCGTGACCAGTTTTATCCAGCCCGTGTTGTGATCTTGTCCAGTAGACACGCAGGATGATCAAAGATGGCATGTTCGCATTTGTTTTCACGGAAGAGAGTACTTCTCAGAAACAACATTGCATTGCATATATTTACATGCACACCAGGTATGCTACGAAAGAAAAAATGGTGCATTGTTGTGTCATTGGTTTGTAACCTTCAAAACTGCCGAATTTGAATGTAAATGTGTCAGAAAAATTGAAGTATGGTTCATCTAAATGCACAACATGGGATGTACAACAGTCCCCTTACTACTTCATGTCAGCCCTAATGTACATGTGTCAGAAAAATTGAAGTATGGTTCATCTAAATGCACAACATGGGATGTACAACAGTCCCCTTACTACTTCATGTCAGCCCTAAATGGTTCTCAAACTCCATGACTTCTTTAACAGCAGAGTGAAGCAACAGTTCAGATCTTTGTGTGGTTTGTACCTGCATCCCCTAGCCTCCGCCCCCATCCCCTCGCCTCCGCCCACAATTTGTTGTTCGGGTACTCTGCAGATGGATGTGGTTTTGCTTTGGCATTGCTCACTAAATAATGCTTATGTCGTCATTTGTGGTAGTGTGGATTTTTGTTCATCCTAGGAGCTTTTTTAACATTCTGTTCCTCACTTGCAAATTTTGCTCAGTTCCATCCAGTTGTGTATTTGAATATTAGCTGTGAAAACATAGCATTGATTTTTTCACCATTTTGAATATAAAAGTTGGAAGAAAAAAAAACACGGAGGTGTTTTTGTTGGCTTCACATGCGTTGCTGTGGAGTTTATGATAGCTCAGATTGCCGAGCGTTGGTTGTTCACAGACACATACTAAGGCACACAAGGCAAAGAGACGGTACGGTACAAGCTAGTTTAATGTTAACAGTCCTCACAGGCTCAAACATTATACATCACATCAGCACAAGTACCAAGACAATGCCAAAAATGGGAAGCTGTTCAATCTACGATCTTGACCAGTATATGTACATCGACAACAGTGGAACATTATTCTGGAGGAAAAAAAAAACTAGGGGGTTGAATTGCATGCCCCGATGTGTCGCACACACATGTAATACAATCAATACACTCAATTATTTTAACAATATGCCTCACAACTTTATACAATGTTTATCACAAGCTACACGCACATACAAAGGTGTAAGAATAGAAAGTCGGGGGTGGGGGGGGGGGTGGGCAGGCTCTGCTCAGTGAGTTATGGGCCACACAGGCCTCCTATACAGTATACCTTTAGCTCGCTACACACAGGTCGACAACACAACACAAAGCTACAAAAAAAAAAAAAAAAAAAAATGGGGTGGAATGATAACCAATGCCAGAACCAAAAGGAGACTGCAGAGGAAAAATACTAGCTAGTGACCAGAACAAGCAACGGTTAGATGTGAAGGTGCATGCTGGAATGACAGCTTACAAGTAGAAACTGTGGGTCATTTAAACACGCTAATTTCATCTTTGATAAGCCAACTTATGTTTTGAAACAGTTTCACTCACGAGTGCGCCTGTACGCTCGAAATACTCTATCATGATGCACAGCTCTTCATGCAAAACAATGTTTGCATTTTACGCAAGCAGTCAAACATTCATTAACTGTTGTTACACTGCTGGAGCGCTAAGCGTGGTTTCCGCATCATTGAGTACGCTTCTGCTGGCTCAGTGCTGTCACTGTCTAGGTGTCCAAGTGTTGTGATGACAGATACCGCAAAAATAGCTCAGAATGTTATGTACGCATAAAAATGGCTGCATTAGCCTCTTTAAGAAACCTGATTTGAATTATACCCCCCCCCCCCCAAAAAAAAAAAAAAAAAAAATCCAACACACATACCAATGCTCTTACAATGCTGAGCGTTCACTGTGATACTCACAGCACCCAGTCATAATGCCCTGCCCTGATACAGTCCGTCCTATTTCATTTCTTCCGCCACTGCCTCAGTCCTTGTCATTACAGAACAGACACTGTAATTTCTCACTTTCGATTATAAATAAATCACCTTATCCAGGTGTCATTGGGTCTCGCTGCACCTAAAACAGGGTACACGTACTTGTAAAACTACATGTACTGAGGTATACCAATGTAGGATGCCCATACTGCGACTTTTGACTTTTACCACTTACTTTCCAGCATGTTTTGGTTTTAACTGAAGAAAAAAAGAAAAAAAACAACAACCCCAAAACGGCTCAACTCTGAATGTGCTTTTATGCAGTTCGCTGTAACCAGGTCTGTGAATGAACGCACGCACAAGTTTAAGAAGAGATACAACAATGCTTATTCAGTTACTGTGCCAGAAAAATCATGTGGCAGCAAAACCCATACACGTATTACATACAAATTCATGATCAACAAAGGTATGAATGTGCTTACAACTCCAGCTGACACAACAGAAAAAAATGTATGCTGGTTTTTTGCTACAGTTGGTGTACTTGAATTAAATGTGTTTTAACCACAACAAACAAAAAAAACCCAATGTACAACTGGACAGATACGAGAAATTCTGACTGTATAGTTGTACACAATCTAAGAGCAGTGCGCAACTCTAACAGAGCGCATGTTCTTTGTCTAACCCACAGACGTATTGTCTGTGGTCTAACCTCATGTAATGTGTCATATGTAAAAGTAAACACCTTCCCCCTCAACACGGTCAGCAAAATATAAACTTGTGAACTGTGTATTCCACAATGTAGCATATCTCACAGTGCAAGGGAACTGTGCAAAGGAAGTGTACCAGAATATTGTCCGTATGTTCCTGCAGGATATAGTATACACCACATTCATATCGGCATTATCAGCTAAAAGTTGTGTGCATGCTGTTCAGAAACACACTCGATCCAGACCTGCCTACACCTAGAAACGCTCTTCAGTAGTCTGACTATGACGTCAATTCATAGTTCAGTAGTTTTGGCTTTGTCAATAGTGACCAAACTTCACCTTAGTTAACTTATTCGACACTGACAGTTTGGAAAATAGGTGTTTGGAGGGGTTCGTAAAAAAAAAAAATCAACTCTTTCACACTAAGGACTGCGTATCTGGCCCCACATGTCTGGGTGTTTGAAATTTGATGCATTGGTCACATGGCTTTTGCTACCCCGGACCGCATATGCCGTCCTTCTGTCTCAGACATTGTGCAGGGTGGGACTGGATGTGCGCTCCTACGTGTTGAAAGAGTTAGCAAGAAGCAGTCTGTATACACACACTCTTCCACTGCTTCTCAGATTGTGTACAACTCAGCCGCTTACCCACACCTTCCAAAGGACAGATGTGGAGAACACTGTTGGCGTATCCTAAAAAATCAGACGGACAAATACTCAAAGTGCAAAGAAACTGACAGAAACACACTGAGAAACTTCTACATCCACACTAAAAAAATGTGCCAAGTTTGTTTCCATCTGTAAATGCACACACCTTGGTTTTGGGGGTGGGTGGGTGTTTGAGGTTTTGTGTCCACGTCTGCGTGATATCAAAAGACGGGGCAACGAGGAAAAGGCCGGCACAAATACCTGACACCAGCCGGTTTTAAACGTATGTGTATTTACATCAGCTTTTATCAAGACTGGTTTTTGGACGCTACTGCACAATGCTAGCACATTGTATTATAGGTATCACAAAGACAATGTACACTGTATTGCTTGTTAGTAAGCTCTCCATTTTCTGAACATAAATATTCCAAAACTATTTTTGTACATACATCCAATTCACCGACCTAGTGAAACAACAGATAGCTAAAATAGCGCACTTATCATTATGAATGCTCCTGCGGCTGTATACATTTACAAAATACTGTGCTGTCGTGAGCACTGAGATCTACATAGGGCTCATTTGGGGCACTTCTTAAAAGTACGACAGTAAATCGTGGACAACAAACAAGCGAACCTTGGGTGGTACAGACTAATGAAACAAATGTTCAGAGAGAAAATATTAATTTCAGAAGGTACACTGCAGATCACTTGACACATATAATACCAGCGGCCACGTAAAAATGCTGAAAATGAGAGTACGCTCACATCTGAAGTAATCAAAATCTCCCAACTTTGCTTTACTATGGGACGCAACTCTAAGGCAAGAACGGGAATAAGCTACAGTATCAAATATATCACGTATCCAACAAATATGACAGCGAGTGACTAGTTAGTAGGTACACAGCCTGAACAAAGCTGAGAGAACAAGAAAGATGCAACATTTCATACTAGCACAACAAATGGACATGTACAGCGATCAAGGAACTGCTGGTTTTTACGGAACAGGAAGACGACGAGGTTAGAAAACTTGCTGGCTCAGGAAAAACCAAAAACACGTTCCAATTACACAGCTAAAGTTTACATGTTGGGAAAATGATATGTACTGTACCACGGCAACCAACAGAACACAGGGGTCGTGACAATACATGCAGTATACGCTAATCACTGGCAGACAACACTGAACGCTTTTCGTGAGGGTTACCATAAACCATGACATGGAAACGGAAATGAAATCTCAGCTGTTGAACTAAAGTGAACACGGTGATGTTTCCTACTTGTGCTCTAAACATCTTTAAAATGGAACGGATTCCAGCACTGTTAAGTAACATTTAGACAATTGGGCTTAAGCTGGAGGTCACCGTGAACAATTAACCTACTGAATACACAGGCAATTTTACATACCTGGTACACCGCAGTATGTCCATGTACAATGAATACGTGCAAGATCAAGAAACATCGCCACACCAAATCTTGCCAGTAGGCTATATACATGTAACTTCAGATCTCTACCCAACCAGTAAGAATCGAATGGAGATTTGTGTGCACCACATGTAGGAGTGAATTACCAGGAAGTTTTGACATCTGCTATGTTGCAACCGGTGATCTGTTTAACATGGCATGAATTTTCCACTCGGTGTTCAAAAGGTGCCATGGTGTGATATACCCTGAGTGAAAAACAAAACAAAACAAAACTGTTCCATGAGAAGTCTGGGATGAAACAGATGCACGATAATCTTCAGACACTCTCAAGATCATACTGTGCTACCCATCACATGCTTAAATGTATCCCAGGTGTTTTCACGTAAACCAATCACTTCGTGGCAAAAACAAACACTTAAAAACCCAAACTACACGTACACACACACACACACAAAATATATCACAAATCACAGAAAGCCCAGAATACAAGATCAGGCAACAGAACAAAGCTCATACTACGCAGCTTTCGAGTCTAAAGCAACAACTGTATCCAACTGGCACAAGGGTTGACGGTACCGAAGCTTGTGGTAAGAAAGCATGTAACAGAGGAGTTTACAGCAAAGAAATATCACACACAGAGAGGGTTTTTTTTTTTTTTTTTTTTTTTAAATAAGCCTACACAACAGACAGAAACAACTGAATAATGAAGCACAGTAGATAATCTGAAGTTTTAAATTCCCAATGGGCCATTGCACTTTGCTCCATATTAAAAAAAGATGCTTGCGGCTCTATGGAGAAAGAAGACGACGACAGTGAAGAAGAAAACGGTTGCTAATTAGGATCTCACCATACCTAAGTGCATTCAACTTACGCCTAATTTGATCTAAACATATATTATGTTAAAATGTGGGGAAATTCAGTCACGATCATCCCTTTTACTCTGAATGACAAAATATCTTGCTGTATTTTTCCTGCTTCCTGCATCACAGAGATCCTTTTTTTTTTCTAGCCATGCATGTTGTTTTCTTTTTTTCTCCTTCCCTAATCAACAGCACTAGCATCTATCTGCCTCTAATTCTGTAACAAACAGCATAACAATAACAATGAACAGCTTACAGTCGACGCGCAAACAGGCATAGAGAACATCAGACATGAACAACAAAGCACCACACATCTGTGGATACATGTATCTGTTAGTAACAAAGAGTATATATATATATAGCATCTAGCATTAATGAACAAGCAAACTGTATTGACTCTCAAAAGCACTCTTCTTAACGCACCCAATGAAGTAAGAGCATGTACAGGTATTTTACAAAGGACAGGATCTGAATCTCAGAAGTACATACAAAACCTTCACAAGCATAATTTCTCACCACACCAAAGATATTGTGTGCAGCAATCCGCACAGAAGATTATGAACTGCATGATGTCATCTTGTGCACAGAGCTAAACTGAAAATTTGTCTTATTCATACAGAAAAGTCAGACTTAAAGAAAAGAAAAAAAATCAGTAACTGGGGTGCAGCTGTCAAGATAAGTAACCAAACTTGAGCCAGATAGGTCTAAATGGAATAACATTTTTAATCCAGATGAGTCTGTTTTGCATTGCTAGAGGTAAAAACTTTCTTCAAGTCTGAGCATTGTGATCACTGAAATCAGTGTGGAAGAAGTGCCTCTCAATCAGTATCATCACAAACAGCCGAACTTGACGGTGAAAATAAATTTTGTCCTCCATCCAGAGTAAAAAAAATCATAGCATGCTTTTTTCAGAGAGAGAGAGAGTGTGTGTGTGTGTGTGTGTGTGTGTGTGTGTACATGTGTGTCTGTGAGAGAGACAGAGAGAGAGAGAGAGAGGGAGGGGGTTGGTTGGGGGTCATCACTTAGACAAGCCTGAACATCTACAAACAAAACGACACAGGATACAAGAAGCTGGGGGGACTGACAAAAGTGTGACAAATCCAATCCTGTGGTCTTCCTCAGATAAAAGAAAAGTAGATTGAAACACTGATGCTGAAGCTTTTACCAACAGATTACAAAATGTGCGAGGTCATGACCACAGCCGTGGTACAAACTTCGACAGCAGATCCACGCTTGCCACATAATGACTTCCAATTCTCAAACCAGGTCTTACTGAAAAACACATGCACACACCCCCTCCCCCTCCCCTAAAACAATGAAAAAAGCCCATAGGCTACTGTTTCATGATACTGGCATCACAAACAGAAATGGAGAAGTGACCTCCGAGCATGATTTTAACAATGAGAATCCATTCAATCACAGGACAAAGAACACATGATCTGCCTCACTGAAGCCATTTTGCCATTTTGTTAACAACACACAAATACAAACGACGTCTTCAAAGAAATCAGCACTGACTGACTGAGCTGCGATGTATTTTTCACAACCTAAACACTGCTGAACTGCAATGCTCATGTTACAAGTCTAACCACTGACTTGAAACAAATGTCTACTAATGCCCACCAACAACGAATGCTGACGTCGTTTCGGAGGCCACTTAGCCTTGTTCCGCACAACAAATATACCAGTACGTACATTTTTAAAGAAACCATGATTGCCACAAAGAGGATAAAAATTTAAGGGGAAACAGGGAGTGATAATTTAGTTATTTCCATCAGTATGGCTGAGATGGCATGGGTTGCCCAAAGCTATGTTATATGTATGTACATGCACTAGACCATTTGTACGAAGGCTTCTTTTACTACAAGTAATCCCACTTTTCTTGACTGGTCTTATGCAGGGATGTCGTCTGGGGTCGGATCTCGGCAAAAAGCCGATTTAAAAAAAAAAAAAAAAGCGCCGATAATCTGTCTGTAATGTCGGCTGACCGAGCCGAAGTTTTCACTAGTGAATCGGCTCGATTATGTCCGTTTCTGCCAGATTCCTGTGCTGGCTGGACTAATTTCCAAGAAAACGCAACTTTTGGTTTCAAGTGATTTTCACGAGAATGCAACTTTAGGTTACTTCGGCAGAGAGAGCCGAAACTTTCTGTAAAAAGCCGAAACTTTCATGGCTGTTTTGGCTAAATTGCCGAAGAAAAAAAATCCTGGCAACATCACTGGTATGTACACAGTTACTTGCCACACAACTCGTAATTTGTACTACCGGTATAAGGCAGCTCTTGTGACTGCCTGCAAAATGTGAAATTTATGCTCTTAAACTAGTTTAAAGTTACCATAACTATTCTATTCTGGCGATGCAAAAAAGACCACGAGTGTGGGATATTGGGCTGATTATGAAAGTGTGCAATAAATTTTCTTAAACACAATGATCCTGATGTTGGTAAATTGTAGAAGTTTCCTGCGACTGTGACATCATGTACATCTCGTACGAAAGCGCTCCAAACAACGTACGAAAGTACAAAAACTCATAGCCCATAATCATGGTCACTCAGAGTACACAAACACCTACAGACTCATCAATAGTAAAGAAGAGGACAGGGAATGGTACAGCAATTGCTCCTTCACCCATACACCTATCCAAGATGCCAAGTGATGTTCTACTACTTGAGGTGTTGTTAGATGCCAAGTGGTGTTCTACTACTTGAAGTGTTGTTAGATGCCAAGTGATGTTCTACTATTTGAAGTGTTGTTAGATGCCAAGTGTTGTTCTACTACTTGAAGTGTTGTTAGATGCCAAGTGTTGTTCTACTACTTGAAGTGTTGTTAGATGCCAAGTGTTGTTCTACTATTTGAAGTGTTGTTAGATGCCAAGTGTTGTTCTACTACTTGAAGTGTTGTTAGATGCCAAGTGTTGTTCTACTACTTGAAGTGTTGTTAGATGCCAAGTGTTGTTCTACTACTTGAAGTGTTGTTAGATGCCAAGTGTTGTTCTACTACTTGAGGTGTTGTTAGATGCCAAGTGGTGTTCTACTACTTGAAGTGTTGTTAGATGCCAAGTGTTGTTCTACTACTTGAAGTGTTGTTAGATGCAAAGTGTTGCTCTACTACTGAAAGTGTTGTTATCAGTGAAAAACAAGTGGCGGGATTTTAACTGCAGTTATGGTGAGAAACATACGATTTGAAAGCCAGACAATACGGGGAATGCTCGCACATGAAGCAAGTCAAGTTTCTCTTACTAGTTACCAGTATATATCTTTGGTTAGGGGGTCACCAAAGGAATGTTATTGTCTACCTGCCACACATAAAACTACCAACTGTTTTCACAGTACCCAACTGTTTCAAAGTGGTGTGAATTTACTTATATTCTTGACACCGACTATAACATAGAGACTGCCTTTTTAAAAACAAAATTCACGTAAATGTCATCTCAACATGGGCAGGTACTACTGGAGCAACACAGCTGCTGACGCGACTCAAAACTTTTGTCACCTAAAACTTGTCCAACTAACTTTATAACTGCAAATACAATTTTGCCGGACATCCAACATTTCCTGTTTAAAATATTTACTACGTGGCAGCGAGTTGCTGAGCCCAAGACAACAGGACTGTTAGTCTGGTACACACGGTCTGGGACAACAGAAAGTTTTCCTCAGCTGCAGAATGGGAACTGGTTTTTTCCAAGGCATGACTCACTGACTGCATCCAGCCATTTATTCTGATGAAAGATCTGAACCTTTTAGCTGGGAAGCAAAGCGAACAAAGCTTCATGATGCGGTCACATTTTCTTGCTGAGATTTGTACCCCTTTCGACAGACACAGCTGTATGACGGGTGATGCTTACCAGACACTGTACAAGTCAATCAGTGATCGCATTTACCAGTAACTTCCAGTGTTTTCCGAGTTGAAATTTGGAAATGCTGGTTTCAAAAATTGGCTACCAGTCAATTTTGAGCTCCACCAATTTTTATTACTGCCACAGTGCGTGTTGAGAAGTCATACCGAGAACCACTAATAGTCGTTTTCAGTCATCAAAAGACAGGAACACTGTGATGCAGCAAACTGTAACAGTTATACAAAGCATACAAGGGCTCAACAAATGGCATTTTATGTTATATGTGATACAACCACCAAACCCGAGCGCACCTCACACACACAAACATAAGCACCTCAACCTCTACAAACAGCCCACCGTGAGTGAGATGGAATTCCTCTCAGTACTGTGCACTGCCTCCCGTGCAGTGCCCATGGCACAATCTTCCAGAGCACATACATGTCTTGAGTATGCATTCCGTGTCACATCTTGCTGGACGAGTCAACAGTACAAGCATCACAAGCAATACACACACAAACGTACTCACGAACCTAACAAAGCAACTGGTGGGACGCAACGCTCACATGAGATACAGTACTGTACTTTCCGTGACGAAGGAAACAAAAGAAGCAATGCTGAGTCTAACCATGATTCTCGGCAATTACGATCACACTTATCTCGCTTGTCTTCACACTCACTCCAAATAATGCAAAAAAAGGCAGAGTACATGTACTTGTATGCCTCTACCACCAAAATGTAAAAAAAAAAAAGTCTCCAGCTTTCGTGCCCCAGCTTTCGAGCCCTCCGTGGATTCCACCCATGACCTGGGAGGAACACCACTGGAGCTGGCAGAAAGAGTTGGGGCAGCAAAAAAAAAAAAAAAAAAAAAGTCTCAGTCTGCATGAGATTTGTTTTTCAGGGCTGATGAAACGGACACACCTGATTGTCACCGTTTCATCAGGAAAGCTGACAAAACGTTCCCATAAACCCCACGGAAAACCTACAGTTTTCTCACAAACACTTACAACAAGGGGTCTATCAATCTGGTACATGAACTGTTTCTCTGGCCAGGACAGTTTACCCAGTAACTGGCTTCACTTTTTGGTGTTTCATCAGCCCGGATATTTTTCTGAAACGCCTCTCTCCCTGCAGCGCACAAAAAAAAAAAAAATCTGACGAGTGTGCCTAACTGCCAGATTTCGAATAGATTAACCTCAGTGTGTCGCAATAAATACAAAACTGCTCGTACAGTGATCCAACAGGACTGAACATCGATGTCACATTTTATTCTCCACTCTCGCAGACCATGTTCACGTCATTCATGACACTGTCCTCCGACCCTACATTCCCCGAGTCCATGCTCTCCGTCGTCGGCTCTGACGAGCGGCCCAAAGCAAACCCTTCAGCGTTCTGGTTCGCATTCTCTTCCTTTTTATCGCCGCCTTCATCCTCATCGTCATCTTCCTCTTCCGACATGAGTTTCTTGGCCAACTGAACGGCCGCAAACTCGTTGTAGTGTAGTTTACGTTTTAACTCAAACGCTTTCCTCTTTGCTAAAAAGAAAGAAAAGAAAACAGTTGAAGATCTCAGTAGTGGTATCCAGTTTGGAAGAAATCAGGGATAAAAGAGAGGCGGCTGCCTGCAGTTATATCACAATATCGCCATTATGGGGGATTTTTTGGTTCACTTTACTGCTGCATAAATGAGAGAAGTGGCGGAGACGTATCGTGTGTGTGTGTGTGTGTGTGTGTGTGTGTGTGTGTGTGTGTGTGTGTGAGAGAGAGAGAGAGAGAGTCACCTCGTTCTTCCGCTGTCTCATTCTCATCTTCCTCTGAAGACTCTTCCCCGCCGACTATGTGAGCTGACTTCTGTGAACCCCCCTCCTCCCCAGACTCGGCTAATCTGCACACACACACACACAAAAAAAAACCCACACAACTTGAATGAGGCCTTATCTCTATTTCCTTACAGTGTCTTCAACAACAATCCTGCAGCCAACAAGTGCAGGAGATCTTGAGGACATCCATTAGGATGCATCACAAACACCATGTCCCCATTCTGCCAAACTGGCTAATCGGGAGAAGCTAGCTGATATGTATGCATTCACTTTCACTCAAGCCACCAATACAATGGACAGTAAAATACAGTAAAATGTAATAATAATAATGAATACAGTTTATATAGCGCCTATCTGTTTTCTACGAAACACTCTTTGCGCTAACACACACACACACACACACACACACACACACACACACACACACACACACACACACACACACACTGAGTGCTGATGAAAAAATGGTCGGACAACAGCTCGAAAGCTTGCCTAAAGAGGTAGGTCTTTAAATGGGCTTTAAATTGAGTCAACGTGGGAAGATCCCCAATGGTGACATGTAAAGCGTTCCAGACGGAGGCCATAGTCATGTGGTGTGAAGGGCCAGTACGCAAAAGAATTAAAAAAGCTCTGTTTAGAGTGTGCTGGTCAAACAGAATTACGGTGGGTAGACCAGCATCTTTTTAGAACTTTTTTGGATGTGTTTTAATCAGATCCAAAACATGTTTGTTGTTAATATGTACTTTCTGAAATTACAAACAAAACAAACAAGATAAAGAAAAGGGGACTGGAAATAAACAAACAAGATAAAGAAAAGGGGACTGGAAATAAACAAACAAGATAAAGAAAAGGGGACTGGAAATAAACAAACAAGATAAAGAGAAGGGGACTGGAAATAAACAAACAAGATAAAGAAAAGGGGACTGGAAATAAACAAACAAGATAAAGAAAAGGGGACTGGAAATAAAAAAACTAAGGTACAGGGTCCATACAGGTTCACAGTCTCAAAAATTCATGACTTTTCCATGACTTTTCGTGGCCAACTCGCCTGTTTTCCATGACACCTTCCTCGCCCTCTTTCACACTGACACACGCAAGGGTAGAAATTAGAGCTTATCCAAGTTATCGCAGTCAGCAAGACCAGTGTTCAGAGTTAGTCATTAGCCTTATGGGAAGGCAGTTTGTTGGTATTTTTGGCAATCAGTCCAGTGAGTAATCACCAAGCTGACCGCTTCACTGTTGGGCTCAATATAGCTTCCATAAAATATTCTGAAATTCCATGACTTTTCATGACTCTTGAGATAATTTCATGACTTTCCAGGCCTGGAAAAGCTATTTCCAAATTCCATGACTTTTCCAGGATTCCATGACCTGTATGGACCCTGAAGGTAGGTGGGAACAGCCAATACACAACCAATGAAGTATATTTTCCCTTTAACTGTAACTAACCTGCCAAATTGTCTGATATTTTCTTACTATTAGTTACAAACTTCACACGTAACAATACTAATACTATAACACATCACGACTTGATTATTGATACTAATACTAGTACTTAATTGCTATCTGTGCATGCATGTATACATACACATAAAATGTGTAGGGGTGCGTGTGCGCTTAACACTGTCATACCTAGAAGCAAGTAGTGAAGGATCCAGTCCCCCAGCCTGTAGATTGCCGGCACTGCCTCTTCTCTCCCCTGCCTCGTCATCCTCCTCCGCGTCTGAGAATTTGTTGTACGGCGTCGGTGGCTCATCTACCTTCATGTGACCATAGTCTTTTCCCGGAGGATGAAACGTTGCTAGGATGTTCATCTCATCAAATTCCACTTCCCTCTTCCTGAAAACAGTTCATGAAATATTACATTTATCATTTCATTTGGTTTTCATTTTTAATGCACCTGGCAGTACACACACCCATTTATAAATTGTGACCCGTTCTCACAAAAAGGAGCATAAGTCGAAAATTATCAATTTTGAGATATGTATCACTGCAATCTACTGGTTATTCAGTTTAATTCAATTCAGCCTAGCGCGACTTACGCTCCCTTTCGCAAGAACGGGTCACAATTTATAAAGTTATGTACAACTAATGAAAATGCTCAGCAATATTTTTATCCACAGGCCAGCACACCTTTCCAAACTCCATCATATTGGATGCCTCATTCACTAAGTGCTTGTGTCAAAACCCAGGGTTCTACTCCTAGTTCTTTTTGTTAGACCCATGAGTGTTCCTTATACCTTTCAAATCTGAGGGTCACTTTGACCCTCTTGTAAAATTCAGAAAGTCGTTTTGTAAAATCAATGATGTACAGCCTCAAAATCTCTGCATCAGATTCTGACATCTCTGCGTAACGACGCACGCATACATGTGTCATAAGGAACACCATGACCATGTACGTCACATCCATTTATAAAGCTTTAGTTTATAAATAAAGTGGCAGATTAAATGCACATCTCCCCGATCACCCCGTAGTGCAGAGGGACGTAAAGCCTCAGGAACTGAACTGAATGCACAGCTTGTTCTAACCTGCTTTACAAATGAGGAGAGTCCCCACTAAACTACCAGTTGGCATGTGAACTAGCAAAAGTTGCACCAGCTTGACAAGCCGTGGAGTTGGAAAATAATACTAATACACGTACTAGTAACAGTGTGGCAATCAACTACCAAAAGCATGCAAACAGCACAGGGGTTATGAAAGCTGAAAAATCTTTAAAACCAACTAGCCCAAAACCATTTCCACTAGCCCAAAAATACATTTTGTCAAATATAGACCTATTCATAAATAAAAAAAAAGATTCACAACACTTTTATAACTGTTATGAACACGCGGTCGCCATGAAGGGTTTCCCGATTTCTGGGATGCGCACGCGCGGCGCGCTTCGCAGAGAAATCACTCTGCACTCACTGAGGTTTTTACGGAGAGTTGTAGCGAGTGGCTCACGCTAAAAATAGTTACTCTCACCCCAGCATCACACCAGAAACTGAGAGAGAGAGAGGGAGAGGGGCTCGCTGACAGTACCTTGTGCATTCAGCTCTGTGAAAATAAAGCAACCTCAACTAGTCCGGCGGGCCAGTGGTAAAACAATTTAACTAGTCGGACGGTATTTTCACTAGTCTGTGGGCTGTCGGACGAGTCTTTTCATAATCCCTGCAGCATGGTCCCTTTTCTTGAACTGAGCGTAAGAACCCGATTGGTTTATAATCTACACTCGTTTCAACAGTCCCATGGTAGTGTCAACTTTGGCTGTGCATTATAGCCAACCAGGAAACACGTTATCACACCATCGGTTTGCACTGACCTCAGCAAGTAAGAAACCTGGTTTTCCCACAGAACAACAATAACAACAGGATGAATGACATGCACTTTAAACAAAGGTCCTAGCTGACCTGGCATTGAGACGAATACATGTGCATCACTATCACCGAGTTGTACTGGTTTGACTTCAGCTGTTCAAGCCAATGGTACTGCCTTTGCCAGTTATTCCTACTGTTTCAAAACCATCATCCTTTTACTGAACACTCTGTCATGAACAGCTTCATACTGTCAGTGCCCTTGCATAACTGTGTGTGTACTTTACGATTATCACTGCACTTAAGCGGTTTGGCAAGGACACCTGGACATATGTTCACTACTCAAACTCTTTCTCAGGCTCGTTCATGCATACTAATCTCTCCTCAGTCTGTTCATAGATCTATCTGTTACACGTCTTTGAAAAATGTAAGAAACAAAGTGGTGAGCTGTCAGCTAGGACAGCCACGGACATTCTGGATGCAGCTTTCATAGTTTCCATGTCATTAAATGCCTGTATAGATTGCAACTTGCATGCACCCGGCCACTGTTCGGCTCTGCTAAATCGTATCTCCTGCTAAACCATGCGTGCAATAAGACCAAAATGACTACACCCAGCACACGTATACGCCTGTGCATGACATGTCAAGGCATCCAAATGTCCAAGTGTTGGTTGCCACAATACTGCATTGAATCTATGCCGAAAATGCATATTATACGCAGTTTATCATAAGTCTCGGGTGTGCGGAAGAGCTACTCTATGCTTCTGAACTAAGTCCACGGACCGCGACACACGAATACTGCAAACAGACACACGCCTAGCTTTGATGAAGATGCTACTAAAAAGCATTCTGTTTCC
The DNA here is from genome assembly GCA_018292915.2 of Batillaria attramentaria. Lineage (NCBI taxonomy): Eukaryota > Metazoa > Mollusca > Gastropoda > Batillariidae > Batillaria > Batillaria attramentaria. The sequence goes on from JACVVK020000261.1 coordinate 618,876, forward strand.
AAAACAACAACTTACGTGGCCTTGTCGATGCTAGATGTGTGCTTTAGAATGCCTTTCACAGGCTTCTTCTCCGGTTCGGAAGCCATTTTTCATCCGAGTATCGTCCCCTATGTAACGGGACTTTTAATTGGTCATCCTACTAGCTCTGCTCGGTCCTGCCTTTTCTTGTTAAACTCTTCGTAATAATTATTCTTGTCGGAAAAAATTGCAGAGAAAATATCTTCAACGCTTTAGCTTCATATTACAATAATGTGGATTTTTTTTTTAGGAATGCGAAGGGAAGTCACTTTCGTAAATGCACAAATATTGACCAATGGTGAATAGGTTTGCTTCAGCATCCAGTTGTGATGCCATTTTGTAAACAAGTACATGTCGATGTTTTGTTGCACATGATCAGGGATGCACTGATTATCTAAGATAATTCACCAAAGAGAAAGTTTATGAAGCGCACGATTGAGGTAATGCCGTTGTTGGTATGCAGAGTGCATGTTTTTAATTGTAGTCTTCACTTATAATACTAAAAAAAAAAAAAAAAAAAACCCAGCCTAAAACAGTACTACAGTCGAGCACCAGCAGGAAATGGATTCCTGTCGACTTATCAAAATCTGCTGTGCTGCGAAATTCTGCCCCAGTCAGTACGCTCAGTACGTTTAAAAATAACATCTACGTATTTAGCACCTATTGACAACGGCTGACGTAACTCCGCGAAACCTGGCCAGGTGATTGGGTGGTGGGGTACTTTCAGTTTGACAGGTAAGGACTGAAGTAATGGGATTTCCCAGTAAGCGTAATGCTTTGGATTTTGAAAGGAGCAAAAATAGCGTATACTCATCATGCAGCCATTATAGCTGATAGTTGCGTATAGTCAGTCAACAACAGAGATTCAATATGGAGGTCAGGGACGCAAGGTAGGGCTAGACAATTATTGGAAAGAAGTCAGTTTTTGTGTGGTACGCAGAGCAGATACATTTATCAGATCATCCGTAGATATCAAAGGAATGAATGTAAACATTCAACATAGCAACAAATAAATCCGATGTGCATATTTCATAATCATGTGTGTGTGTTTACTACTAGGGTCAAGGAATGGCACCAGCTTTTAAACCCTCGCTACATGCAGTTAATATAAAAATGCAGGTTAATACTAAATATCTTGTTTTATAGTACACTGAGTGACAGTTGGTGTGACCCACCGATTGCACAACATCAAAGTACTCGCATTAACCAACAAGCATTTCTAGCTCAAGCTGTTGAATTTGTAAATGGTATTTGATGATTATTTAAAGTCAACAATGATGTGTCGCATCTAAACAGCTGCAAAATGTTTGCAATGGTCATTGCAACCATTACACTATCAGTGGATCTGTTTCATTTCCTGTGCTTTATTTAGGTTTGTTCAAGCAGGTAACTGATGTAATATTTCGTCTGACACTTGTCAGTGGAACTAGATTAAATTTTACACTCTGAGCTGAAAGTGAAAGTAAAAGTAAGTTAGACTGTGAAAACCAGCCACATTAAACATACATCCATATCCTGGGATTAGAGTGTTCTTGTAGGCCCCTATACTTTGATATGGAACTGCATTACAGTTCTTTGGATTTTGTTGTTGTTGTCACGTCATCGTTTTGTTTTTAACTCATTTCTTGCCAAGCAAGTCTAGGGTTGTACACCAGGGGGCTCACTAAAAAAGTCATAATTAGGTCTGCATGGATTTAAATTTGGCTCATTTGGAGTGTTGCACTTTGATTATACTTGTGTTTGCTGCAGTAAGAGCCGTTAAGGAACTGTTAATCTTGCCACATTTTCACATACAGGGCCAAAACCCCAAAAGAGTTAAAAATGTAGGGTACTCGTGCGCAGTATGAAATGTGTTAAAAGTTGTAGCACGCTAATACCGCGGTTGCCGGTTACGAAGAGTCGGGTGCTCTCCAGCGCCGGAGACGCGAACGGTCCTCCTGATGTGGGCTACGCATGCCGCGATGGCGAGCAACGTGAGCGTTTCGACCGGCGAAGATGTTCGCGATAAAATTAAATCAATGAAAGTTCCTGAGCTGAAAAAAATATCTGAAAGACAGGGGCGTGCGTTTTAGTGGCTACACAAAAGCGCAGCTTATCACTCTAGCCCTTGAAGCAGATCGGCAGTCGCTTCAACCGAGAGCTAGGCGGTGTAAAGGTCAAGTCGACCTGTGACTTGTGGCTTGCCACTAATTTTTATTCAAGCACTTTGGCTGTTTATCAGTGCGAACTGAACCAGTTTTGCTTGGAAATGAAAGTCTTTCTTTCTTGATTTTTGGTTCCATAACCATTGTGTTCAAACAATGTAGGTACCGGGACAGAATTTGTCCGCTTGTACCCGACGAAATGGCGGCTGCACACGCTAGGCCACCGAGGCGGGTCGACATTCTGCCTTCGAATCGATTTTATCCACAAATTTCTTGAAACTTTTGAAGAAAAGGGCTCAAACTGAACGATCTCACCATTAGGTAAGACCATCTCTGGGAATTTCTCCAGGTTATCTGATTTTCTCGAGCCATTTTGGCAGCCGATAGCAACGCATAGTGCGGCATCGTGTGTGACTCGAGTAGCCCACATGCCGAGTCTATCAAGCCTAGTCTCGGTCCAAAATCGCGCACGTTCACGCATGTTCACGAGAATCGGCAACCGCAGTATTTCCCTGAGCTTGCTCAAAATCTCAACTGTTATTTTCGGCAAAAATAACAAATCTTGGTTGTCTTACCAACAAGTAATTCAAAAATACGTAGTATTATTTATTGTTGCTGCTGCTGTGATGATGCTGATGCTGATGATGATGCTGATAATGATTATTACTGTTAAAATTAATATAGCTATTACTGAATTCATGAGTATTATTCACAGTTTTTTAATTGACATTTCAGTTTCCTGGACTCCCTTGATTTGGACGACGTCAGTGCGATTATCATCATGCCTCGTGGGACCGGGGAAGCTTTGTCTGGTGGTGCAAGCAGTAGTTCCGGTGAAAATTACCGCATTCTCACCGGTACCTGCCCAGATCCCAAATGCCACACAAAACTGCACTTCCTGTCTTTCAACACGAGTGTGGAGTGCACTAACTGTGGTCAGCGCCATGACAAATCAGCGCTCCTAGACGTGGCCGAGGCTCCCAAGTCGGCCAGCGCCATGCACAGCTTTCTGCAGTCCTACTTTCTCGGGAGTTTGAAGCCTGAACGTGGCACTGACAATATCAAGGTGAGGAAACAGCTGCATGTTGTATTGCATCTGTTGGCAGGTTTGGTTAATTTTCTGCTGTGAGATCATAGATGACTTGGTAGCACAGGATGTGAAGTTATCTGATTTGTAGGTCAGGATTTGTAAAATCTTTTTCTTCATGTTGTCATTCGCCATTTACACTGTCATGCCGGATAGTGAGATGAATAATGTTGTTTTCTCCTCCATTTCGTCTGTGTGTCCATAGAGCTTGGATCATACAGGGATCGATTTTCTCGCACGCCGTGCGGCTATGTCTCATATTTTGATAAAATGTCGCATAGAAATTTCACAAAATGCGTCATATGTCGCACAAACATGACATCACAAGCGCACTTGACAACGCGAAGCAGAGATGCGCTGTCTGTGTCAGTCATAGAGTCTGTTACACTAATCTAATTTTAGTGATGAGGCTTACTTATCCCGCTCGCCACGCGCGCTGCCAGGAACTCTCGCTCGAAAGAGTTGCAAAAAATATTCTCAGTTCTGCGATCGAGAGGTCCTTTTCCGTTCATAACATGAACGTCACTGCACTTAGGAACAGGCTCTTGGCACAGACATGTGACAGAGTGATGCGGGTGAACTTGATTGTCCCATAGAAAATGAAAATGTCTCATAAAAATGACTGGTCAAGGAGACAATGTCTCATTGGCATATTTGAGTAAATCCATCCCTGATCATACTATTCATAGTGGCTTTTCTTTATTGGTCACACTTCATGTCTCAGCTGTTGAAGTAGCTGGCACCATTGTAGAACATGCTCTGTAGTTTGATTCTGTTTGCCACAGGGGAGGATTGTAAAACGATGCGAACCATAAAATTCTTGTGTGGCTTGGCTGAAATTACATTCAAATCTCACCATGGTCTGTTGGCAGGTCCACGGCCTTTCCAACTACGTGTGCAAGCTGCTGTCCCCAATTCTGAGTCGATACGGGATGGACAATAACACTGGCCAGGCCAAACTTCTCAAGGAGTTGGGGAAGGGGGAGATCTTTGACTGTGCCATGCTCTCTGACCGCGCTTTCCTTCTTGACCCTGAACACATTGACATCGCTGGCTACGGACGTGACCACTCCGGCAGCGCCACCTACCTGGCCGCTACACTGAACGTAGTGCGTCAGGTGAATGAGGAGGATGACAGACTGATTCCCATCCACGCAGACGGAGACGGCCACTGCCTGGTGCACGCCGTGTCGCGCGCTCTGGTTGGGCGCGAGCTCTTCTGGCACGCGCTTCACCTCAACCTGAAGAATCACCTGTGTGACAACCTGGAGAAGTACAAGGAGTTGTTCAAGAACTTTGTGGACGTGGACGAGTGGCAGGACATTATCGATGAGAGTGATCCCAATTTTGTGCCCAAGGACTACGAGCCGGTGGGACTGAGAAACATTCACATTTTTGGGCTGGCCAACGTCCTGCACAGACCCATCATACTGCTGGATGACCTGCAGGGCATGCAGAGTTTTGGAGACTACTCAGGTAAGTGAGGAGGGTTTTAATCGAAGTCTGTAGGTTTCTGTTTCCCTGTATGCACGCAGTTATTTTATTTTATTTTATTTTATTTTATTTTATTTTATTTATTTATTTTTATTTTTTTTGCTGCCCCAACTCTATTGCCAGCTCCAGTGGCGTTCCTCCCTGGTCATGGGTGGAATCCACGGAGGGCTCGATAGCCGGAGCAATTTTTATTATGCATGATGATGGAGATGAGGATGACAGTAAGATGATGCCATGGAGGTCCGTGTGGTTTGGGACTGCAGGACAGGGCTGCATTCCACGCTTCCTGTCATAAATATACGGGCGTTAACCAGGCCCGGGAACCACGGCACCTGCAGTGCCGGCCGTGTAATCATCCACATCGTGAGACGTGTCATACCAAGGAAAGCACCCCCAAAGTCGCACCCGTGAAGTGGGTGAATCTCCGCTGTGTGGCAACAACCTCCCCCCTGGGCCCATAGCACACCCGCTCTTGGTAGGAGTCGACCTAGGTAGGAAAAATCCTGCTTGCCTCGGCTGGGACTCGAACCCGGGTCTCCCGGTCCATGGCCCGAAGTGCTAACCACTACACTACGGGGGCCGGGCATGCAGTTAATTTACCACGCAGAATCCATTTACCGTTAGTAGCCCCAAGAGAGATGGGGGCAGAGGTTGATTCAAAGATGATCAGTGATCAGTCATTAATGTAAGTTCATTTGTCCCTGAAGACGTGAAGTCGTCTTGCCTTTGTTCTGATATTGTATGGAATACCTTGTACTTTGGGTTTTTTTTTTGTTGTTGTTGTTGTTTTTTATTATAGATTATTTATTTGTTTATTTATTTATTTGTATTTGTCTCACACCAGACTAACTGATGTCGTTTTTCACGCAGGTGTGTTCTTACCAGCATTGCTGGAACCAGACCAGTGTCGAGGGAAGGATGGGAGCCTGAACAAACCCATCTGTATCGCTTGGAGTAGCCAGGGACGCAACCACTTCATTCCTCTAGTTGGGGTCAAAGGTAACGGAAATGAAACTTCTTAGAGTTTTGTGTTTGTTTTTTTCTTATTTTTGTTGTTTGTCTGTTTTTCTTTCTTTCACCCGGGTCTTGCTGAATCAGTTTGACTTCTGACAGTATTTGGTGTCTGCCAGATAAAGTTTCAGATAAGTTTGGGGTGGTCGGTGGTCTAGTGGTTTAGAGACTTTGCTACCAACGCGAGAGGTCAGGTTTAAGTCCCACTCAAGGCAAAGAATTTTTCCTTCTCGTACGTGGCACCGTTCATTCGGGCCGATCATCAGGGGTTCTCTCCGGTTACTCCGGCTTTCTCCTCCTCTGCTTTGGATATGTTAGCCCACGAAATTGAAAAAAAAAACAACGCAAAATTCTAAGTTACAAAATTTAGATAGCTGAGCTGACCCTTCGCACCACATGAATGTAATGTATCCAGTGTGTGAGAGAATGCGCGTGATTCGCGTGAGCGGCGTGCTGGGTTCAGCTCGTCTTACTTTGAGCCAGTTCAAGAAATTGGGTAAAGTGCCTGCACAGTACACAGTTATTCTTGTCATTATTATTTCTGTTGTTGTTTGGCTTTGTCTTGGTAGTGGTATTTTTATTCAGTTTTGTGGCTTGTCAAGGAGGTGATGTTGAACAACAGCTGTACAGTCAGTTACGAAGGATGAATGCAAGACGCGTTTGTGTTAGACCTGTGACACGTTGGTCTGATACTATAGCGATGGCTTGTTGTAAAGTTTATGGAAAGTAGAGAGATGTGAACGCAAGAGATAACGTTCTGTGTTCTTGAAGTGTACCCATTACTGTTTGCATTATGTGGAGAAGAGGCTTGCTACACACCATACCATACTGCATACCAATTACCATACCAAAGTATCATACCGGACCTTATTGTGTGCCATGCCATATTGCACCACATACTGTACTGCATACCATACCACACCATACCATACCATGCCCTAATGCGTACCATGCCATACTGTACCATGCCGGGGGAGCCGGGGTGGTCGAATGGTAGAGCGTTGGACTTCTAATGCTCGGGTCGTGAGTTCGATCCCGGCTGGGGCCTAATATTTGTGCTGGCCTTTTCATCGTTGCCCTGTCTTTGATATCACCCTATGTGGTGGAAAAGGACGTTAAACCCCCAAACACCCACCCACCCCCCATGTACCGTGCCGTACCATGACCAGGTAGATTTGTTTTCCAGGTAAACCAAGCCCACAGTTACCCCGCTACATGCTACAGAAAACGTGGGGGGTGTCTTCCACACTTCTGGACAGATACATTGAGTTCACCGACAGCTGCTGTGCCGTCGGGGGCACCAAATGCTTGCAGGTATGCGTCTGTATGAGAAAAACAGGAAATTACAGGTATCCAGAATAATCAAGCTCATCTCAGACTTTTGTGTTTTTGCAAAGTTAATTAAATCGGATGTCAGATGGAAGGTATCCAGGTGGGATTGTATGCATGGTTATAAATGGTTGGCCTTCTTTAAAGCAAGTGATACTTTATACAGGTGGCCATGTAGGCAGGTTTACTTGGATCAGCAGCAGGCCGTGAAATGGATAGGGTACCGGGTATATTGTGTTTGTAAACCTCTTAATATTTTTATTGTCTGAGAAGAAACGTGTTGAAGCTGAACACTTTCGTTGATGTGCATTTTGTACGTAACTATACATGTATAACATCTGTGTTTGGCAGGATCGGTACCTGCAACGACTGGTTGCAGCGATGGAAGAAGTATTCGTGGAACACCACGGTGTGCACCCGTCCCTTGTGGCAGAGGTTCACCAGTACTCCTTCAAAAGCCAAGGTCTGTTTCACATGTTGCAGCTTGCCCCTCCCCCACCCGCCCCCCCCCCCCACCCCCCCCAGCAGATTGGAAGAAAACACAGACGAGTATAAACATTTTGGTTTTGTTTGTGCCACCTTGATTCCTACTGAATGAAATGTGTGTACTGATCAATTGAAATAAGTGCAATTTAGTGATGACTGTTGTGTGGTAATAGAATTCAGTCACACTCTAGCTTAAGTTGAGAAGTTGAGAAATCAGAGCTGTGGACAGATTTTCACATAAATGTTTCTTTGCATTTTAGATAGTGCTTAAGGTGTATAAAAAAATATTTTCTGAAATTGTCGGCAGGTTTTGTGGGAGCAAAGCCGGAGATGGTGATCGAGGAGACGAAGAACGCCATACGAGAGGGCCAGCTGTTCCGATGTCTGACATGCGAGTCCCTCGTGCGTTTCAACTTCTCCAAGCACATGCTAGGGAAAGGTGGCTCCCTCTACAAGCTGGCTGTGGATACACACAAAGAACTGCTCACCAACAAGCTGTACCGGTTTCCTACAGAAGGTAGGTCTCGTCTGAAGTAGTTGATTTCCAGATGTGCTTGTGTGTCTGCGCAATTTTTTTTTTAGTTTTTTTTTTTAAACTTACATTCATGTATGTGCACTGTGGTTCAAAACGCAAACGTCATCTGCATACATACAGATGTACATCAACATTGTGTCATATCTTTGGACTTTAACTTGTTAGATGCAGGGGCTGCTTTTATTGCATTTTTTTTTTTTTTTTTTTTTGGCGTATATACTGCATTTTTGGGACACCCGATGCATTTTCAAGGGACATGCTCGTACACATTTTGAAACGGCTTTGACAGCTTGCTTAGCTAATCCCTTGTCGAATTACCATTGGAAGGCAGGCAGCCATGTGCGACACGAGTTTGATTACACTGATCACTAGCCAGTCTAGTGACAACAGGAAGCGCTCTGTGCTACTTTCTGTTGCACTGTGATTTCCTTCACAGGCTGATATCATAGCAATCAGAACCTTCTTTCTTATGTGTACACATTTTTTTAAGCGCCATACACAGTTTTACCGACTCCTTGCTTTCTCTTTTGCAAAATGCAAAACACCAGTGTGACCCCTGTAGATGATTGTACCACATACGTATAAGAAGTTTTGTTCTTGATTGGAAAGATTCAAACATTCAAACGACTTTATTGTGTCCATCAAGAACAAATTTGTTTTTTGTTCAGGGGCATGAATAAATAAAATAAAAATAAAATAAAGGGTTAATAATTAAAGGTAGCTTCACTATGTATAACTAATATAAGACGAGCAAACTAAAACTGATAAGAAAGGACATAATGCATAAATTATGTTGATGGAGAATGATATATATTATATGTATTTCTGTAGTTACCCATGTATCTGAGTTTGTGTTAGTGAGGTTTTCTGTTACTGAAGGCATAACCTGTCGCTACGACCGAGTCAACGATTTACTGGTGCCGGACATGGGTATGCTGAGCTGTCATTTCTGTCACGGGTAAGTTGCTTCACGCAGTTCATCTCTGGCATCTTCTGTCAGTGAGTTGTGCTGTCGTTGGGGTATTGACATTGTAGTGGTCCTTGCAGCTTCGTCTGTTATTCTTTCAGCATTGTGACGTACATGTTTGCAAACTATGTCTCAAGTGAGTCTTCAGTGAGTGCATTATGATGTCCTTGAGCGTTAGTGTGGTCCGCTGTAGAATGAGCAACTCTTAAAGTGTGAAAAAAAATGCTTCAGGCAGTGTCGCCGTTGATTTCTGTTGATGTCCCTTTCAGTAGATATTTAGAAATCACAATGTTATACACTATGTAGATCCATCCTCCTTGTTTTAGTATGCGGGGCTTAAAATAGTTGAAAAGAATAAGATACATGTCGTTAAAAGTTAAATGCTCCTTGAGGTGTGATACTTATAGCCTGTTGTACACACTGTGTCTTCTAAAAGAAAAACGTTTTAAATTAAAAATTGAAGCCTGGATGATAGCCTTTAAGAGGAATCAAAGTGGAAAAGCTATATATACTTCTGTAGTGTGCATAAACAAGAATGTCTACAATTAATGAGTGCTTGTTTACTGTGTTGTCCAATCTGTAGGGACAGACTGCGAACCGTGCACGGTGATGGCAGTATCGAATACAAGAACGGCGACCGGACACTGACCCCTGCTGGCACCACCACCAAATGTCTGTGTGGGTTCAAGCATTACTGGGATGGGAAGCTGTATGACAACCTGCCTGAAATGTAGGTGTTAGGATCACTTTATCACTCGTGGCCTCTTGATCACGCACGTTGAACTAGTTTAGAAAACGTTGAAGTGTTTCTTGGCTTCAGATAAGATGAGATAACATTACTTTATTGATCCCTCATGGGGAAGTTACATGTCCGCTCAGACAAAGCAACAATACAATACAATACAATACAATACAATATATTAAAATTCATTAAAAAAAAAAAATCTGCACACACACACACACACACACACACACACACACATAGAGCAAAGATCACAGTTGTATGCCGCACATAAGGTAATAAAATACAATACATTAAAATTCATAAGAATTCTGCACACACACACACACACACACACACACACGCACACACACAAAGCCATGCACACACACACAGGCGAATCACATACATTCTCTCACACACGGGACCTAAACAATCATGTCGTGTGAGTGGGCAGCTCAGCAATTTAGGTTTCAGAATTTTAGAATTGCATTTTGAAAGCCCCGATGGTTGGCCCGAATGAATGGTGCTGGAAAATTCTTGGCCCCAAGTGGGACTCGAACCCCAGCCGCTTGCATTGGTGTTAAAATTAATAAAAACGTTACCTCTACACCACCGACCTCCAACCATGAATCTGCCCACCCCCTCCCCCAATGTGTGTCAAGGGCAATGCAGTCGGTGGTCTAGTGGTTAAGAGACTTGTCACCAATGCGAGAGGTCAGGGGTTCGAGCCCCACTCGGGGCAAAGAATTTTTCCTTCTCGTATGTGGCACCGTTCATTCGGGCCGATCGTCGGGGGTTCTCTCCGGGTACTCCGGCTTCCTCCCCCTCTGCTTTGGAAATGTTCAGCCCACCAAGTTTGAAAAATAAATGCATATCTTAATTCCGAAATTTAAATAGCTGAGCTGACCCTTCGCACCACGTGATTGTAATACGTTTATGTCCTGTGTGTGAGAGAATGCGTGTGATTCACGTGAGCGTGCGTGTTGGGTTTAGCTCGCGGCGCTTTGAGCCAAAATATTTGGGATAAAGCGCCTGTATTAATGCGATTATTATTATTATTATTATTATTCTCATAAGGTTTGTGTCTTTTCATTGTGGAGAACAGTGAAGGAAACAGAGTAGTTACTTATCAGCTAAATAGTCTCTACAAACAATTTGTCATCCATATGACTGTCACACAAAATAACATTCCAACATGGTTTCTGCCGTGATCAGGCTGGTGGTGCCGTTGGAGTGGAACGGGAAGAAGGTAGAGGACACGGTCTGTTGGTTCCAGGATGAGTCAGACCCGCAGCTCAACAGCAACGTCTACCAGGTCGCACAGGACTTGGTGCAGAAACATTTTCCTGGTCCGTCTCTCTTCCATTTTGACCAGGAATAGTAGAGAAACTTATGTCCTGTTTAAACAGACCATAGAACTACGAGGGGGGTCGTTGTAATAATTTATTTTAGAGAGATCATTCATCGTCTGTAATTTGCCTCCATATGTCTTGTTTGCTGTAGCTGTGCAGATGAAACAAGTGTATGAATATGCATTGCATTGGCAATTGTTATGTATGGAAAATCCATTTTTCCTGATACCTCTTTGCCATGAAGAGGGCTGGTTGATACTCATCAGCATCTTGTGTGTGTCACAGTGTGTGTGGGGGGTGGGGGAGGGGGATGTCAGTTGGAGGGTGCGTATTAAATGTGAATTTTACGTGCCAAATAGGAGAGCATGATTGCATGACAGTATTTTCAGTGTTTTCAAGGGGAGTGCTGTTGTTGACAGTTGAGCAGTGGAGGTTATATTATTGGCTTTGTGTTTGTGGACAGGTGAGTTTGGCAGTGAGCGACTTGTCCAGAAAGTGGTTGACACCCTTCTCCGGCAGACGGCCACCCGGGCTGTGGAGAAAACGGAGAATGCTGTCTCCCCCACTTGCGACCAGGGTCAGCCCAAATGGGCTTCCGATGAAGCGTCCAAGATTATTCTGTCAGGATATCAGGTAAATGAGAGTTGACTGTTCTTCTTATTGTTGTTGTTCTTGTTGATGTTTTATTTTGTATGGTTTTGTTTGTTTTTTTTGTTTTGTTGTTGTTGTTGTTGTTTTTTGTTTTTTTGGGGTTTTTTTTTTTTTTTGGGGGGGGGGGGGGGGGGCTATGCACACCACTTGTTCTGTGGGATGTGGTACACCTTTGTTTGAAACATGAGGGGTGGGTGGGTGTTTAGGAATTTAATGTCCTTTTCCACCACGTAAGGGTGATACCAAAGACGGGGCAACGAGAAAAAGGCCAGCACAAATATTTGGCCCCAGCCGGGATTCGAACTCACGACCGAGCATTGAGAGTCCAACGCTCTACCATTCGGCTATCCCGGTTCCCCTGTTTGAAACATGATGAGTCTGAACTTGTCTTGGAAACACCTGCGTTGATGATTAAAGTTTAGGAGACAGCCTTGATGGTAACACCTGCATTGATTAAGGTGGATGTTGGTAATACCGGTGCTGCTAACACTTGCTTTGATTATCAGTGTGTTGATAAAACTTGTGTGTTGATTACCATGTTGAATGTGCTGGTTATGATCGTGCCATTATCACCTGTGCACATTGTGAGCGCAGCTAGTTGGTTATGGGATTACTAACCTGCGCTGATAACACTGTGTTGACTACAAAGTTTAATGTGTTGGTAAAACTTGTGCTGGTTATGATCGTGCCATTAACACCTGTGCACATTGTGAGCGCAGCTAGTTGGTTATGGGATTACTAACCTGCGCTGATAACACTGTGTTGACTACAAAGTTTAATGTGTTGGTAAAACTTGTGCTGGTTATGAACGTGCCATTCACAACTGTGCACATTGTGAGCGCAGCTAGTTGGTTATGGGATTACTAACTTGCGCTGATAACACTGTGTTGAGTACAAAGTTTAATGTGTTGGTAAAACTTGTGCTGGTTATGAGCATGTTGGAAACATCTGTGCACATTGTGAACATAGCTACCAGTAGTTGTAGGTTATGGGATTATGAACCCGTGCTGATAACACCTTTTTTTCTTTGTTCTTTTTTACTCCTGTGTTAATGGCAAATGTGTGATGTTAATGTCTGCATATGTTACCCATGGTTGCAGTCGCAGAGTATTCACAAAGAGGAGTTGAACAAGAGCGAGGCTGAGCGCCAAGTGAAACAGAAGATCTCAGCACATGCTCCCCAACAGCAGGCTCGCAAATCGTTTGACGGAGCGTCACCTTCTCACAGCGGGAACAAGAGAGGGAGCCCCGTGAATGTTCCTGCAGCTGCCAAAGTAAATATTTTGTTGTCGTCAGATTATTCTCACCTCACTGTTTGCTACAGGTCTGCTGTCTGTGGAAGACAAGATAAGTCTGTGCGCTTCATATTCCTAAATCAGGTAGCCTTTCAGCAGACTGTCTGAAGGATTTAACTGTAGTGAGTTAATTTTCATGGGAGAAAAAAAAAAATGCTCACATTCTGTAGTGAAATATTGATACTGTACAACTTACTCTTTGATGAAACAAGTCACAGTAAAACTTAGTGTCCAATCTGAAGTTTTCAGACTGTAACACAAACCAAGATTGTTTCCATTTCTGTTCTAGGCAACGGGTGTGATGGACAAATCGTCCGGTGATACTTCACCACAAGGTTCCTCCAAGTCCACCCCCACGGCCACCCCACCCTCCACCCCAAAATCTGCTGCAGTTGGCAAGAAGATCCGCATCACAATGGCTGATGGGAGAAGTGTAAGGAAAGATCATACTCATACTCACAGTTCCTAATTAAGTGTTTGATCTGTCACTTGAGCCGTAGCAAACATCCTGGTCTGTACTGATATCTCACTGCATTGGTATGTCACAGACTGAGCAGTCTTTTTCGTCAACAAGTTGGGGGTTTTTTTGAGTCAAAGAAGCCGGCATTGAGAAGCTCTCATGTTTTGCCATCATTTGAGGTGTTGACATCTGAATATGTTCACATCTGAATAGCTGAAGATATCTGGGCCCGTATGTAATAGTCGAGGTTAGGGCTTTTAGCCCTGGGTTAGAGTCTAACCTCGAACTAAACCAGCTCAAGGGTTAAATTTTCTGTTGTTTTTTTGTTTTAAGTCAAGAAGTGGGCCCATTCCAGCAAGGTGCCTAAGCTGTTATAGAAGGATTTTTTCTTCCTTTCTTCGCTTCCTTTTTGGGTTTCTTTTGTCCTAGTCTGGGTTAAGCCCGTCGCCGTGGGTTAAATTAACCTCGAGTTTTACGTGCGGGCCCTGTTGTGAAGTTCAGGCTGGGGATTTTTCAGTCATTAGGCAATTTTCAGCCAGATTTCCTATTCTTTCAGCAAAACGAAAATCTCTCTCAGCCAAAGAAAAGGAAGGGTAGGGATACATGTCATTCCATATGGGACACTCAGACTTCGTTTTTGAAGACTTGCATGTCAGTACCAGGGCAGTATTTTACTTTTGGGTGCTAGAAGAGGCCACTAAATGCCTTTAAAACTGCTCCTCGTATTCTGCACCGGTGCATATCAATCGCTGCTCTGAGTCTTAAAAAGAACTTATCTGATACTTAGCTAACATAATCAGGTGTGCACATTCTTCTGATCGTGCTGTCGCTCCTCAGGAGATGCTGACGCTGACAAAAGATCTGACCTACGCAGAACTCCAGCAGCATATCGAAGAAGCCGTGGGCATCCCGTCGGCTCGGCAGAAACTGAAACTGGGTTTCCCGCCCCAGGAACTGAAGCCGCCGGCAGAAGGGGAAGAGGAGAACATCGTGCCCATCCATCACGGGGATAAGATACTGCTGGAGGTCTTACCTGAGCCTGCTGTCGCTGAGACTCCTTCAACGTCTACACAGGGACAAGGTAGGTTTTAGCAGTTTTTGAAAAATCATGACATGAAGATGTATACATGCAGGAAGCCCACGTGCTTACATATTGGGATGAGCCTGGAAAATCACGTGCTCTGGGGCACAGCATGCAGGTTACCTCAGGGCTGAGGTAGATTTCTCAGGCTTGCCGCAGACCTGTTGTTTATGGTGACAGTGATAAAGACTTAAAAGACTTGATATAACACATGGCTCCACCCTCACTGAGTGCTTAGGAAGAGGTTTTGAATTGGGGGGGGGGGGGGGGCAGATGGTTGATAGAGTGATGTGCAGAAGAGATGAACCTTAGTCACTTTAACTCATTCAGCACTGGCAGTTTTCTCCCTTGACATTCCGTGGAAATTAAACGCTTGGAGGGGCTTGTAAAAAATAGCAAAAAAAACCCCACAACTCTTTTTACACGAAGAACCGCGTATCCTGTGCGGTCCCATTATGCCGATGAAGCATGATGGACCACTTCCGTGTTCCAGGCGTTTGAAATTCGCTATGCATTGGTCATGTGCTTTGGGCTCGAACATTGTGCAGGCAGACTGGATATGCAGTCGTTAGTGTTGAAAGAGTTAGGAATGCAGTGGTGGTCGCTACCTCCCTCACTGACTCAGGACGGTCCACAGTTTGCAGATGTACTTTAGTGTAAGTCGCTTTTCAGGGCACTCTGAATTCTGACACGAAGGATGACCTACAACATACAACAAAGCAGAAATCAACGGGTTTGAAATGAGGGGGTTTGCTCTGCTATTCAGGGTACAGGGTACAACGAATGCCCATTTCAGGAGAAATTGAGCTTGTGGCTTAGCCAGGTAGATCAGTTTTGTCAGCGGTCAGCCCCAGTTCTCTCTCTGTACTTGCTTTTTGCAACAGACCACCTCTGTCTAATGCCACTTGCATTCTGTGTGTTTGTTGTCAGGTGCTGATCACAGTCAGGAGAATCAGTGGGGGTTGTTTGATCGCCTGGAGCACATGCCTCAGTCTGAAGCCTTCCTGGAGAAGCTGAGGGAGGTGCAGCACAGTGAGTTGTTTCATGCTGTCCGTCTCCCATCAGCACCAGCATGCTGTGCTTGTGTTCATCCCTTAGCTCAGTCAGAAACAACACGCTCTACACACAGGAAACACACAATAAACAGCCCATCCAAGACACAGAAAACTTGTGTTGATTTCACTTGATTCTCTCAGTTTTCAAAGCATTCAGTGAGACTTCAGCAAATCTGGCTCACTGCAATGATCTTAACTTTCTGACTGCTTTTTACACTAAAGAATCTTGAATTTGAAGGTGTGGTCGAAAACCAAGGAGCAAAGAAAAACATGCAGTTTCAGTTTCGATGGCCTACCATCTTCACTGAACACCATTTGTGCCAGTGGGGCTAATAACAATGGTGCATGGACCACAACATCAAACTGAAACTTCCAAGATGGCAGAAACAGAAGTAGTGATGGGAGACTACTCTGTTACTGTACTTCTGGCCTCACAGTGGCAGTATCAACAAAGCAACTGAATGCCTGACTAGCAAATCGGCAGTTTTCTCAGTTTGTTTCATTTTTTTTTTTTTTTTTTTTGGGGGGGGGGGGGCATTTGGCATTATCTTCAGGTTGCTTCATACTTTTACTGGTCTGGTTGAAAACTTAGGGACAGATTTTTGGTGCATGGTCGAAAAGTGAAGAGATTTTTATGGTACTTTCCCAGATTTTGCAGTGTGGTCGAAAAGTAAAGGTGATGAAAAAGTTAAGGGTATCATGGTACTTTATTTTACTATACTGTATCTACCCAATTTTTTTTTTTTTTGTATGGGTGTGTGTGTGTGTGTGTGTGTGTGTGTGTGTGTATGTATGTGTGTGTATTTGTGTGTGTGTGTGTGTGTGTGTGTGTGTGTGTGTGTGTGTGTGTGTGTGTGGTAGCTTACTAGACCTTGTAACTTGCACACACGTGTTTTTTGCACACAAGTGTTTTGTGTTACAGCTGGTGATAGCATTGACTCGTCAATCGCGTCGCTGGGTTTGATTGCTTCGCTGTCAGGCAAGGATCTGTGGACATACGTTCAACGAGAGCCACACCTGTTTTCTGTTGGTGGTCTGTTCTACAAGCAGGTACAGAGGGACCTTGGGCTGACCGCCAACAAACACTGCACGCTACCTGATCTACCTACCAAGGTATATTCAGATTCAGTGCTGCATGAAGAAGGAATGCTCAGCCCAGTTTAAAAAAAAAAAAACAAAAGGAGAGGGGGGGAAAAAAAGAATAATTTTTTTATTTTTTTATTTTTTTTATTTTGCTTGAAGCAGACCTGCGTGCAACTGAGGTAAAAAAAAAACCCAACAAAACAAAATATAAACCCACTGCACGCTACCTGATCTACCTTCCAAGGTAAATTCAGATTCAGTGCTTCATGTTTTAAAAATTGGTTGCCAGTGGAGTGGTGGTAATTACTACCACAACCAACACGGGTTGGGGGTTCAAGTCCAGCTTGGCTGTTGAAAGTTTCACCTCTGTTTTGTGACAGCAATTCAGCCCGCAAAATCAATAAAACGGATGGTAATTGGAAATTCTGAACTTTCAGTAACTGAGCCGACCCTCGGCTAGAGTCATCCTTTCTTTGTTAGAGTTATGTCCTATCTGTTGTTATTTTTGTCCTGGTGAAGTTCGTACTGCTGAAACCTTGTCCTGTGCTGTTTCTAGCCTGAGTTACTGTAATGGCCTTAACTTTGCAACCACTTTTTACACATAAAAATCCTGAATATGAAGATTTGGCTGTAAAACATGGAGCCCCCCCCCCCACCCCCTCCGCCCCCCCCCTCCCCCTCCACCCCCATAAAAAAACAACAACACACAACAACACCAAACCCAAAACAAAATCAACAACAACAGTGTCAGTTTTGATGTCCAGCTGTCTTCAGTGAACACCGTGTGTGCTGGTTGGGCTAATGACAGTTTTGCTTAAAACTTATCTTGTGTCAGAGGGCCTTGAAATGTGCAAAAAGTGTAATCGTAAACCGTACCTAACATTTTAATCACTGTATCCTCCTTGTCTTTTTAACTGCACATAGCATTTTCCACCTTCTAAACTCTCAAAGTCAAATGAACCATCACAAACAAACAGAAACTTCAAGATGGTGGAAAAAGAAATGAAGGGAGACTACTCCATGCCTTTAATTTTTTCCTTTAATATTTATAGGGCGCCTATCCCCAGGGAACGAGCTCTAGGCACCTTACAATCTTAAACCAAAGTTAAAAAACAAAAAAAAATATTCACTCAATGTACACTATGTAAGAACAACAAAAAAAGTAAAAGAGCACACACACACACACACACACACACACACACACACACACACACACACACACACAACTGAGTAGAAATGATAAAGGACAGGCAGAGACAATTAAAAACCAAGAATAAGTACCAGTGATAAAACCCAAAACATTATCTTCAGGTTGCTTCATAGTTTCACTGGTCTGGTTGGAAATTAGGGATAGATTTTTGGTGCGTGGTCGAAAAGCAAGGAGATTCTTTGTAACCTAACTTTCCCAGATTTTGCACTGTGGACAAAAAGTAAGGATTTTTGAAAAATTATGGCCATTATACAATTTATAGTACATGTATGTGTTTTTGGTTTTGTTTGTTTGTTTGTTTGTTTTTTTTGGGGTTTTTTTTTTTGGGGGGGGGGGGGGTGGTGGTGGTGGTGTTTGTTTTTTCAAAGTCTGTTTTGTGGCTTCAGATTATTCTGATCACATCTATTTGACCACTGTATCCAGTGCAAGACTTTCAGGTCTCACCTACAATCCCTCTCGTCCAGGTTTTCACTTACAACGAGAAGGAAGATCGACTGGAGCTGTGCCTAGAACCGTACGGCCATTTCCCCGTGCAGCCAGGCATCGAGAACCGTGTCATGAGCGGTGACATTGTTGATGATCATGCGCACCACGGTTCATCCAGCTCCGAAGCTTCACACGCACATCATACTCATAGTGCAGGTAGTTGCTGATGAATAATGAAAGGAGTCTTTGTGAAGATGAACATGTGCATTGCGGGCAAGGTGCATGTGGAGTCACCCCCCCCCCCCGTAACCTCCCCCCCCCCCCCCCAGGGGTTACAATTGGCCATCATAATAATATTATCAAGGAGAAAATTTAGCGGACCACTGTCATTTGCTGTTTCTGTATAGTAGTAGTGATTGAAGTCGCCTTTTTTGATAGTGGGCAAACTTGGCACATGTGGTATTTTGAGTTGCAGCACACTATCTTTTATTGGGAAATGTTTCGCTGTCAGATTTTTTCTTCTTCTTTTTTTTAATAATTTATGTGTGTGGCATTTCAAGACACACAATAGAACATAATAATAATACACCAAAAACAGTACTGATGCAGATACACGGTATATTGAAGTATTTGCACATTCTTTCTGTTCTGTAGTTAAGAGGATTATACATATGGAAACATTTCTCTCACTTAGTTTGTTTTCGAATCAGAGAATCCAGCAGTTGTCCCTCCCTTGTTAATTACTCGGAACGTTTCATATGCACTCAGACTTACAACAGCCTTTTGTTTTAGGGAGTGGGGTGACCTTTGGCACAAGTGGAGCACTTGGCGGGAAGGCAAGCAGTCGTGGCCACGGCCCTCAGAAAGCTTTCGCAGGTCAAGGTCACACACTGCGATCAGCATCCCTAGAGACGCGCATGCCAACAGACGTCCCCATGGCAGGGTCCAACAGACATGAGGTGCGGCGCCTGATGCATTTCTGCGACCCGACTCACAAGCAAGAGTCGATCGAGGAGGAGCCGGAAGGACGCGAGACACAGGGAGCGAGTGCACCCACAGCAGGAGGAGAGCAAGGGGAGGGAGACGCACAAGTAAGAACGTGCTTGGATCATATTGTCTAGCTGTGAAACGGTTTTAGAGATTCGAGGCTGAGTTGTCCGAGTATGTTTTTTTTCATCCAGTCCAACCCGGTGTCCACTTACGAGGCTTTGTATCTGCTTCTGGCAAAATATTAAGAATTCTGATTACTTTCTTACGTAGTCAGACATATCAGGACTTAAAATCTTCCAGCTTTGGCCTATTTCTACCTTTGGCTAAAATATTTTCCTCCCCAAAAAGTGATTTTCTCCTGAAAAGCACATAAATTAGTTAATTTCTGTACCACAGTGGATAATAGTCAGGACGAACATCCTATACTGTTACATCCAGCCAGGACGTTCGTCTTATTGTAGCTCTTGGGCAAGTGAAGCCATGCAGTCCTAAACCGCAGAGGTACTCCGTGAGAAGTGTTCACACTTAGACATACAGCAGAAAGGAAATAAAAAATGTATGTTCCCCACGTGGTCAGTTCTTTCTGTTGGTGACTGCTTCTGTTTGATTGTTCGTTACATCTGCTCTTCCTCTCTCTCCAGGAAAAATATGTCCGCAAAGGGCCTGGCTTCAGTGTGCTAAAGCCGCCGACACCGCCATCAGCAACAGATGATGCTTTCCGGAAGCTGGTGCAGCAAATTGAGGACACAATGGGAGGCGGGGAGCAGATGGAGGAGGGTGCTGGGGCGGGGGAGAAAGGTCAGCGACCTGAAGTCGAGTGCATGAGTGCCGAGGAGGAATGTGGGGTGAGTGAGAAGAGCTGACGGAACTTCAGAACTGTTGTCAGTATTACACAGTATTAAGCACAAAAAATACAACCAAAAAACCAAACCAAATTTGTGCTTATGGTAACATGCCCCATGCCGATGCAAGTGGGATTGTCCTACCGAGGTCAGCACCTACCTGTAACTGAGTGTGCTATAGGTACAATGGGGAGGCTGGTGCCACACAGCTGAGACTTACCCACTTCATGGGTGCAACTTTGGGGATGATTCCCATCGTATGACACATCTCTTGATGTGGATGATTACACGTCCAGCACCACAGGTGCTACAGCTCCTGAGCCTTGTTAACACTGGGATATTTAAATGGGAAGCGTGGAATGCGGCCCTGTCCCACAGTCTCAGGCCACACAGACCTCCATAGAATCATCATACCATCATCTTCATCTCTATCACCATGCATAATAAAAATTGCCCTAGCTTCTGAGCCTTCCGTGGATTCTACCCATGACCTGGGAAGAACACCACTGGAGTTGGCCAAGAGTTGGGGCAACCAAAAAAATAAAAGTCTGTATCTCCTAAACTAACAGATTTTGTTCTTTCTACTTGCAGGATGAGAAAACGGATGAAAACATGGAGACGACGTAGCGCTCGGCACCCTTCATCTCTGGATGTCTTTCTGAATTATTGTGCGTGTCAAGTCAGTTTGAATTGAGTCACACACACCCTGTATCATTGAAGGTCTCGGCTTGCCGGCTTGTATGGACATTTAGTGACAAATCTTCACGTTCTTGAGGACGCTTTGCAATTCAGTAGATCAAAAGCGTTCCCTCTCCTCCCCCCACTGACAATCATATCAAGACTTCTGACATACGGCTGTATGGGAGATATGCTGCATGGAACACACGCAA
Source organism: Batillaria attramentaria (assembly GCA_018292915.2). Taxonomy (NCBI): domain Eukaryota; kingdom Metazoa; phylum Mollusca; class Gastropoda; family Batillariidae; genus Batillaria; species Batillaria attramentaria. Next base: position 640,006 of record JACVVK020000261.1, read on the forward strand.
AACAGAGTTTGCGCTGAAAGATGAAAACAATAAAAATAGTGCATGAAATTGTGACTGTTTCTGTATCTTAAATTTTTTAGTGATGTACATTTGACCGACTCTTGTGTCAGCACTGTTTTGTGTTTGTAGTCAAGTATGCCGACACTTGTATAAGGCGAGTTTCCCAGAGATTAGCAAAAAAAGAGTTGCGGTTACTGTGCTAATCTAGCCTAACACACTGTAGCAGTTGGATTTTTTTCTCAGTAATTTTATCTACAGATGTCTTCTCACAGCAATGTGCTAATGCATTATTAATGTCGATTTACGTGCAAAACATTCGAAAGCTTATTTGGTGCACACTTGCTGCTATGTGCTTGTAACCAAGCTTGGGAATTTTCAGTCATTGGCACTTCTCAACCTTTTGGCACTTTTTCTATCTATTCAGCCAAGAACTTTTGAAGTTTCAGCCCCCCCCCCCCCCCCCCCCCCCAATCCCCTCCCACCCCACCCACCCAAAAAACAAAAACAAAACCAAAAATAACGCAGAGGAAGGAAGGTGGATTAGAAAATGGTTTATGCAAGTTCATCAGCATAGACTGATAGGCATGATATTTTGTCAAATTGAAGCAATCCAGGTGTAAATTGATAATTTTACTTTTGGTGCCAGGAGAGGCCACTAAATGCCAGTGAAGTTGCTACAGTTTGTTCACTTCAGTATGGCTTCTCTGTGACACTATTGTTGACGAGTGTCTGAAGATGTCTAAACTGGTATGTTGCATCGTACATGTATTTTTTTTTTTTAGCAAAAGAAAGGAGACTGGGTATTGGTTGATGCTGCCAGAATCGACCTATTTTTGTAGAGCTTTTACCAGTTCTCTCCGGCGAACCGTGTTGGAGTGTACGTTTTCTGTGGAAGGCAGTAATACAGTTCTGTTGTCAGTGGATAAGCTTTTGGAGTTCTGAAGAAGGCCTTGAAGTGGTACACGTGTAACATGCGTCTTGCTCCTCTCACATCTCTTTTATGATAATCAAGCTTTTATGATACATCGTACATTGGTAATTGGTATTAATAAAATACTGTCTATACTTGCAATACAGTTTGTAGCTATTTTCTTCGTCTTAACTAAACGAGATGTCTACATGGACATGTACCCGGTTTGTGGAGACTGTTGACAGGTAACTGGAACTACATGTACACCATTGGTGACAGGGTGACAGGTTTCTCAGTCAAAGCATAATCGCGTCTCAGCATTTCCTCATAATTCTTCAGTTGTATGGTGTCATAACATGTTTATCTCATCTCTTCATTGCCTCACGCCAGTAATCATCTGCAGCCTTTTTTTTTCACTATCTTTCCTTTCAAAACCCTAAGCCGTGAGCACTCAGTTGGGGTGGAGCCGTGCACTATGTCAAGTCTCCATCATCATCATCATGTGACCCATCTTGACTTGCTCATTGGTTTCTCATGACATTGGATGGCCGGCTTGGGCTGTGCAGCAGTCCACACACATACCTCTCTGTCACAGCTGATTCATCATCCACACTTTGTTGTCTTTTTGCGCTCCCTGGAAGGGCGGCAGATAGTGTCCACTCTTATTTTATGGCTCATCTCACTAAGGGAGGTGACGTCAAAAAATGTCATGCAAAATGTTAGATTGCATCAGTTACACAGCAAAACTGTCAGTTTGTACACTGCTTTTTGGGGAGCGTCAGATTTCATCAATGACACCAACTTGGTTTTGTTTGTTTATTTATTTTAAGCACAGTGACTTATCAACCACCTTGATATTTTGGATGTGGCATTGAACAAAGCTGTGTTGTGATTTTTATTTAATACCATAGGCGGATCCTTGGCATAATGACTCCAGAATCATGGTGGATTCCATTTGATTGTTGGTGTTATTTATGATGTTCATTTGCAGGATGATTTTGTGTGTAGGTTTCAGCATTTCAGGGGCTGTTCTTAAGCTTGTGTTGCTTCAGTGATGCTGTATGAATGTGATGGAAATGTGTTATAATGTTTAAAGGGAGGCAAGGAGAGCATTGTACAGGTTTCTATTGTGACGTAACTGTACATGTATTAACTCTTTGACGACGGAGCACAATTTCTGACACACGATTTCCTATAGGAAATCATGTGTCAGAAATTGTGCTTAGTCGTCAAAGAGTTAAATGTTGCGGGTTTTTTTTTTCCAAGGTCTCAGACTTACGAGAAAAACAAAAATCACTGATGTAGCTGCGCTGTCAGTTTTTTGTGGTTTTTTTTTTTCTTTTGTGGGATCGCTCCGATAGAATGTCAGTGAGATGCGATGCCAAAAGCAGGTAGGTGACAAACTGTTACATGTATAGTAATGACTAATTACGTTCCTGCGTTTATTTGCTTGTGTGTGTGTTTGTTAGGCTGTTCGCTCTTGTGCAGGAAAATGCTAGACTCTATTTGACAACATGTTTTGTATTCAACCTATCGTAATGCGTGCATTTTTCGTGTGCATGAATTTCATTCTGAATACCACTTGCATTATTATGTAAAAATCGGGCATGGACTTACGGACTTTACGTATGACTAAAGGGGGAGCCAGACTCATTCATCTGCTTTTACAAACCCCATGATTAATTTCTCATTTCGTCAGCGTGGAATGAGACAGCTGTGCTTGACGTTCTCTGTCTAGTGATATCAAATTCTTTATGTTAGAATTTCTTTGACTCTCACACTGTTTAACTGCAGTCCTTCATTCCCCTTTCACACCAGGCCACCCTCCCCTTACTAAACCTACAAGTATTATTGTGCATCTGTTGTTTCAGACATTTTAAGAAGTAAGTGGTGTGCAACTGTTGTTTCAGACAATAAGAGAGTAAAGATGTCTACAGTCATAGGCTGTGGCCAATAAAGATTTGCTAGGACTTGGACCAGGAAAGCTTTTGATGTTGGCCTGTTTTCTTAATAACATCTGTGACTGGCCTAAGAGCAACGTGAATATGTACACAGAAAGTACCCGTCTACACGTATGTAATGTCTCTGAGTGAGCTGTGTATTTATACATTAGTGATTTGTATCTTTTTCCTTTGTTTTGCAACGGATAACTTATATTGTACTTCTCTTGACATGAGCCAAGCATTTGCAGTGAAAAGATTCTTGTACATATTGTGAAAATCCCAGACTGTTTCTAATGGAATTTTCCTCTGCAAAGCAGTACATGGACTAGCTAGTGTTGGAATTTGATGGCAAAGCAAATTACTGGTGGAGGGTGGGGTGGGATGGGGGGGACAGTGCATAATGTTCAGTCTTTTATGTGTTACTGTCAGTTACTGCATGTTGACCCTCTGTGTGTGTGCGTGCACGTGAGTGTGTGTGTGTGAGAGAGGGGGGTATGTGGAATAGTCTGCTCATTTTGTTAGGTACAATGCAAATTGCCTGCATATAGCAAGTGGTATTGTACAATAGATATGTGCTCTCTGTCTGACATGCTCAGTGTATTTCATTTTTATTATAGACTAAAATTTATTGTATAATGTTGGAGGCATAAATAATTTTCTAACAATGGAATTCAGTTTTTGGCAAAGCTTGGTTTGGCTTGCCCAGACAAAGGACATGTATCAAGTTGTAAAATTCCTGACATTCACATGTGCATGTAGGTTCACTACGTATAGCTGAAAAAAATTATCTTGCACTGTATTTGTCTGTATGGGAAAGATATGTCTGCACACCTCGTTTTCATTGCCGCATGTGTGGCATCTTTTGTTCTTTGTGTTTGTAGAAAAAAAAAAATCTGTGTGACGGCATTTTCTGTTTTCAGTTGCTCTTACATCATGTGGATATGGAGTAGACTGTCCCACAAAATGGTGTGGATTGTTTGTCAGCATAATGCTGTCTGCTCAGTGAGAACGTCTAACATTATAAATGTATGAAATAATATATGATGCATAACTGTAAAATGTATTTGGACATGGAGTGAAGTTTTGCCATTAGAAATACGCATGTTTAGTGTGCTTTCCTGACGTTTAGCGTGCGATTGTAATTAACAATGTTCACATGGAAAGACAAAAGTTTTCTAATAAATATCAAAGGAATTGTGTGTTTGTCCCCTCTTTTTTGTTGTTGCCTTGTTTGCATGATGTGTCCCACACACACACAGTGCACACATCACTGCTCACCTCAAAGCATTTACAAACGTGAAACTTTATTTACTGGCGTAGCAAACATTACAAAACATTTTGTTCACACAACATGAGAGAAGAACAGATCTATGAAATTCTAGTAACGTAATGAAATTGTAAAGTTAGTTGAACTACTCCGCTAACAAAATACATGACAGGTATGTAAGAACAAGTGCCAGTTTAAGTAAGTGTACTTCGCAGGAAGGTATGATAATACAGTTTGTATACAATGCCAGCTGCTACAAAGATTTAGTCTGCACACATGTACAGTGCTGTGAGTTTGTGACCTGAGGAAAAGTTCTACAACAATACTGAAACAATATCCAATAGCGTAACTTGCACAACTTCAGCACAGGTATTGTACACATGCACAACTGGAACATAACCAGAAGCAAACAGAAACAAAGCTGTTTATCTATTGGTCGAATCATTTTGATAACTAACGAACTACACTCAAGACACACCGGCAAGAACTGAAACCTTGGCACAGTTGGGGACAAAGCAAGCAAGAAACATTATACAACCACACGGCATTGATAAACTGGCTAAACTTGGGGTAAATTTATCATGGAGTCATTTGCCCCTGAACAGCGTTGAAACTTGTGGGCCTACTCACATTTAAAATAAATGACGCTGAAGCATGCTTAGTGAAAAGACTACGGTTGCTGGATACCTTGTTCGAATTTCTGCAGAGATGACATTTTCAAAACAAAAACTTGTCTATGTAATCACATTACACAGCAAAGATAAAAGCTAAGGACAAACAAACAAGACAATAGTCAGGTGAACGCAGCAACACAGGTACGGGCAGCTGCAGAGTCAGAAAGGCACAACTAAAATGGTATACACAATAACCTATTTGAAGTACAATGTATGTGTGATAGAGTCAGGCACATTAAGGAAATAGGATTATGCCGCCGTGGTGGTAAAATTGGTGTTGTGTACCAACTTGGAAACAGTGACTAGTTATAATTACCTCTAGGCATAACCAAACAACATCTGGATTGTAATGCTTAATGTGCCCGATTCCACCTACCATATATATATATGGAAGCACCTATGCTACATGTAAGCGTTAGCCCTAGCAACTTTAGTAACATTTTTAATAAACACACAGTGCATGCATGAAATAATTTAACACTTGTTCTAGTGCCATTTTCCACCTCTCTTGTTGAAGGCCACTGGAATGAGATCGAGTTACTAGAATCTTGCCGCTATTGGGTGGACTGTAAACTATAATTCATAATGCAACACGAGGACTGATCGTGAAAAATGACTCATAACTACTCTGACCAGATTAAGTTTGATTTGGACAGTCATTCCATCACCTGACAAAAACAACAACATCTTCCAGCTTCAGTCTTTAAGAATTAACAATTTGCACCAATCTGATGGAACCAATCTGCATTTTAACCAAAATAAATTGAAATAAAACACTTCTTACATGCAACTCTTCACCTGAACGAAACTAAAACCTGACCTACAATCACAGCTGTATGCTATGGAGGTGACGTGGTGGATGTAAATACACAAGTCTGAACAGACTTCAAACTGATTACTGCAAATCAATTCAATAATGTACAAACAACTTTTGCAGTACCGACAACTTCAGAAGCAACAGATTTTAACCGCAAAGAAAGGGCACAAGCTTACAGCACCATTTGAAAGCAAGAAAATGATAGTTACAACCACCGCGTGTCACCGAGCTCAAGCAGAACACAGAAAATGACATCCTCATTGCATCATAATGATGTTCGGCGCTCACTGCGCCTGCTGTCTATTTGATGGTCTTAATGTGCATCACATAAACTGCAATATACATGTATGCATTGCATTAAACGACTTAGAGCAAGCCGAGCTCTGCTTCTGAGATACCGGCAACACCCAAAGCTTTGGTGAACAGCTGCTTTCTTGATATTGCACTCGATGTTTTGTAAATGGTTTCCCCCAAATACAAACTGAACTGAGACCCATATCAGACCTATTTTCAACCTACATTGGCCATGACAATAGAAAAAAAACAAAGAGTGACCAACATTCTACAGTGTGCTGAACACCGTAAAAACAAGTCCTCATTCAATTTCCTTTGTAGAGCTTGACCACTCTGTAGACCCCTCGTTTGTTTTAGTCTTGGGCGTGATACAGCTATATAAACAGCAAATAAAAGCGACATAAAAGGGACAGAAACCACTTAACTTTGACAAAGGACGGCACAGGTCAACATTTCGGCTTTCGCCTTCTTCAGGACATAAACAAATGTTTGTTTACGTTGACCTGTGCCGTCCTTTGTCAAAGTTAAGTGGTTTCTGTCCCTTTTATGTCGCTTTTATTTGCTTAACTTGTAACCACTTCGCATTCTTTTCTATATAAACAGCAGTATGATTAACAGCACATTTTGTTTGATTTTTATGCCAGTATTTGATTTACATACTCACTACATGTCCAACAAAACGGAAAGCATGAGGAACATGATGAAATAACATGCCATTCTGCAAATAGGGGTAGACAGGTCTGTGACATGCCAGCCTACACAGATCTCGTATGTTTCTTTAGAGAGTAATGTTGCCCTTTCACCAAAACACAACAGCTGAACGCAGAAACCACTTCAAGACTAACGTCTGGATGCGATGCACTACTAACACAGCTCATTATATATATATATATATATATAGTTTTGTTGTTGTTGTTGTTGTTTTTTTGTTTTTTTTTGGGGGGGGGGGGGGTGTTTAAAGCATAGGACTATGCTGTTTTCCTCAGTTGTTTTTAACAGGTCAGTGCTAGGGCTCATAATTTACTTTCGCATTCACAGCCTTATGAGATGTCACAAATGTCTGTACGGCAGAGCTAGTCAAATGTGCAAGTTATGTTGCGTGCCATAAATGGACCATCATAAGAATTTGTTCAATGGGTAACAAGTCTGACTGAATAAAAACACCAGTCTAATCACAATTCGATGCCATCCTTCAAAAACTATCAGACTTGAAGCACAAGCTATGTAAACCATATGCAAAATCTAGCATTTTATAATTATGTTCATATCTAGAAGCATGAAAAAAAGAAGAAAAAAAAAAAGAAAAACATAAGCAGGTCTTAATACAATGTGACAGGGTAATGCTGTGTGGATTTAAAGAAACAAACTAAAACAAAAAGTGTAATCTCGCACGTTCTTCACACCAGCCCAAAGCCCAGCAGTGGAAACACTTGCTTAGTTATAAAAACAAGCATGGGTAAAAAAAAGAATGATGGCATGCTCATTTACCCTGGGAATATGTTCAAATCTGAGACTGACAAAAGCACAACTTTAGACAAGTGCCTGAAGCCGTACAGATCGTTTCAGCATGTAAGTTGCTGAGCAGCAGCAATTATTTACACACAACACACACACACACACACACACACACACACACACACACACACACACACCACACATATACACACACACACACTCTCTACCCTGCAAATTTCACTCATATCGATTTCCACTGAAATGTACATTGTAGTTTGTAATCATTATAAAAACCCTTTGACGAAGAAGAGTAACTAAGTACTCCACACGATCTACGAGTGCTCAGTGTGCACACAGCTAAGCTTCTGTGGAGGTTGCACGACTCCTTTCAAAGCGTTGTCTAATCACTTCAGCACTATAGCACACACAGACACTCGTAAACAAACACAGTCCAAACGTCTTAAATTCTTGTCAACAGGGCAGCAAACAAGACTCTACAGAAACACTCCTTGATAGCAAAACGGTGCTGCGTCTGCATCAAGCTGCACGCATATCTTTGGTCTTTCATCTCTGAGTATCCTATCTCGGCAAGGGACGGATGAACACAACGCGTAGACTTAAAATTCGTCGTGTCGAGTGAGCGCCTCTCCAAAGTCTGTCGCTTGGCTTCCCACAAACAGTTCATACTTGTCCAGGATTTCTTGTTTGCTAAGTGCCCCGTCCTGTTGAGAGAGAGACAAAAATCACAATGTGAAACCAAGTCACTCCACAGACAGTGTAAGAAATACCACTCTTCTTCAGTTACACACAACAGTACCTCTATCACGCTATACTGAACAGATGGATAGACAGATAATGCCGCACAAACGACAAAGACTATTTCATGCTTAACAGTAGTGAACAGATCAGAAACATGTCAAGCAATATTTCAACAGAAAGCACACCCACCCAGAAAGAAGGCACAACAATGAATAAATAAATTTATGGCAATGAGTGATGAGAGTGAGTTAACAAATGAAATTAATTATGGGTAACGCAAGAACCATGAAATTAAACGCAAGCAAAAGCAAAACAAAGTGGTCAGTGATAGATATTCTCCTCCTTATACAAAACTGTCTAAAAGCTTATAACTGGCGGGACGTATGGCACACAAAAATAAAGACAGCAGGAGAAACAATTACAAACCTTCTGCTGACTTTCAGACAACACTCATAGCCAATAATACAACACACAACACAAATCATCACACACACACACACTTCCGCAAACATAAAATGAGAACACACACACACACACACCACCACCAAGTACTTAGACAAATTCACAATTTTGATAATATTCTTTTTTAAGTTCTAAGACAAGTCAAGAGATCAAATTAAATCAGGCGTGCCATTCCGCATGCTTACACAAGTGTGTACACATTGTCTAAGGAGGAGAATACAAACCTTATCACTGTCGGATTCGAAAATTAGGTGCTTTGTCTCCGCCCTAGCGTGATCAAAATTCTCTGGTAATATCCAATCTCTCACTTCCGCTCTGTCCAATTTCCCATCTTTGTCTTTATCGCGGAAATCAACAAACTGCTTGCGTTCAGTCTTCACCCAATCAGGTTCCTCATCGGCATTTTCCCGGTTGGGCCACATGTCAGCTAGACGAATGCCAAAGTAAGTTGGTGCGTGGAGAGAAAAAAGAGAAAACCGTAATGGTAAGTGAAGTAAGTGCATTACAGGGAAAGAAACACAAGCCTGTCAGAGAAATGAAGGCATGGAATGAAGACATCACACAGACACTGTATAGTGTACTGATGAGCTGTCCTGACTTGTGCCTGTCTAAAACACCACCGACGCACAGCTTTTGGGGCATCACCTGCGTTGCCATATTACAGCCATGTTAACAATGCTCTGTAGTCTGTTCCGAAGCACCAAACCAGTGATCGCGCTAGGAATTTTGAAAACCGGTCCCATCAGTGACTACCCCACACTGTCACTCAACAACCTGTGTCAGAACCGGTCCCACGAGAATTAAAACCAGTGATAAGAATTACACTGCAAATCGACCTAAATCGAGGTAAAGATAGCAGCGAGTCCGTCGCAAGAACAAAGAAGCCCTGGCCAGCGGGGAACAAACTATTGTGACAGTGATTAACATTAACATTCGCCGAAATTGGGAAAAAATACCCCCCCCCCATCAGAGGCCACAGTGTTTACCAGTCCTAGCAAATTACAACCGGTCCCTGGGACTGGCAGCTCCAAATTTTTCCAGTATTCTGGTTTTGCAAACGGTATTTTACCGGTAATTACCGGTTAACGCGATCACTGCCAAACTACCCTCCAAAAGTGTGTTCATTACAAGTTTCTTGTTTCTTTTATTGGAGAATACATGTACATTCAAGGCCAGCTGCGTCATAGCTGATCGTGCATCGCCTAAGTGACCCTGCCATCAGTTGTTGTGTCCTGTGTAACTGTCATCATTCATACGCTTCTTTCTCTAACACCTTGTACTCGAGGTTTCTACTGGCACCACTGCGTGCAGACCGAGCCCGTTTCAAAATCCAGTTGTACAAATTCACTCTTATTCTCATCTGCTGCGCTGACCCAAATCTTATCTTTGAACTAAGCTCAGTCAGTTTGCAGTGCTGCCAGTGAAAACCAGTCGCACACAAAGAGTTACCCAACAAACCTGATTTGTGTCTGAGGAGGCTATAAGATGTCTGGCCTCAGACGAACTATGGTCATAATCTTCAGGAATGATCCAGTCCCGGATCTCATCTCTATCGAGTTTGCCATCGTTGTTCTTGTCGCGGAAATTCTTAAACTGCTCACGCTCGCTGAGCACCCAGTCAGGTTCTCCGTGTACCTCTTTCTCCTCATCTTCTTCATCATCATCTTCATCATCCTCGTCATCATCCGACCAAATGTCCGCTAAGTGTCATACAAATAGCATTGTCCATGAAGCAAAGCCCTAAACGGCTACACTAGACGACTATATCCTACAAAAGAAAAAACACACCTGTGCAAATATTTGCATATGTCGGACAGTCAAATGAATAAACATCTCCTTGGTAAGTAAGTAACCCATTAACTGCATGTATGAAACAAAATATATTGTCAAGTACAACACAAACATGTAATAAAATGTGAATACTTACATATATATTCCTCTAAGTTGATAAAGCCATCTTTGTCCTTGTCAATGTCTTCTATTGTTTCCTGTGAAAGAGAGAAAAAAAAAAGAAGCAACATAAATTTTACATACATGTATGTATGCTACATACATTTCTCAACCAAAATAGATAGACACACACTGGATAATGAAAGGTATTAGGACTAACAAAAAAAAACAGCAACAAAAATCCACCCTCACATCCCAATCTGACACCAGTTACAGACTGACACAATTTCAAAATGTCCGATTACTTTAGGCAAACAATGTCTTATCATTTCTGTGCCAGTGGATAATATTCAGGGCAATGTCCTCTTCTTTTACGGTCAGCCGGGACATTTGCCCTATAATAGTTCCCAAGGATATGAAGCCCAGCCTTTAACTCTTTCTGGACGAACGGCCACATATGCGGCCCTACCGCGCACATCAGTTTCAGACAAACTGCCGCATATGCGGATCATGCTTATTTTTTCTTTTTTTCTTTTTAGTTTTTTCCAACATGACCAATAGCTGCACTAATATCTTAGTAAACTACCCTGAAAATTTCAAGTCTGTATCTTGTTGGGTTTTTGTGGGTTTTTTTTGTTTTTTCCCCGAACCTCAAAAATTGGCCCATCCATAGGGGACAGCTGAGGAAAAATCGGCCCGTCTTGAATGAGTTAATCCACCCATACGGACAGCTGGGTTAAGGTCAGGGTCTACATCCAACATACAGACTAATCTACTCCTCTACTCGTGTCAATCTTTGGCAGTGCTCGACACTAGCAGACACATGGTATTAAATGCATCTCAATGTTGTTGGAACACGGACAGACAAAGGAGGGGAAAACGTGCATCAGGGCTGTCACTGACCATGACAACAATGTCTCGCATGTGCTCAGCATCTTCAGGGTGCAGGAAATCCATGAACTCCTCTTTGCTGAGGCGACCATCGCGGTTCTTGTCAGCTTTGTCCCACCGCCGCTTGTCGCGGTTGATCATCTCAACGTAGGCCTCTGTGCGTGATCCTTCCACATTGGGATCTGCACACAGTGTCACAAAGTACTTAAACATACTACATGTACAAGTACTCACAACTACAAAAAGATGTTTGTTGCCAGTCAGTTTGTTATTTTAAGGGGCTTTAAGTGCACTCTGTTTTCAACACCAGGCTCAAATGTGCAAATATTATAAACCATTAACCTCCATACATTAATCTCACACGTACCTACTGCGGTATTGCCAGGCGCAAATGTATGTGAAATTAACACTGTCTTGTTACCGGTAACTGCGCTGATAAAACTCATGAATGGCTATTGTTTGGTGACCTTGACCTCAAAGGCCACGGCAGGGGTCAAGGGATCAACGGCAACATTTGAACACCACAACACTGAAATTGTACAGACAACTGTTCCAAGTGGTGCTGCTTACAGTCATGCTTGCTGTTGGCTGAGCAGCTGTGGCCTAAATGCCTCCTCCGTCTGTTCACTGTTAACAATTTTTTTTTTTTTATACTGCTGATTTTTTTTAAAGGTAAAATTAGCTGGTCACTTGTGAAGCACCAACTTATCTTCATCATAGACTCGCAATTAGTTTGCGGTATCTACGCCACAAAGGGGATAACGGGGTACAGAACTAGAACAAAACAAGCACACAAATAATCTTGTTTGCATTTGTCGTCGCATGAAATCTTTTGTAACAGGGATTTACCACATCCTTACCATCCTCATATCCAAATGTACGTTTCTGGTACGACTTCCAGGACAGGACGTTGTCGTCATCAGGCTGGTGGTCCTTCCACATGCGGTCAGTGTCGGTGATGATGTAGTGTCTCTGCACGTACTGGATCCACTCTTTCAGCTCTTCCTCTGTCACAGAGCCGTCTCCATTTTTGTCGATCTTGTCCACGATAATACTGCAATGTCATCAGAGAATTGGGACACTTCAGTTCATGCAAAATGATTAATAAATGATAAGGAGGATGCGGATCATGGTCTGATGGTGCTATGGAGGTCAAGGTGGTTTGTGCAGAACAGGGCCGCATTCCACACGTCCTGTCATAAATATCCAGGCGTTAACCAGGCGTGGGGACTATGGCATCTGTGGTGCTGTCCGCACAACAAGGGAAGCACCCTCAAAGTCACACATGTGAAGTGGGTGAGTCTCTGCTGTGTGGCAACAGCCTCCCAACCTGCCTCATAAAACACCCGCTCTGGGTAGGAGCCGACCTAGGTAGGAAAAATCCTGCTTGCCTTGGCTAGGATGCAAACCTGGGTCTCCCTGACCATGGACCTAAGTGCTAACCACTACACTACAGGAGCTGGTGTTTCGTTTTGTTTTCTTTTGATACTGCTTTTCTGTTTGTTTTTTATTTGGCGACCCCCGCCCCCACCCTACCCCAACCACCACTGCTACCCCCAACTGCCTTTCAATTTACAATGAATATATGTAATAGACTTTCCCCTGTTACTTTTCTTGGTTCTCCACATTTGCAGTCACTACCTGGCACCGTCAACAAAATTTCTGAGTGCCAGATCAAGTTGCCCCCCCCCCCCCCCCCCCCCGAACTTTCAAATCGATCATCAAAGAGTCTGTCAGGCAACTCACCCAAGTCGTTCTTTGCTCTCCTCAGGGCTCAGCTGATCAAACGTCTTCTTGTCCTCATGACCCAGGAAGGCGTCATGATCATAGTCTGCATTGTGCTCCCCCTCGACTTCATGCTCTATGTCACTCAACCCCTGAAACAGTGCACAGTCTTTCAGTTTCACTTTCTGTTCATTTGTCACTCACCACGGAATTTCATTTATTACACCTCAATTTGTTTTTTAAAAAAACAAAAAATGAATGGCACACTTTTTTTTTGGCGCTTTCTACAATGGTTACAGCAACAGTCTGTTTTATGGTTAACACTCTTAAATTTTAATTTTTAAAGACTGAAACCCAGGCGGCGGTGCAGCAGCACTGGGTTCCATTATATGTGTGAAATACCAAGCCAAACATGAATTTTAGCAATTTTAAGAGCATTTGGTGGGCTCTCCTAGCACCCTACCAGTATGAATGTGACGCTTACCTCTGGGTTGCTACCAAAAGTACTAGCTGACCCATGTTTTACTCAACAAACGGAATTTCAGTCAGGACGGGTATCTAGAAACGGATTTCTGTCACCCAGACTGAAGAGTGTCACAAGCGCTGTTAATTAATGGTAACAACAGAAGTACACTAGTACATGTCTCAAGCTTCAGCTGCATTAGGATTTTGTTTAATTTAACCCTGGCGGTGCTGAGAACAGAATATTCCAGACTACCTCTATGGCTTTTTCAGCACAAGATAAATCAATTCCACAAGACCAGTGTTAACCGTTTTGTACAAACTTGTAAGGGGCAAACTTGGACTTGAAATAAATGCCCAAGACCTGGTAGGTGGGCAGGGGTGTGCTGGGGTTTGTAACAGCTACATGCCCTCACCTTGTCAACAGTGCGATCCTTTTTCTCTGTTGGTACAGCCACCGTGTAGGTCACCAACAGAGTGATCACCACTAAAAAGATGTGAACTTGTGATGCAGGCACCATCTGAAACAATTTTTAAGAAAATCATTCATAGCTTAAAATTACTGCTTCAAAGATGAGTGCAATATTTCTGTTAACAAGTGTAACATGGGTTTAAAGTCAACCTAATCACTGGGGAAAAAATGCACCTGAGACTTTAAGTGTCGGCGATTCTGAAATGACAGAACTGTAGACTTGCAGGTAAGGTAGCGTCAAATGTCGAAATGATGCCTAGCAATCAAGATTTAAACGGTGTCCTATCACAAAGCTTAACTCTTGCCTTTATGTCACACTGTTATGAAACAACCCAAAACTAGACTTGAGTGCGGGCTCCTGCTGCCTACTGCTGTCTACCGAATGTGTTGACGTGGCACTCCTCTGGAACCGCAGCATCTTTCGAGTCAGCTGACAGCGTTTAACGCACACACAGCCATCATACAAAAAGCGACTGTATTTCAGACGGTTATACTTGTTGAATGATGGCGCAAACTGCTTACACTCTTTCGAGCAAGCATCAGCTAAGTCTTAACTGCTTCAGATGACCAAACGATGAAGACTCCAATGTTCAATTCTTGTGGCATCAACTTTGTGAAGCAACGACAGAGCAGACGAACTCTCACCTTCAATTGTTCCTGTCCTGATTTTGAGAAAACTACGGCGAACGAATTAGCAGATCGATTTTTCCCAGGTCAAATGTGCATTCAACTCTTTGTTTATCGATCGCTTTCGTCTTCGCTGAAGGCTAGGGAGGAAGAAACGAACTTCGCGTTTCAACGGAGAAAGTAGTATCGAGAGCAAAAGCGGTAGCTACGACCTTTACCACCTCTATGAATAGGAGAACTCAAACCAATGAAACCACAGTCCCAATACCATGTGATCTTTTCTGCCCAATGGAAGTGGTGCCAACGTGGCCAGCGCAAACCGTAAACCAATGCGCGATCAGGGATGCTGAGAGCGTCGGCTGCAGCGTGGCATGAAATCTGATATTCCAAGCATCTTCCACGTGGAACATTCCATTCCCAGCTGATTGTTTCTGACTTCCTGACGTTTGGAAGCTAGCAACAGTACCGAGTTTGCTGATTCAGTAGAAACCTTGTCCTAAACGAAACAAAGGATATGGCTCGGCCTAATTCTGAAGACACGCACGTGTACAGTCAACCAAATTACACCATGTAATGAGTGTTGCCAAGGTACACTGACTGGGGCATGCGCGTATACCTGTCCGGCATACAGAGAAGCCAGCATCACGTCTTGCTAGTACTGAGAAATTTGCAGTACAAACAACCGGAACTGCACCCACAGATCATGCGTTCAGCTAAATCAGCAGTCAGTTTTCAGTCACTGACTACAACTATAACACCACTGACACATACTCAGTGACTGACACTGGACTGAGACTGACGGCACAGGACACCGACCGACTGACACACACACGCGACTGACACCGGCCGGTACCGGCACACACATCTCTCAGCGTAGTATACACTGACAGAGAGCGTGTGTGTGTGTATGTGTGTGTCAGTGTGTGTGTGTGTGTGTGTGTGTGTGTGATGCAGCGGGTCAGCTGGACTCGGATCCGGCGGCTCTTGAAGTTCTTGACTGAAAAGTAACTTGTCCGACAACCGGCTCAGCTGATCGTATACACTGACCAGAGACATACTGATACATAACAGAGATATGTAAGTCTCTGTATACACTGCACGGACTCGGATCCGCTCTTGAAGTTCTTGAAAAAGTAACTTGTCCGACAACGGGCTGATAGTACACGTGACTATACAGTGACCAGAGACATACTATGACATAACCGTGAGAGGTATCTATGTATGTCTCTGCCACAGAACTGATACAAATCGACTGACTCGACTCGACTGAGGATCAGTCACGGGGGAGGGGGGGGGGGCGGGGCGGAGCATCTCAGTTGGACTTGAAGTCAGTTGCCGGAGTCACTGAGTCAAGTTTGTTGAGTGCCACTGACTCCGGCAGTGATCAGTCCGGGCCGCTGCAGTCCGGGTGTCAGCCAAGCGTCCATTCCTGCTTCTCAGTTTTTCATCATCATCATGATCATCCAGTCGGCGGCACTTGAAGTCAGTTCGAGTCATCATCGTCAGTCGGATCGACTCAGTGAGGTCGTCAGTGCCCGGCCGGCAAAGCTCCCTATCACAGTGCCGGCCAGTCAGTCAGCCGCCTGTCGCGCCGGCCGGGGTCAGTCGGTCACAGCCGTCCCGGCCGTCTGCATGGATTAAAAAATTTTAATTTGACTTAGTGGGAGTGTTGCACTAACTTTGATTATACTCATGTTTGATGCAGTACTGACTCGGACTTGATGAGCCGCCGGCCACTCCGGGCAAGCCGGGAACCGTTAATCATGCCTGATCAGTCAGTTCAGCGGCCGGCTTCGCCGGCACACCCGGTCAGAGCCCAACTGAAACCGGAACTGAAAAAAAGCCTCGGAATACTAGCAAAGACATTACAATGTAATGTCTTTGGTACATGTACTAGTAACTGACTGAAAATAGTGGGACCGCCACTTGTGCGCGGTACAAACCGCTGAATCAGTGTCAGTGTAACTGAAGTCAGTCAGTGGTCAGGCGGCCGGGATTTGACTGTGACAGGACTCTCAGCCGGTCACGGTCTCCGTGTTCGCTTCAATTGACCCGGCCTTGACGTGTGTTTAGTACTGTTCAGTTGTTCAGTCAGTACTGAAAACTGATCACATCCATTATTTGGAGCTGGACTACGCACTGACTCGGTGACTCAGTGCAGAGTGGGTTCAGTGGAGGCGGGCTGAGCGGAGATCAGTGTGATAGTCGGTGCCCGGCGGACCGACCGCGCATTGGACTCGGTGAAAACTGCAGCGGCTCCAGCCGGCTTTGAGAACGGCTGACGCAACTGCCGATCTGGCTGAGACGAAGGCTTTCTCAGTCACTCGAGTCAGTCTTCATTGCTGATGCAATACTCCAGAAAAGTTGTCTCAGAAAACCGCAGCACATGTACTGAGTTATATGACTGGCGGCGACGGCACGGAAGGTTCCGTCCTCACTGAACCGACACTGAGGCGTTCACTGGCAGACGCCGGGTCACTGACAGTCCGTCCGCGTTGCGGCTTCACTGGCTGACCCGGCCGGCGACGGAGCCGCGGCGTCACTCACTGAAAACAAACACACTATATAGATATCATTACTACAACTGACTGAAACGATTTTGTGCCGTAAACGGAGAAAAGAATAAATACAGCCGTAATACAGGCCGACAATTCAGTTCAGTTTCAATGTTTCTCAGTCAGTCAAACCGCCTGTGACACACTGAGACTGAAACTGAAGGACTGACTGACTGAGGAAGGCCGTCCCCGCCGGGCTGCCGCCTTGGTCAGTGCTTAGCCGGTCAGCGTACAAACTTGGAAGTCGGTCGCAGTCGGTGCCCTACTCAGTAGAAGACGACGGTTTGCATCCTTTCAGAGAGATGGGATGATAACTGACGCGCATATCAGTGCCGGGTTTTTTTCTCAGTGAGGGCAGAAATGCCATATGAACTGACTCGGAACTGAACGTCCGAACTTTTTTTTTTTTTTTCATTGAGGACTCGGTAAAAAACTTAGTTGACTGGACCAGTCTCGGTGCCGGAAGCCGGGACGGTAAGCCCGGCGTCGACTGACGGGACTCAGTGTTTCGATCAGTGTTTGTTTGTCAAAGTTTGCCAGTGCCGGCTTGCTTCAAGTTGTCAGTTTCTTAGTTTCGAGGAAATTATTGAAATGTCGCTTTCGAGAAATCCCACCGAAACTAAAGAAAAACTAGTGTGTCTGAGTCAAAATCATGGCACCCGGCTACGTTCTGTGTCACTGATGATGTGCGTACGCATGACACGCTGATGGTCGACACTCAAACGTACCCCTAAGCCATCGAGGCTATTTTCGGTAATGATACGACCGGTTACTCGTCCGCAAAAATCAAAGTTGCGTCCCTGGATAGCAGCCGCACGCGGTCGTGTGGAGAGGTCAACACTGGCATTATTTCCATCGAGCAAACATATATTCGCTGGATCTTTCACCTGTCCCTTCGGAAGTATGTTTGTCGTACAGCTACTTGCTTTAGAACGATTACTTTCGTCAGTCTAGACATGATTGAGCCAGGAGCTATTTTCAGTTCAGGCCTTGGCAGTGCGGGTAACCGGCTCGATGATGTAAACATTGTAGTCAGTATAGCCTCAAAATATGTAATGTTTATAATTAGTTCGAAATTAAACAACTACCGTTCCACAGAATTTGCTCTACGAAAGTGTAAAACATTGGAGTACTGGCTGTCAGCACCTGAGGCCATAAGAACTAGCTTGGATGCAACCAGAGCCTTCTAGTGAGCACCATTTTCATCCAGCCAAATGATACTACATGTATCATACATCGTGTGTATGTACAATACATTAATGTCTATTAATGTCAGAACAACAAAAGGTTTAAAATGCGCGTTCTAGCACCCTGACCACTCTTCTTGACTTGTGTAACTCCCCCCCACGCAAGTGAAGGAGCCGAGGTGGTACTTGCTGGAAGTTTGTTCCAGGCCCTCATTGTTCGTGGAAAGTAGGAATTGTACAGGACTGGATTGGTGGTACAGTCCAGGTACAGTCTTCGGGCTTCTTCCGTATGCTGGTTAGCTTGGCGGTAAAAGTGGGAGGTGCTGATGTCTACAAAGCTGTTGTTAATCTTGTGTAGTGTCCGCAGTCTGATGTTGGATCTGCGTTGTTCAAGGCTCAGTCGCTGCATGAGTGATGTTACGATGCCCAGGGTTCTGCTGGAGTATGTGCTTGTAGAATACCTTGCTTCTTGGCGTTGGACTTGCTCGAGTTTCAGGGTATCCTTTTTACAGATAGGGATCCCAGACGGCTGATGCATACTACTGGGCGTCGCCGGGCACTGCTGTGTAGGTTACAGCCTTCTGTGTTAGGACAGCTGCTGAAGTTCTGTCTAAGGAAGCTCACTAATCTCTTCCCTTTAGCTGTCACTGTGTCAGCGTGGTTGCTCCAGGATCGGTTGTTGGCGATGTTGACCCCTAAGTACTTGTCACAAAGGGGCGCTGGGCCATGGTAAAACGCTGGACTTTCAATGCTCGGGTCGTGTGTTTGAATTCCGACAGGGATCCAGATATTTGTGCCGGCATTTTCCTTTTTGCCTTTCTTTGATATCACCAATATGTGTTGGAAAAGCTTATGAATCCCCCACACCCACCCATGAAGGATTTAAATGTATCTAGACTTATTCTGCTGACCAGATGGCATAGACATAATTCGAACAGCTGGGTATTTCGTGAAATAAACTATGTGATAACCCCATGTGATCACATGTGTAGTGTATTTTTAGAATTTTTTTTTTTAAATTTCAGGTGACCTGCGTGGAAAACTGGCTCCAGCGATGAGCAGGTGGGAAGTGAGGCTCCATGTGTGTGTTTGGTGCCGACTGTGGTGATGGCAGTAAGTGCTGTGTCCAGAGCCATTGGCAGGCCACTGTTGAAGGCAGTACAGTACGGCTCTCTTCTCTACTGCACCTTGGAGTTCGTGGCCGACATTATGCTTGTGAGTTGCAAGAAGATATACATGTATATGCTATTTTGACTCCAGACTGGCGTTTACTTATTTAGCTGTATGCTGGACATGAATATTGTGTATTCCACACAGGCTAGGCATGCATTGGCAGACTCATTCAAACACCGCGCATTGGCACGGTCTTTTCTGAATGTGATCTACACAGGTCGAAAGTATGCAGGCGGTCCTTCTGCATGTATCCATTACCATATCTGGCTAGCACGCACTGCTTTTGATTATACTTGTAAGTATGGTGACTCAGCGATATTCAAGGTACAATTCTTGTGAACAGTCTTGCAGTGCACGGAGACCCTTTATTATAATATCGTGGTGGTCACTTGTATACTGTGTAGTTAAGTGTACCACACACCTTACCGAGTCTATGTTCTCATAGGCGCCAAGGGGCACGGAAAACTTTTGCTCTCTCAAGCAAAGGCTGAGTACTGTCCCGAGCTTGATGCTATCCGATAGTATACTTGTATACTGTCAGTATGGCCTGTCTCCCGTTAGAAAAGGCAAACATTTAAACTGAAAAACAAGACATACACCTAGTGCCTAGCTTCATAATTGGTCAGTTCCAGAGACTTGCAGTAATTAATGGTTATGTCACCAAACGTGTGTAAAAAAAACTTGCTACATATGGAACTTTTTGTATTTGTGTACAGTGCGAAGGTCCATCCATGAGACCAACCATCCAGCCTGGTGACGTTGTGTTGACAGACCACTTGAGTGTCTCTTTCAACAAAATAAAAGTGTAAGGGATTCCTGGTACAGATACAATAATTATGTTACAAATTATATGATAGTACAAACTCTTCTGAGCAAACAGTGGGTTGATGGGGCGGTCAGGGGTCCAGTGGTTAAAGATCTAAGCTCCCAACAAAAAGCTTTCCGGAGTGTGAAAAAAATGTACAGTCGACCGTGGAAACACAGTCAACTCTGTGTCACAGTTGCAGAGTTTTCAGCGTCCCTGAAACCCCAATAAAAGCCAAGGGCAGCCTGATTTCACAGCTCAGTTTGCGTTTTGACACCGAGCGAGAAAGATCGTGCAGCACTCAACATCAGCTAGACACTGTAGCGATGTGTCTGTCTCACTGACCAAAAGCCATATAATGTCACGGCAAACTCGTGCTCTGGTTTTATAAGGGTCCCCGAAGTGCTGAAAACTCTGCAACTGTGACAAAGTTGCCCCGATTATGCACAGTCGAAGGAGCCACAGTTATAAAAAACGCAACGTTTGCGGCTTTTTGCTGTGATAGTAGACCTTTAAGTGACTTCGTCACTAATGCGAGGACAGGTTCGAGTCGTGCGTGGCACTGTTCATTCAGGCCGATCAACGGGGGGGTCTCTCCAGGTACTACATCTTCCTCTCCTTTAGAAATGTCCAGCCAACAAAATTTGCAAAATGCAATGCTAAATAAAATGTCAAAACTTAAATAGCTGAGCTGACCCTTTGCACCACGTGATTGTAATGTTGTCATGTCCAGCGTGTGAGAGAATGCGATTCACATGAGCGTGCGTGTTGGGTTCAGTTCGTCGCACTTTTAGCCTATTCAAGAATCTGAATAAAGTGCCTATACAATACTCAGTTATTATTATTATTATTGAACCGATCGTTATGTTGTGTCATTCCCCAGGCAGAGTTTCCTGTGCACACTGTTGATTATATATTTAGCAGGCGTTTAAGTATACATGTACATTTTTGCAATTGATGATTGTACAAGGTTTTGATAGGACACTGGTGATGTATTCTGTTGATAAAATGAATGTGTATTTTGTCATCTGCAACTTTCTCAGCGTTGTGTGCATTTTGTTTCAGAGGGGACATTGTGATCTGCAGGTCACCCAAAGCACCCAGCGACTATATATGCAAAAGAGTAGTTGCAATGGAAGGAGACAGGGTCTACAACATTAACAACAACACTCTCAACAGTGTATGTTCCATGAGTGAAGTGTGAAAGCTTCATTTCATCCTGACTTTTTTTGTGTGTATCCCTCATACTTGCCTAAAATTCTGCAGACTGTCATCAAAATGGAAATTTTGTATCAATGCTGCTGAATTGCATAAAAGTTCGGAAAAAAAAAAGAAAAAAAAAGTCATCAGTGCATCTTGCATTCTTTTTTCATCACTATGAAAACAATTTGGAATCATTTTCTTGGACTGATTTATTGTACTTGTACTCATTTTGTTTGAGGAGGCTACTTCTTGCTCTCTGTGTCTCGGTTATGTGCATTCTTTTTTTCTTTTTTTTTGGGTCTTTTTTGGGGTCTCTCAGATACGACGTGGTCATGTGTGGTTGGAAGGAGACAATAAGATGGACAGTGTTGATTCCAGAAGCTATGGACAAGTTCCTTATGGGCTGCTTAGAGGCCGCGTCTTTTGTATTGTGAGTGAAAGCATTTGCGTGCATGTGTGTGATTTTTTTGTGTTTGTTTAAAAAACAGAATTTTAGTTAGCAGTGATGAAATGCATAAGCTCGCATGACGATTAACCTTCTCTGTATGGGTCATCGTTGATTCAGCCCCATGAAACGTGAAAATAACTGACATCCTTTTGACTTGTGCACAATTTTAACACGTATGCTCACTAGGGAGTGCTGCTCTGTACGTACAGTATAGATAAAGGAAGTAAGCAAACAAAGAAATTTCAGAACAAAGATAAACAACTAGGTACAATTGTCACCGCCATATCATTGCTCTGAAGCATCTTTGTGCTTTAGGATTCTGGTATTTACAATGAAAATCAGTTGAAACTAAGGGTAGATTATAAATTAGCCAAGTCGCTCAGTCACTCAGTCACCGATGAAGGGATACAAGTGGTTTAGAAATAAGTGTTCCAGGGCCTGTATGTAAAAGTCGAGGTTAATTTAACCCACAGCTACGGGTCTAACCCAGTCTAGGACAAAAGAAACCCAAAAGCAAAATTAAATTAAAAAAGGAAGCGAAGAAAGGAAGAAAAAAACCTTTTATAACCGCTTAGGCACCTTGCTGGAATGCGCCCCGCTTCTTGATTTAAAACAAGAAACAACAGAAAATTTATCCCTAGAGCTAGTTTAGTTCGAGGTTAGACCCTAACCCAGGGCTACAAGCCTTAACCTCGACAATTACATATGGGCCCAGGGACCGTATGTAAAACTCAAGGTTAATTTAACCCACGGCTACGGGCCTAACCCAGACTAGGACAAAAGAAACAGAAAAACAAAATTAAATAAAAAAGGAAGCGAAGAAAGAAAGACAAAAATCCTTCTATAACGGCGTAGGCACCTTGCTGGCACAGACCCGCTTCCTGATTTAAAACAAAACAACAGAAAATTTAACCCTAGAGCTAGTTTAGTTCAAGGTTAGACTCTAACCCAGGGCTAAACTCCCTAACCCTGACTTTTACATGCGGGCCCTGGGCTCCGTATTTATGCTTGACATCAGTCATAGACTGATTAATCTTCAAAGTGTCTGATTACTTCCTGTCAAAGGCGAACATGTGTCCTATCATTTCTGTGCCACAGTGAACAGTATTCAGGACAAATGTCCTACGCTGTTTTTGGTCAGCCAGGACATTTGTCCTGTTACAATTTCCATGGATATGAAGCCTTGTTGTTCCCAACCCAGTTGGTTGTTAAAGGTACATGTACATGTATGGACACCCATTGTTGATGTAAATCGGGCCGATCTTCGGGGGTTCTCTCCGGGCACTCCGGCTTCCTCCCCCTCTGCTTTGGAAATGTTCAGCCCACCAAATTTAAAAAAATAAATGCAATTCTAAATTCTGAAACTTAAATAGCTGAGCTGACCCTTTGCACCACGTGATTGTAATGTGTTTATGTCCAGTGTGTGAGAGAATGCGTGTGATTCATGTGAGCATGCGTGTTGGGTTCCGTTCGTGGCGCTTTGAGGCGATTGATGAAATTGGGTAAAGCGCCTATACAATACTTATTATTATTATTAAATGATATTCTTTTTTCAGTTCATTTAGTATTCTACATTTGTAAGGTGTCCATCCTTTTCCAGGTTTGGCCTCTGCACCGACTGGGGCCGCTTGACCCACCGCACGAGAAGCCAGCGTAAAGAAAGACCCTACTGTGTTGCAAGTACTGGCAAGTGTACAAGGCAGCTAGTTTGATGTTTTGGAACATAGGTCAAAGTGTTCGTCACGTGCCCTTCAAATTAAAAAAAAAAAGTCCTCATGCCTCTTCGTGTGGTTTTTTTTTTTGTGCATGTACTTTTTACTTATTCCCAGGCAACGATTTATTTTCATTATGATGCACGATTTCAAATTTCTTAGACAATGAAATGTTTTCATTACTGGCAACTTGTATGCCGATAGGTGTACATATTTTGACATTTGAGTATGTGCACCATATCAACTGTCAATAATTATTTTGTGTGGTAAAATGCCTGCAATTGCCTTGATGCACAGTTGAGGTCTGATCATGTCCTAAGCCATTGTCTACCTGTATATTTATTTTGTCTTGTTAACTGGTATTTTTCATAACAGTGATTAAAAAAAATGACTTCGCTCAGATATTACGTGAATGGTTGCATGTTTAACCTTTTCATTTGTAATTTTTCTCACTTTGTACGACACTGCAATCATGTGGGTGTATTGTTGGGAAGGGGGGTCTGTCTCATGCCAGATTACCTGTATATTTATTCTGCCTGTAGGTTGGTCTCGAAACATTCATCCAAATGAATGCGCTTATTGTGGCATATAGGCATTTTGACAGGCAAGTTTATAAATGTCACTTTTGCTCAGGAACATATTTGCATATATGTGGGTCAGCTGCAAGGGCCGTTCGGTGGGGTTTTCTCAGCCGAGCTGCATTTTTATAGGATGTATAATTGAAATACCTGCATTGCACAATGTTTTCCCTACAACATTTCAGAAAAATCATACTTCGCGGCTGAGCATTGGACTTTCAATGCTTGGCGAGTTTGATTCCTGGCTTGGGCAAAATATTTGTGCTGGCCTATTTCTGTTTGCCCTGTCTCCGTTATCACCCATATGTGGTGGAAAAAGATGCCACACCCTTAATTACCCATCCGTACCTTCAGTCAAAGCTCATGATGGAAGAAGTGAGTTTGTGTATAGTGTGAGTGAATGCATTTGACGTTTTCATAGAACGTACAACTTAAATGCCTGCATTGCACAATGTTTTCACCGTCTTACATTGAAATGTACCATGAAGCTGCGCACAAGATTTTCTGAACAAGTGTGATCATGTATGGTGTATTTGATACATTGCCAATTGAACAGAGAGAATGAACTGAAAAAATGCTTCTGTAATTTTTGCGTGTTTCTCCAGTTATTTCTGTGTAGAGATGCATGATTGTGTGAGATGTGTCATAGAGTGCATGCGAGTGTTAATCTCTCGCTCTTCATCCAACTTACATCAGCAGTTGTCATGCTACTGTGTTTGTACCGGACACCTACATACACACACCGACACATACATAATATTTATGATTTTACTTTCCCCAACAGTCATACATACACATGCAAAATGTGAGAGTCACGAAAGCAATACAAACTTTCAACTTGCAAATGTGCACTGAAGTGCAAATCTCAGCACTTTATAAGTGCAGGACAAATTGATCACACACACAGGCATCAAACTGGCCAACATGCCAGTGCACATCCAGTGAATCTAACACTAGTATCAGTGAATCTGTCAGTAC
Organism: Batillaria attramentaria; assembly: GCA_018292915.2. Classification (NCBI taxonomy): domain Eukaryota; kingdom Metazoa; phylum Mollusca; class Gastropoda; family Batillariidae; genus Batillaria; species Batillaria attramentaria. The sequence continues at coordinate 665,293 of JACVVK020000261.1, forward strand.
ACGAACAGTTGCATTAATGTCTCCTTTTATGAGGACTTGACCAGAATAACATTCACTCATATAAGTAATAGCACAGGGGGAGGAAGGGCAAACAAGAACAACAAATGCAAGCGTGTACCCTGATGTTCACACAAACAGGTACCACAACCAACAGTTGTATCACACTGCATTCAGATGGGTCTGTGATACTGCTGAGACACATTCTAAAGTTCATAAAGTTACATAATAGCGTTTTCCAACAAGGGGGGCTTGCCACTGGCTGAAAGTCAACTTAAGTCTGCCCTAAGGCGGTCCACATTACAGCACAAAATTTTAATTCCTGGAAAAAGACCCCCCCCCCCCCCCCAATACCAAATGTGTGTCACTAGCTTGAACAGGCAGTACAACAAATCTGACATCACGTGGCATATATATAACAGTGCAAAACTTACTGACACCATCATGGAAATTTGGTGTACCTCAATTCCGAGAAAAACGCGGGAAGTGTACTAACTGCAATGCTTGTCATCCTGTGCTACTCTCAAAACCCAGTTAAACCCAATTTTATAATGATGTCATTTTAAAATACAGGCGATTTTTGTCATCTAAGATGATCCGTGATCTTTCAGCACCATGGCTATATTGTGCTCACCTCTTCTTGTGCCAATGAACTTTGACACCCCCCCCCCCCACCAGCATTACTCAACCACATCACAAAGCGTTTCAATGAGCTGTCCTTGCACAGTGACATTGGCTGTTTCAGTGACGCTCTTCTCCAGTGGGATGACAGGCTGACAACAGAGGGTTGGCACGGACTTGTAAATGTCAGAATTATAAAGTGAAGCACTTTTCATATTGTCTTTTTTGTTTGTTTGTTTTTGGTGGCAGAGGTAACAATGAGATGAACTGGCACATGGACAAACTCTCAGGACCAGAAAAGTATGCTGAACGCCATGGCAACGCAGCATGCTGCTACCCAAGGACTTTTTCTTTCACCTGAGAGAACAGAAAACACCCACAACAATAAGCAAACAAAACAAAGAATAGATCTATAAAATCACATTATCACTGATAAAACGTAAACTCTTAACAGGTTATAAGAATGTGATGGACGAACTATCAACATTTCACAAAAAACCCACACCCATCAAAACTATCTTGCCAACAGCAGTAGAAATGATGACTTCAACTCTACAAAATGTATAAAAAAAAAACAGCAGTGTACAGTGTACTTGATCTAGTTTCCTTACCTATTCTTGCACATTTCCAGAATGTACCCATCAACCTGCAATACAAAACACGAGACAGGTGAGGTTACACACAAACTGCATGTGTCGTTTTCGCTTTTCATCTCATCTCGACCACAGTTGGTAATCACTATGCGCAAGTAGGTTAATCCGCATCTGTGCACTGCCAGCGTGAGCAGCCAAAACCTCACATGAAACAACCAAACTGGAAGTGAAAGCAACAGATCAACAATTGATCACATCCGCAAAGTAGTTCCTGGGAAACGTGAGCCTAATTTGATTATCATCAGTTCAGCTGGACATCTTTAGCGTGTTGTTCACAGATTTCATAGCAGCTTAGAGTAACTTAGACATCTAAATTGCCAATGACATGGAAAAGGACCCCTGGGGATAAATGACACTTTTTGGGGGTCAATTTTCCAATCTGTGGTTGAGACTAGATGGTGGTGCTATCACAGACAGTCGAAGAGAGCTGTGTGGGGTATGCACTGACAGTGACAGAACTTCTCATGGTAGCACACTCAAACTACAGATGAACAGTGATCCTGATAATTGATATATAGATAATTATGGATGTCAGGAGGAGGTAACACAGATGTAACTTGTAAGTAAGGGATGAAATCCTACTTATCCCACTTACCAGACAAGATAAAACAAAAACAAACAAACAAACAAAAAACAATGACAACAAACTGAATCAGCACATTTGTAAATTACACAATTTGATGTTCAATAATTGGCATGAAAAATAGCACTACATTACATGGAACTGGAAACTTAGCCAACAGACTGAATCATTGAATCAGTAAACTGCACAACAGATATCTTTGATGTTAAAAAATTGGCTTGAAAAATAGTGTTACATTTCATGGAACTGGCAACTTAGCAGCCAAGTGATGGAATTGGAAAGTGCCTTGGGGTAAAAAGTCAACAGGTGTAGACAGACTTGCCAACACCAGTAAATACAACAGTGCCCCATTCGTAAGTTGGCTGGAAGAACAGCCAACATGTTACAGCTGATAAAACAAATTACAGGGTTAGTATCTTGTAGACTGATTCAAATGGCTTACCCAGTTTTGTTGCGGTCAAGCAATGACGGTGCGATTGAGCGAAGGTAAGCACAGGTGCATATCAACAGTAACACCACTGTCAGAAGGCTTTGGAAGTTGAAAATGGCAGACTGAAACACACACACACACACATTCAGTTCCTGTTCTAACTATCTCATTTGATCTGGATGTTGACAAATAAGTATGGTTCATAATGGTCATCTTTAATACCTTGACAAACTGCATACATGTACTTTGCTACTGCTAGTCCGCTGAATTATGTTGGTTGCTGGGAGATGGAGGCTGTGACAGGGAATACACACATGTGCTTTCGCAAAACAGAAAGTGGCAAGGCAAGGAGTTGGAAGTCTAGGGTACAGAAACGAGAGGTGTACAGTTGAAAGTGCACTGCAAATTTGCATTCTGATACAGTGATACTGAATTATGATGAACGGAATGCCGATGTTGCATGGAAAATTTGGGCACAGTTCATCTGAGAACATGAGAGGTCGAATAACGTCGCATCTGAGTGGTGATAATTCAATGTGCCAGCACAGAAAAAGGATCGACTGAACTTTCAAGAACCAGCTAGCCAGAAAGAGCAAGGGATTGGGCGAGACTCGGTCGTGATCTCCATCGGATGCTAAACTGATGGAAACGAAACTTCGCCACTGCATGTAAGTTTTACAATGTTCTCAAAGTGTAGAAAATAATGATATCCGCTGTGGATATTACGCTTGAGAAAAAGCGTTATTTTCTGGCCCGTTGTACTTCATTTATGGGAAAATAGCAACAAAGTTTTCGTACCATTCTGTCTCAGCGTCTCAAAGCATGACAACGTGTTGACGGAAGTGCCGGTGCTTTCTTCTTCCGGCCAACTCGTCCAATTTTCAACTCGACCTACCAGTTCGACCATAGTCGGCGCAAGGGTCGACCAGCCTCGAAAAAGTTTTGTTGTTCGTGTTGCGTGTGAATTGTAAGACTGTTATGTTGTCTGAGGTCGAGTGGGTCACTGGTGAACTCTGCATTTAAGGTGCTCACCGGCATCTATTTTCTCTAGGGGCCCGGATAATACTGAACTCCACACACACACTGACACACACATGTATAACTTAAATATCAAGATGGGTAGAACAAACTCAGTTACTCAGTCAAGAGTATTCCAATCAAGTTTATTGCTTTATTAGCAACGTCATTGTAAAAAATGGTCAAATATAAATGTAATCAGAGTCACATATGTCTGTATGTAATATTTTAACTGATATTTCTTCTCTGATCAAATGGCGGCATATAAATGTACCTGATTACAAAGTACCGGTACAATGATCACGGTCCCTATGTATAACAACAGACAAATAAACAAAATGCACACACACACACACACACACACACACACACACACACTGACACACACAAATCTGCAATTGAGGCAGCAAGGTGTCACAACAAACATGTTCCATCTAAATTGAATATTGTGCAGCATTAAAGTCTACACATGCCACGTTGGGCTAACTTAAATGTGACCCCCCATAAAAACAAACAAACAAAAACCACCACCACCAACAACAAAAAAACAACCACCACCCAAAACTAAAACAATTAACAGAACCAAAGAAACAACAACCACCAAAAACCCCAAACCCAAACAAAAGACCCCCCCCAAAAAAAACAAAAAACAAAAAAAAAACCCAACAACAAACAACAAAACAAACGAAAACAACAAAACAACAACAACAAAAAACCAAACCAAAACAGAACACAAACGCTCACACATGCAAAATCATAGCCCATAAGTCGTACCTATAGCCCAGTATACACATATATATATATTTTTTTTAAACGGACGACGAGATGGCATAGGCAACATGTAGGCAATGTACCAAAATGCCGTAATGTGGGAAAAACAGCACATATACTTATTATCAGTTTTAAATAGATGGGTCTTAAGACAGCATTTGAGACTGGCACAGGAATCTGCGTGTCTTAATGGCTTTGGGAGCTGAGTCCACAGGGCTGTGGCCTGGAAAGAAAAGGATCTCTGACAAAATGCTTTTGTACAAGGTGATGATCAGAGGCAATTTTTCAGGTTACATGCAAAAGACTCTGCAATGTGCATTACAAGCAGAAATGACCAGATTTTCTGCAATCTTCCAATCATGAAATGCACAATGTGAAAGTACTGGTACCGTACATGTATAATTAGTACATGTATTCCATAGTGAAAGGAATGGAGGATTGTCCCCCTGGGTGGGACTTCAGGGTGATGATGACGATGATGATGATGATGATGATGGAGACTTGATACAGCGCACGGCTCCACCCTAACTGAGTTCTCACGGCGCTTAGGGAGAGGTTTTGAAAGGAAAGATAGTGAAGTAAAAAAAAAAAAAAAAAAAAAAAAGGCTGCAGATGATTACTGGCGCAAGGCACTGAAGAGATGAGTCGGCGGGACTTGGGGGTGGGGGGTGTTCTGCAATGTATTCAATTCATTTCAAATCACTTTGCTGTCCCCAAATATCATTTTTTTTTTTTTTTTTTTTAATGTTCATTAACACAAAAATCACAGCAGCTGAAAGACACTTCATAAGGCACATACTATGGCACACTGTACACAATTTACATACAATCAGGACTGTGTACAAGACTGTAACTGCTACCTTCCTTCTCAAATTTTCGACTTCAGTAACCACAGTGCCAAAAGGCAACAAACACAGCCGCTACAAGAATACAAATCTGCAGGAACACCTTCGGGAAACGTGTCGCAGACATCCTTGACACACTCTTGTCAACTCTGCGATGCTGAATAGAGAAAACTGTCTCGTTGTAGGCCCTAAGTGTGGCCTGCCTTGCTCCACCCCATGCTCCAGGGCCCATCAGGCGGTAATGAAAGGGGTGAGCGGGGCCAAACAGTACTGCCAGCGCCATCTGGAGATCACCGCGTAGCAACAGTCGCCACCACACAGGCTGCGCACCAAGCTCCGTGCAAATGTCGTCACACATGAGGAGGTAGTGAAACTGAAATGGAATCCAGAGCATTTGTTTCACATCATAAATCAGAGTGAATGTACCTCACTCTCTCACTCACTCACTCACACACACCACACACACACACACACACACACACACACACACACACACACACACACACACACACACACACACACATCAACAGGACTTTATTCTCTTTTTTTTTACACACAATACTGTACAAAAGAAAGCACTTTAATTAGTATGGACACAATCTGCATGGTTACCAGGGCACCTCAGCACAGACGTGATGTCCACACACACACACACACATACACACAAACACACAGAGAATATTTTTGTCAAATTCTGGAACGTGACCAAGAACTATCATTTTGAGTCACAGGTGGTGTCAAGCATGTGTGTGCCTTTTACAGATTTTTACATAATTGTACATGCATGTACTATTCTGCAGGCCAAGCGTAAGCGCACAACAAAACAAATACAGACTTCAAGCTTCTTTGAAAGCAGGTTAACGTGGACAGCTGAAAGCAAGAAATGGTGTTAGATTTTTTTCCCTGTTTTAGCAATTCAGCCTTATCTGATGTATGACTTGCAATGCTGCCATGGTACCTGGCATGCATTATTGCCAAAACTAAACAGTGCTTCTTACTGAATAGTTGTAGCGGCCATGCCTCTCCAACAATTTTTTGTTCATGTGGTCAACATCTCTCTTCATGGTGGCCTGGTCTGGTAATTTGTGTCGTCCCGCCATCACACGTGCTGCCAGTCTGGCCTGGGATTCCAGTATGGGAGGAATAGGTCCATTGGCTCGCAAACAACCAATCAGCGCCAGTGTATCATGCTCTTGTGACAGAGGGAAGGCCATCTTGAAAAGTTCCAGTTTCTCTCCATCTGCAAAATATCAACTTACACATATCAAGAAAACAGACTTTTCAGTGTGCCAGAAAAAGAAGAAGTGGGGACGTAGAAAGAAAGTCAAATGAGAACCAATACCCACTTGGAATGATGTAGACAGATGTAAGAGATGATTAACTGAGAGTTGGTCACAGCCTATCATAGGCCAATGTCTGTGCAAGTAGGGAGCTTTCTGGTGTCTGCCTGGTCCTGTTTCTAGGCCTGCAAACTCCCGGGAATGGGGGATTATCAGTCAAGAATGAGTTTTGGACCGAGGCTAGAGTCTGCAACAATACTAATAATGGTGTGGTCAGTCGCCATCATGCTACACCAAGTGACCAGCCTGTCTAGGACTGTCCCGAGGCTTTTCACAAGCCAATGCAGTCACGCTCTGTGAAGAATATTCCCTCAGGAGGGTACTCTCTGGGTGAGCCCACCCCTAAGGCGTGTGACCAGCTCTTAGTTATACAGCTCTTCAAGGACTATAGATACCCCTTGCCAGTAGGAGATGTACAAATAAAGTAGCAGATGAAGGTCAACACACTGTAACTCACTTGTCTGCTTTTGTCCCTGAAAAAAAGTGGTTTTGTTAACAATTAAGACAAGCAGTCAAACCTGGCTGTGCTGATATTCTCACCATCATATGGTTCTAAGAACAACGCGTAGCACACATGATTTTGGAACATGCATACAAAGTCATCTGCAACATCAAACACAACATATCATATTGCCAAACCTATACCACATCTACTATTTCAGCCCTAGTTCTAGATGTATGGTGACGGTGAACTGTTTACCCACCTGGGTCAGGGCTGATGACACTGGAATCAACAGCGTGAAAGTCATGCTCGTAACCAGTGGCAAAAACTATCTCATCCAAATCATGCAGAGTAGTCCCGTCCTCTAGGTGAGCTTTGTCATGCTCCAGCGACTTCACATGCCCCACCACCTTTACTTGTCCTGTAATGATCTGCAGGGCGAGGAAAAAAAGATTGAAATTGTTATGTTCATATCAAAAACTAGCCGTTACGCTCGTGTCATTTTTGTCATCATTCTTCATCCCATCCTCAACCCCCCCCCCCCCATCCCCTCTCCAAGAGACAGGAACTTTAATGTTGTATTCTATTTAATTATGTACGCATGTGTGTGTACATCTGCTTGCAGGTGAGAAATTGAATATAGTGTGACATTTCACTTGATTTAAAATGAATAAAATCTCCAGTTAAGTTCCTGCTTCTGATGAGTCAAGTCCATGTGATGTGCAATGATTTAAGACAGAGCTATACACACGTTAACAATTTGTAAGACAGTTACTTTTTCTGACCCGCACGTGTGAACTATATACTAGACTATGCAAAGCAAACTTCTGCAAACACAGAAAAACCAACACCCAACAAAAACAACAACAAGGCAAAAAAAAACAAACAAAAAACCCAAAACACACCACCACCACCACAACAACATCAAAACTCAAACACCCCTCAACTTTAACCCTTTGGCTGCCAGCCCGTGGATAGAATTGTGCGCACGCCAGTGCCAGGCCATATATGGACTTTTAGGGACATAATTCAGAAAAAATTCTGGAGCTTCAATGGTTGAAATAAAGTATGTAAAACCTATATAATTCTTAATGGGTAAAAAATTTTCTTTCAAATGAGACCAATATCACAGAATCACAGAGAAATAATGAGATTTCAATTGTTTTAAATAATAATAAAAATAAGAAGAAGAAAAAATCACCAAAAGTGAGGTTTGCCTCCAACACATGTAGGAACACAAATTTTAAGAAGCACAACAAAAGCTGTTCTTTGGCTGTCCACAGACCGAATATTTGGTCGGCAAAAGTATAGGCCTCTCCTGAAGTGAAAATGAGCGTTCTGGTCGAGCACCACTTGGGCCTACACACATCTGTGGAAAAGCCTGGGGGGGGGGGGGGGGGGTCTTGCTATTTCAACTGACGCTACCAGCTTCCCAGGCGTTGCACTAGTCTCTAAAAATAGAGGGGAACCCCATGCTTGCTGACGGTTCAGCTGACGTCGAATTAACGGAAGTGGTTTCCTTGGGATGGCGCAAGGCGCTGACCGAATATTCGGTCTGGGGTACTTTCAGCCTATACTTTTGCCGACCGAATATTCAGTCTGTGGGCAGCCAAAGGGTTAAAAAAAAAGAAAAAAAAAAGCCAACACACCCATCAGTGTTAGACAGCAGAAGAATCCACATCACCTCACCTTGAAAGGAAGCTGGTCATTAATAACAAGATGAATCTGAGCCAATGGTCTGGAGGGGTTAGGGTCGAGCCCTGAACAAACTGGGTCCAGCCACTTTCTGACACTATGTAACACGGCACGCATGGCTAGCCATGATGGAACAGAGTAGAACAAAGCACGTCGTATGCGGAAATCCAGTGGAGTTCGACCATTGTGCAACCGAGATATGTTGAGGGCACCATCACCAATGCACAAATAAACCTGAACAAACCAATAAAACCTTTGCAAAATGTCATGCAATGCATAAAAACACATGGAAAATATTGTGCAATGACCAATACACACAAAGAAAACACCCCCACCCCCCCCCCCCCCCCCCCCCCCACATGAGTGTAAATGCCCAAGCAAGCACATGCGCGCACACACACACACACATGCATATGCATGCACACGCACATTCTTTTAAACATGAACTCACAAATATCACAAGATTTTGTTCCATGCTGAATGTTCAGCTGCATTCAAGTGCAGCGAAAATCTGAGCTCTTTTGGTAAAATATGATGGTAATCTAAACCTAGATATCTGGAGAAAGACGCCCAATATGAGTAGTTATGTAGATCTGCTGCATTATAAGGATATACCTGTTTGGCAACACTTGCGATGTCAACTGAAATATCCCCTGCGGATGCAGCATTACCTGTTGGGGAAAAAAATATTTAATACCCAGATTCACACACCGCTATACATGAACACAATCCTCAGCCAGTGCTAACACATGCATCTAGGCATGATGAAAAGTGCACCCTTATCCATGCAGTGGTAATGCTCTGTTTATAACAACAAAATAATAATAATGAATAATAATACATAGTGCTTATAGCGCATGAATACTACTACTGCTAGTGGGCCCTTGAAGTCGGGCATCATAAAGCTGTTTACAGCTAAATTTCTCCAAAAACGTCTCTCACACTGTTAACGTCTTCTCTTTTGGGTTTTAGATGGCCATTTATACTGCTTCAAAGAAGGGAATATCCTACCATTCTACAATAAAATAGGAGGGCTTCATATCCGTTGAAATCCTTGTAAGACATATGCCCTGGCTGACTGTAAAAGTATGGGACATTTGTCCTTTATTATTGTCCACTGTGGAATAGAAATGATGGGACATGCATACATCCGCCTTGGTAAGAAAGTAATCAGACACTTTGAAAATGAATCCATCTATGACCGATGTCTGACAATATAAATACATACATGTATGAGGCCCTGAAATTGGCAACAGTCACAAGCAACAGTTTCTGCTCTGCACTTACCAAAAACAAGAACTGTTTTGTTCCTGTAGGGCTCCGGCCTTCGGTACTTCTGCGCATGGATCACGCCACCAACAAAACTGTCCATGCCAGCTATTTTGGGGCTGCGAGGAATTCTGTAGAAACCTTGGCACAGCATGACACAATCAAACTCTAAACCCTCTTGCTTAGTTTCACCGCTGTTTGTTTTTGTCTCCTTCACCACCACCCAGCGTCCATTCTTGCTGTAGTCATCATGTTTGTGCACATTCACCACCTACACACACAAAGAACATGATCATGATCATGACTGTGATCCATACGACGCCGCAGACTGTGGAAAAGTTCACTGCACCTTCAAAGGGCATTGGTGTACATCAGCCGTCTTACAGGAAACAAATAACAAATGTGTTATGGACTTGTTTTGTGTGTATACCTAAAATGGTCACTGCAATCAAGAAATGCCACGTATTATGTCCCAGCTGTGCAATGTACCTTCTTGCCCAAACCAGTAAGCTGTATAACGATTTATGACGTGAAAGTCAATATGGTCGTTGATGATACAAGATTTTGAAGTCAATAGTGCATGAAATGGGTCACTCATGAGACAAATTTGAGCAACAAACATTGCCAGTCGCTGGCGACATGTGTACTACCCACCATACCGCCAGAACTACGAACAGTGATAATGCCCATGTACAAATCTTTGATCCATCACCCACCACGCTTCTTGCCTTTATAACCTCTTAAAGGAACCCCTGACATTTGTGAGACTCACAGCATTTTACACCCAAGACCAGCTTGTCCCTATTAGTATAGCTTGGTGCTTAGTTCGTTATTTGTGGCTTTACGCGGTGCAAGCCACAAGACTATTTTGCAGCTAAGCCAGCGAGGTCCTTTCAGTGACCTACAGGGCTGCACATTTAAGTCGATCCCAGGACATTGACCTATAAAAATTTCAAATGTCCGATTTTTCCCACCTCAAGCGGACATTTGTCCTATTAACATTTTTATTGCCACTGAGTGGCCAGGACACTGTGTCCTATCACTTTGCTGTTTCCAGGACACTTTGTCCTATAGAAGCTGTGGAAAATGTGCAACCCTGGACCTATCCATCCTCTAAGCAGAACATCAAACATCTTGTGAAAACAGTAAACCAGGCAAAGCACAGCTGTGAATACCTTGGTGTTGAAGTGAATGTGCTCACGCAGATGGAAATGGTCAGTGTAAATGTGCAGGTACTGCAAGTACAGTCGATGAGGCAAGTAAGGGGGGTAATGGGCAGGGCAAGGGAAGTCACTGAAGCACATCATGGCCTTGCTGGTGTTGGTGATGAGACTGTCGTACATGCCCGGTCCAAGGTTGATGTACTGCTCATCTGCAGGATACCACAACCCTCCTGTGATACAAAACGGTCAGTGTTATTCAAGAATGTTTGTTTTGTATTCTACAAAGTACATGTACACTGTCATAAACAGGGAGGCAACCACACACACTTGGTCCAGTCAGTGCATTTGTTGGCCGGAGCCGCCGGGGTGGCCGAATGGTAAAGCGTTGGACTTCTAATGCTCGGGTCGTGAGTTCGAATCCCGGCTGGGGCCAAATATTTGTGCTGGCTTTTTCATCTGTGCCCCGTCTTTGATATCACCCGTATGTGGTGGAAAAGGACGTGAAACCCCCAAACACCCCCCACCCCACCCAGTGCATTAATTTGTTGCTTCCCTTCCAAAAGCTTCAGTGTTTTCACTCGTCACCAGCAAGTGTGATACAATCACCAACAAGAAGTAAATATTTGCGGATTGTCCAGATTTTTGTTAGAATAATCCCTTACATCAGCAGCTGTATGTGTCTAAGCTAGTATACAGTACTGTTAGACTGAGTGGAGGTCACTGTCTTCAGTCCTTGCTCACGGACATAGTTCTAAGATGTTGTGTACGTGATGATAAACTACAACAACACACACATACACAGAGTCACGTACGTGTCTGGTCAGTGATTCAAACGTTTCTCGCAAGTGAACAAGACAAGAGGAAACAACAAAGAGCGGCTGCAAATCATGAACTTACCTATGTCAGACCTCATTTCAAAGCAGGTGGGTTCCAGTCCTTCCTCCAAACATGATTTGATAGCGACCAACCCGGCCACACCACAACCAACTACTGCCACTTGCCTGCCTGCCTGCATCTTTCAACTCTGTCAGCTGAGCGCACAACCCTTTGGCCAAACTGTCTTCGTCGTCCGTCTACAGCTGCTGATCGGTAGCTGTTGCAGTGTAAGTCTGATTTACCGTCATAAACTTCCGCCACGGTAATGGCAAGAGCTCTTGCAACATCGACTCGTGCAAAATAAAGCTGATACTTTTGATCGGCCAAGTTCATTTGTTTGATACAAGCTTTCGCACGCACGTACGTCCGAGGTAAACACAGCATGTGGCTGTGTACAAGTGTGTATCCGTGTCTATGACCCTTGACCCTGACCCTCCTTCATGCTGGCGCGCTTTCCTCTGAGCCATCGAAGACACAAAGAAAGTATCCGCGGTGAACCACTCATGACTACGTGGGGGTCTACACGTAGAAGAGGGGCCGGATAAAAAAATACAACGACCACGACGGCAGCAGGCGCCGCCAGGCCGGCGGAACTGACGACCTTTCAGTCGGTCCTACTAATTACCGAAAACAACGAAACGACCGAAAACAACTCTTAACTGATACGGATAGAACGGCGGCGGTTCAAACATAGAAATAACAACACACAAACATGACTAAAGGTGAAAAAAGTGGCCTTAAAAAAAGCTAAAAGGAAAACAAGAAGGAACGGCCCCGTCCTACAAAGTTGTTTCTCCAAACTTCATATTATTTTGTCTGTTTTGTTGTTATTGTTGCCGGTTCTCCCCTCTCCAAGTTCTACCAACGACTGACACTGACTACTGAGATCCTCTACGACCTCGACCGATTAGCCACGTGACTGGGGGTGGGGCCGGGTGGGGGAAGAAGGGGGAGAGAGAGAGAGAGAGGCAGAGATAGAGGGTGGGTGGATGGGTGTTTAGGAGTTTAACGTCCTTTTCCACCACAAAAGGATGATATCAAGGACGGGGCAACGAGAAAAAGGCCAGCACAAATCGATATTTGGCCCCAGCGGCCGGGATTCGAACTCTCGGCCCAAGCACTGAAAGTCCAACGCTCTACCATTCGGCCACCCTGGCTCCCCAGAGAGAGAGAGAGAGAGAGAGAGAGAGAGAGAGACGTCAGTTCCGTGAACTAAACATTTGCCGTCAGCCTCAGGCAGGTCGTCATACAGAGAGAGAGAGAGAGAGAGATGACGTCAATTCCGACCGTGAACTAAACTTTTGACGTCAGCCTCTAGCACTGAGATCGTCTGAGGATGCTTGTTCATGTCTTGTGATTTCCCTGTTGGCTTTGTGACTTCTCCGACTGAATTATTTTTCACATGAAATCTGGAAGGTCTAGACGGCTGATGAAATGTCGGAAGCAGTGACGATACTTGCAGATTTTGTCTGTGAACCAAACATTTGACGTCAGCCTCAAGCTGCTCGTCTGTCAGGTGATACTTCTTCATATCTTGTGATTTCCTTGTTGTTTCTGTGACTTCTGTGACTGAATTAATTTTGATATAAAATCTGGAAGATCTAGAGAGCTGATGAAACGTGGACTTAAGTGCCTCGGGTTGTACTTACGAAATTGCAAAATTGGAACTTTTTTGACCAGCGCTTCTCGCAGAAAAGTGACTGAAAAATGTGTTTATCTAAAAGCTCTGTTATTCTTAATACTAAAGCTATAATAGTGCAGTAGTTCATGTCATATGTGCAGTTGGCATAAGTGACAAAAATACCGGAATGATGAGTAATTTGAAAGAGTCTTTTCATAGATATTTGGCCTTATATGCAAACAACCCCTACCTCGGAAATATTTTTTTTACACAAAACCAGTCAGAGCTACAGAGCTGTAGCACAAATCAAGGCAGTGTGATTGGGTGAACTTCCAAAGTCTAGAAAATGAAGGAATTTGAACAACTTTTTCGAAAAAATTCGTAACATGCAAAATTGGAACTTTTTTGACCAGCGCTTCTCGCAGAAACGTGAAAAAATGTGTTTATCTAAAAGCTCTGTTATTCTTAATACTAAAGCTATAATAGTGCAGTAGTTCATGTCATATGTGCTGTTGGCATAAGTGACAAAAATACCGGAATGATGAGTAATTTGAAGGAGTCTTTTCATAGATATTTCGCCTTATATGCAAACAACCCCTACCTCGGAAATATTTTCCTTACACAAAACCTGTCAGAGCTACAGAGCTGTGCTACGAAAACAGGCAGTATAATTGGATGATCTTCCCAATTTCAGAAGATGAAGCCATCTGGACATTTTTTTCGAAACTAGAGAGGCAGAAGCCTCCATGGCTCCCTTGTGACACAGGTCAAGGTCATTCACAAAAGTATGTTTGTAGAGCTCTTATCACTATCCAGTATCATGCTAAGTGATGTGTCTGGCGCTCTGAGTTCCTGGCAATATTACAATTTTCCCCAAAACAGTTTGTACAGCCTTGACCTTTGGTCAAAGTCATTCAAAAGAGATCTCATCAATGTCTATCATCATGCCAAGCTTGATGCCTCTAGCATTTGTAGTTCCTCCGAAAACAGTAATGTTAAAATTCACAACAGACAGCTTTAATGACCTTGACCTTCAGTCAAGGTCATTCAGAAAGGTAGGTCTCATTGCTGTCTATCATCACGCCTCATTTGGTGCCTCTACTGTTTGTTGTTTTGAAGAAAATGCCAAGGTTAAAGTTTCCAAAAAAAAAAAAAAAAACCACTTGCATGACCTTGACCTTGACTAAAAGTCACTGAACACAGGTATGTCTGTAAAGGTGCTGCCAATGTCAATCATCGCACATAGTTTGATGCTTCTGATTCTTCTAGATACTGATAAAATGCAAATGTAAAATTTCCGAACACTGTTTCAATGACCTTGACCTTCAGTCAAGGTCATTTAAGATGGTATGTGTGCATAGGTCTTATCACTGTCTATCAGCATGCCAGGTTTGGCACCTCTGCTGTTCATTGTTTCTGAGAAAATGCCAATGTTAAGGTTTCACAAAACTATCTTGTACGGCCTTGACCTTGACAGAAGGTCACTGACTACATGTATATCTGTAAAGTTCTTATCAATGTCTATCATCATGCAAAGTTTAAAACCTCTGGCATTTGTAGATTACGAGAAAATGCCAATGTAAAATTTTCAAACAGAGAGCTTTAGTGACCTTGACCTTGGGTCAAGGTCATTCAAAATGATATGTTTTGAAAGGTCTTGTGCTAGTCTATCAGCATGCCAAGTTTGGTGCCTCTACTGTTTGTAGATTCTGAGAAAATGACAACGTTAAAGTTTTCTGGACACACACACACACACACACACACACACACACACACACACAGACAGACAGACAGACAGACAGACGACGGAGGGTTAATACATAGACTCCCATTGTTACACAAGGGAGCCAAAAATTCGTAACATGACCGATTTTTTTAAAATCGGCGATAACTCTTCTGAAAATGCGGCAGGCTAAAAATCGTGAAAGGTAGCTCTGGAGAAGGTGAATTCCCATTTTATCTCAAAGTAAAAAGGCCTCCAACGATGTGGTTTAGGAGATAGTCATCATTACATCCGTCCACACACACAGAGTGACAGACACACGTCTCACAACCATGTCCCGCCAAAAAGAACGCAGCAGCATAATGTGCACGTAAGGTGTCTATGACGCAGATTTCGTTACGTCACTGTGTGCGTGAAAGTAAGTATTGTGTGGAGAAACGTCACAGTCTTGTTTTGTATCACTGAAACTTGCTGCTGCGCGTAGCAAAATCTGCCCCGTCTCATAAAGTTGTTTCTCTATAGAGAAACAACTTAAAAAGGTGATATTGCAGAAGATAACCAGTCCGGACCAGAGTCGCTTCCCTTGGGAGACACGTTCATTTCGTCGTGTTCTCTTGGAGTGAATAAGTACTTTTTTTTCCTTTAAACTAGTTTAATGCCTCTTTTTTCACCTTTAATCATGTTTGTGTGTTGTTATTTCTATGTTTTAACTGCGTTCTACGCGTATTAAGAGTTGTTTTCGGTAATTAGTAGGACCCCGTTTCAGTTCGTAGAAACCTAGAAGTGCATGCATGGTAAACAAATAAATTTTCACTGAAGAAAAATGGCCACGGTATCAGTTGAAAATTGACTGACACTCAGTGAAAAGTCAGTGACGCGAACCGGTCCGGCTCATCACCGAGTCAAGCTGGTTTGCGGCGTCAGACTGTCCGGGGCGCGGATCCGTCCGGCACTGAGCAGTGTTTAGTCGAGATCAAGTTAAAGTTAATTCACAGATTTATCTTGATATTATCCCGGCACTTAAAAACAAAAATTTTACGATTACAGTTGTATATCACCGGTAGGAAATGACAATTAAAATCAGTGGCAGCGTAATGCAGAATTTAAAAAAAAAATTGATCTGCTGAAAAAACGGCATTTTTTTCGCAGAGAAAAAACTATTACAGTAAGAAGACGTTTTGGTTTTTTTTTTTTTTTTTTTTGGGGGGGGGGGGGGGGCTGAAAGGCTTTTCTGCGGAAAATCTTTCTGCAGAACTTGAAAACAAATTAATATGTCATGAGCAGTTCAGACTGACTACGGAAAAACTGACGCCGGACACAATTAAAGCCGGAACTCGGCACGTTCTGATTTTCCCAGGCCGGAATTCCGGCCACAGCCGGAAAAGTGGAACCCCTGCAGAAAAAAAAAAAAACTACAGGCGATGTTTCCACTGAGAATTGTTTTTTTCCTGCACGAACAGTCTGTTTTCTGCATAAACACTGACATTTTGTCATCTCTCGCCGATACCGATAGAAAAGAGTTTATTTTATAAGGATCCCCGGACTAGTCACACGCAGTGCTGCGTAGTCCAGCCTTATTTGCCATTTTCTAGTGTAAATATTCTTGCGTTGAAAAGAGCCCAGTCATCAGTATTATAGTATACCTATTTTTCAATCAGCATGTGTAATACTACATAACGACGACAAATACGACCACAACTGAAATAATTGTATGTAAACATTATTTACTGAACCACATAGATGATGCCGATTGAAGGCTAATGATATATGATAAAACAGTAACAACTTTGTAACGTAAGTATTCGCGTACATGTATACGAAAATGCAGACAATGAGCAACATGTTCGGCCCCAAGTACAGTACACACGTATTCAGTGCATATATTTACAACCACTGAACCAGCTGGGTCCACCGCTAGCGTACAGAGACTCACTCAGTGACTTACGCTACAATCGTATCGTACATGTATGTCATAATGCAATGATAACCCTTTTTACAGGTGTATATCAGCAACGGAATTGTAAATATGAATAACAGG
Organism: Batillaria attramentaria; assembly: GCA_018292915.2. Lineage (NCBI taxonomy): Eukaryota > Metazoa > Mollusca > Gastropoda > Batillariidae > Batillaria > Batillaria attramentaria. The sequence goes on from JACVVK020000261.1 coordinate 682,377, forward strand.
TAATCAACAAGAGAAAATATAACTTTCCATTTATACTAGAAAACAATGAATAAAGAATTACTGATCGACTCACATTCACTTCCAACATTTGGACTCAATAAATCATTGGTCACAAATGGTTGATGTAAATACTTTCTATAATGGCTCCTTTCCAAGAGGGGCTGAAACAACCTGAATGCATCCACACAACCACCACGCGGCCCAGCATACCCCCCCCCTTCCCCCCACCCACACACACAGAGGCACACACCTCTCTCTCTCTTTCAATCTCACGGCATGGTCGGGACAATGACGATATACATGTCAGAGAGTTCGACTCCTGACGCCGTACTGTTTGTACAAAACCGAAAAATACAGCAACCAGATAAGCACTGAAAAAACAGCGGACATCTTCATACAACTCATGTGAATTTGCCGGTTGAGTCCTTCCCTGAGTTTCTTCTGCTCCACCATTCCAGCTGATGCAAAAACTCTTTAAAGTGACCGATGCCGCGACAACCCTATCGACAACATAAAAACAAAGGAATAAAACGAAGTCTTACGGGACAGGAAATTACACAAGGAAAGTCAGAATCCACCGACGCACAGACAAGCACACATACCGGCACAACTGAAAACAACACTTCTCCCATTATCATGGGCAAGAAAGAAATCTTTGACAAGAAAGAAAGATTTTATTGCCGGCTGAGCCCAAGGGGCTTTTAAAGCCATAAGGACTAGGCAGAAGGACTAGTAACACACCACCCGAAATACAGACCGATGAATCTGAGATACATACTCCTGATAGTTCTGTCGGTATCCGTGAGGCATTTTCGAGTCAGAGCATGGTTTTGAAGGCAAGATGCACGACTCGTTTAGAAAATTCAGCGAAAGCCGTCACAAGATAATAGAGTTCCCCGTCGTTCCCATCATCATCTGAAACACCGATCAACACTGGGTCACACCTTGGGAAGATCTTACTTCGTTGCAAGAGCACAGTGACAGAAGTCTCTTTACTGTGATCTTACTTATTATAAGCTGGCAGTAGCGGTATGAAGTCATGCAGACACTTGCACAATATGACCAAAGATTATGGTTTCTTGCTATTGTTTGTATGTCCCCTTCAGTGACATAATACTGGTAAGACGTGAATCATATAATTGAAAAAGTGGCTAAAAAATGAGGTAAATATAATCATGACAGTAAGGCATATTTTGTGTGCTGTGACGTACTTATACCAAGGCGGAATCTCTGATTTTGAATGGAAAATACGAAAATTGGTTAGTGTTTGTATGATTATGACAAAGGTGTACATTTTGTTACAAAAGCCGAAATATATAACAGAAGAAACACAAAACTGGCGTTTTGTAACAAAATGTACACCTTTGTCAAAATCATACAAACACTAACCAATTTTCGATTTTTCCATTCAAAATCAGAGATTCCGCAGAGAGAAGCCGAAATATATAACAGAAGAAACACAAAACTGGCATTTGTACAGAACAACTGACACACACACAAACACACATGCATGCAAGCACACACACACACACACACACACACAAACACACATGCACACACACACACACACACACACACACACACACACACACACACACACACACACACACACACACACACACACAGGCCCTCTGATCTGGGTTAAGACCGAGTTACTGACCTGAGTCGGTGAAGTCGTGCATGTCGAGTATGAGTTCCTTGAACATGTCGACCAGACTGTTGACAAAGTGCTGGCGGTCTCGCGCGTTGTCCATGGCCAGCAGGACGTTCTGCACCAACCCCATGATGTGGTTCAACCCACAGTTGGTCTTCACGCACACCTGAATAGTCATACTCACGTCAGTTTCCATGGGTCTGCACCACATGGCCTTTAAGAACTGACTGTGCAATACATTGTACACCCCTTCTGCATCTCTGCTCTCTACCCAGTCCCGCCGTGCCATTCCCAGCTATGGTGATAACACTAACAAGAAGCGTCCTGGTGCTAGATCTCTCCGAAATGCTGCCCCTACTCAGTTCAACTCTTTCCAACTCTTTGCCTGAGTCTCTCCCGAAAGCTCCAAGCATCCAGTCTTTCTGAAGAGCCTTATCAACTCATCGATCTCTTCAACAGAGACTTGACTGACAGTGCCAAATGTACGAAGCATTAATTTTTGTCTGCTGTTTCTCTAAGCGTAATGAGTGTGACCTGTTTCAGTGAGTATTGGTGCTATCTAAGTGGACCTTGGATTGGATTGGATCAGTGCCAAAGCAGCATGTGGACAGCGGGCCGGACCAGTAAGCGGCTTGTTTGTCAAGGGTACAAAAATGTTCAAAACTGACACACTGACTCAGACACCAACACAAAAGACACATTTATTCTAGCGTGGTGGCAGCAGTTTTTGTCGTGATAATAGGGGAGTTTATTCGTGTGAAGATCCTAACACGTGAACATTTTTTTTTCAAACAATGGCCATTGTACTCAAGCGTCAGTACCCGAAGATATGTTGGTACACGGAAGTGAATTTCTGACAAACAGTTTGATGGCCATGTGTCAAAATTGCTCACTATCCTATTCCACAACCAAAGAATGGTAAGAACTGGCCAAGAACTGAAGGATAAGGTACAGGTAGGCAGCAGCGAGGGTCTTTGCGCTTTGCTGAAAGCTTTGTAACTCCTACCAGTACATATAGCTACTAGACTAGTCAAGATGGACACACGAAAAATGACAATGAAATCTACCAGCGAGGTGTTGCTGCATACAGTACTAAGAACATCTCATTTACTTTGAGTCCGGAAGCAGCCTAGATCACCAGCTTACCAAACAGAAGGATGTGATGATGCTGCTGAGTTCGATGACTCGGCCGTTAATGGCCTTGCTGACCAGCATCTTGCTCGTCAGTTTGTCACCGCAAGCCAGCAGTAGCGACGCCACATTCTCTGCCAGCCACTCCTCCGGGCAGCCTGATACGTAGGACGAAACACATGAAGTATCCGAGTTACATGAAAACAAACTTAAAAAGCGTGCGTGCGTGCATGTGTGTAATAGTTGTGTGAATGGTGAAGGGTCATTGGAATTTTCACACTATTTGTATGAGAACCGATAATTATATAGAACCGATCGAGACATCCATCTGGACATCAAACCGAACACAGTGCATGATTGCAGTTACTACATGTGTATGTGTAACGTAAGATCTGAAAGCTACAGTATTAGAACGACCCTGACAAGTGATCTCGTCCAAGATGCTGATGAGTTCGTCTTCTGACCACTCTGTGCTGTGCATGTAGAGCGTCTGTAGAGCGCATGAGATGCCCCCGAAATGCTGCGCCGTGTCCAGTGACGTGCCACACATCTGGTACCACTGCACCACACCTGCAGAGTACAGCCAAGTCTTCAACAACGAAGGCGTAAGTTGACGACAAAACATGCTTGGTCGCTCATTTTTGCACCTATTAAAGTGTGTCTTGTCTTCTCAAGTCTGTTAATGCGACCTGTTTATCACACTATTCCCAGTAAAATGTTGCCTGAGTGTGCGTGCATGATGAAGTGACGGACGGAGTTGAGGTATGGGAACCTGCGACCGAACGATTTTTTTCGTCTGATCATACGTGCTGTTCAATTGATTGATGCGTGTCGCAAAACGTTTTGCCCTTTAAAAAAGTAATAATAATAAGAAGAAAAAAAAAAACCGGAAAAAAGAAAGAAGAAAACAGGAAAGATTTCTTGTGAAAGTAAAGAACAAAACAAAACAAAAGCCTGACCATATCCAAAACGTCCCATCCCCAACACCGACACACACGCCCCCCCCCTCCCCCCCCCCCCCCCCCCCCCCCCAATTCCATGCCATGGAAACTACCACAGGATGTAGCATTATCGTAGGCCTAATGATTGGCTGGTGCAATCAACTAATGAATCAAGCCCTTCACTGACTGACCTTCGTGAGTAGCACCATACAGAAGATAGAGAAGTCTGGCCTGCTGCACCATGGGCCAGGGCTTGAGGATGCGCGTCAACCAGAAGGCCTTGTCTGCCATGCTGCTGCACGCGTCCAAAAACACTCGCCGCAAGAAACACCGCACATCGTACTCCAGAGAAGGTAAAGCTCCTGCGTCAGTGTAAGCAGACCGAGGAGCTAGAAACATGTACGGTACCTGTACAGATCTTTTACACGCGTTATAAGAAAAAAGCCCATCTATTTCTCTTTATATCAGTCAAGTTCTTGCTTTATCGCAGTTTTCTGAATCAGTGGTTGAATATTTAGTAGAGCAAACAAAGTGCTCGGCAGTGGTAGTGGTGTTTTTCTGAAACAGTGCAAATTTAAATGCGGCACATTTAGTACACTGAGGCAAGCATCCACTGATCAGACATCCGCAATTCTGTCCGTACAGCTGCGTGCAGACCGGGCATTGGTAATGGTTGATGATGGCCAGGTGGCTTCAAACTGAATGTGACTCTCGGTACCTTTATACAGATTCAAGTTATCCTTAGCCTAACAAGGAAGCGTTCAGATTTTACTCAGAGAGATTCGGTTGCTTCAGCTTGGTTACAAGCTCAGTCAGTGGATCCGACGACAACTGACACTTCAAAAGCGAACGTACTGAGCAGACAGTCTGTACCACAGAGGACAGTAACTCACCAGGCTTTGTGCTGACTACGAGTTTGATGTTCTTGAGGATACACGTGTGTTGGCAGATAGCATCGAACGTTCTCTGGCATTCACTATCGTCCCAACCGGCGATCATTGTGTGGAGGAACTTGCCAAAACACAACTGGGCGATACAGTGTGTTTGGTCTTTGCATACCTCTGTGTTGGCGCACATCATCTGCAGTTGACGATGTCAAGGAATAAGAGTGTGTGTGTGTGTGTGTGTGTGTGTGTGTGTGTGTGTGTAGACGGTGGGTGGGTGGCGTAGGGGGAAGGGGGTGCTCATCAATGACCATGTGTCATCCCTTCAAAATGCTGTGTACCAATATGGCATATATATAACCTACATAATGAATGGACAACTGAAACATGCCAAACAGCCTCAAAGCAAATCCCCCCCCCCCCCCAACAAACAAACAAACAAATAAACAAACAACCAAAAAACAACCGACCATCAAATCGCATGCCAAACAAACCAACACACTTACTCTTGTCAAAAAATCATTTACAATTTTCAGTCTGTCTTTTGTAGCATACAAACACGTTGACCTCTTTACGAGTAAACCTGAAAGAAAACGTGTGACACTGCAAAACCTTATTATGTTTTTTTTTTTTTTTCATAATCTGAACAGATAAGTTGGGAGGGGGTTCATGGCTGGGGTGGGTGGGTGGTACAGTGGTGGAGGAGAGGAATAATGTGATGGGTGGAGGGACTCGACAAATCTGTCACTGACGTATGGCGGCTAAAACTATATTACACAGATAACACGAGAGTTCGTACCTAAGTTCTTGTATCGTATAAGCCACTCTGCCTGCTTTTCCACATCCATGACGCCATGTGCACGGGAATGAACAACAACGTCACGTGTGTGGAACATGCTCACACGATAACACTCAATAAGGTTGCGCATGGATTTTGATGTTATCGTCAGGACGCTGAGATCTTCAACTGCAAAGAGAAACAAACAGAAGATTAAAGACGTTCCAAGCAGCACGATTTTTATGAGGCCCCTCGGTACATGTGGCTCACTTTAATGGTCAGTACTGTCATTATCGCTGATACACTCACACAAGTTAGTTACTCTTACTGAATCATGCCATTAGCATGTAAATGAAACATAAATAACAGTACTTACTCGACAAATATCCAAACACGCAAAATTTGAGTTCAACTGGTAAGATGTCGAAGTATCCAAGAGGGCTGGCACAGACGGTCTGCACTTTTTTCTCCTCGGCCTCTTTGACGATAAGTCTGTTGGAGCGTCGAGGTTTCTTGCATGCGAAAAAGGACTTTATATCCATTCCTATGAAGTGAAAAGACAAGAAATACTAAGAAACCAAAAACACCCCCCCCCCCAAAAAAAAAACAAAAAAACAAAAACAAGGAGGAACGGCCCCGTCCTACAAAGTTGTTTCTCCAAACCTCATTTTATTTTGTCTGTTTTGTTGTTATTGTTGCCGGTTCTCCCCTCTCCAAGTTCTACCAATGACACTAGATCCTCTACGACCTCGACCGATTAGCCACGTGACTGGGGGTGGGGCCGGGTGGGGGAAGAAGGGGGGGAGAGAGAGAGAGGCAGAGATAGAGGGTGGGTGGGTGGGTGTTTAGGAGTTTAACGTCCTTTTCCCCCACATAAGGGTGATATCAAAGACGGGGCAACGAGAAAAAGGCCAGCACAAATATTTGGCCCCAGCGGCCGGGATTCGAACTCTCGGCCCAAGCATTGAAAGTCCAACGCTCTACCATTCGGCCACCCTGGCTCCCCAGAGAGAGAGAGAGAGAGAGAGAGAGAGAGAGAGAGAGAGAGAGGTCAGTTCCGTGAACTAAACATTTGACGTCAGCCTCAGGCAGGTCGTCATACAGAGAGAGAGAGAGAGAGAGAGAGAGAGATGTCGTCAATTCCGCGAAGTAAACTTTTGACGTCAGCCTCTAGCACTGAGGATGCTTGTTCATGTCTTGTGATTTCCCTGTTGGCGTTGTGACTTCTCCGACTGAATTATTTTTCACATGAAATCTGGAAGATCTAGAGGGCTGATGAAATGTCGGAAGCAGTGACGATACTTGCAGATTTTGTCTGTGAACCAAACATTTGACGTCAGTCTCACGCTGCTCGTCTGACAGATGATACTTCTACATATCTTGTGATTTCCTTGTTGCTTTTGTGACCCGTGACTGAATTAATTTTTACATAAAATCTGGAAGATCTAGAGAGCTGATGAAACGTGGACTTAAGTGCCTTGGATTGTACTTACGAAATTGTAAAATTGGAACTTTTTTGACCGGCGCCTCTCGCAGAAACGTGAAAAAATTGTTTATCTAAAAGCTCTGCTATTCTTAATACTAAAGCTATAATAGTGCAGTAGTTCATGTCATATGTGCAGTTGGCACAAGTGACAAAAATACCGGAATGATGAGTAATTTGAAGCAGTCGTTTCATAGATATTTGGCCTTATATGCAAACCACCCCTACCTCGGAAATATTTTTCTTACACAAAACCTGTCAGAGCTACAGAGCTGTGCTACGAAAACAGGCAGTATAATTGGATGATCTTCCCAATTTCAGAAAATGAAGCCATTTGAACATTTTTTTCGAAAAAATTCGTGACATGACCGATTTTTTCAAATCGGCGATAACTGTTCTCAAAATGCGGCAGGCTAAAAATCGTGAAAAATAGCTCTGGAGAATATGACTGCCCATTTTATCTCAAAGTAAAAAGCCGTCCGGCGAGGTGGTTTAGCAGATAGCCATCATTACATCCGTCCACACACACACACACGTCATTCCCGCCAAAAAGAACGCAGCAGCAAAGTGTGCACGTAAGGTGTCTATGACGCAGATTTCGTTACGTCACTGTGTGCGTGAAAGTAAGTATTGTGTGGAGAAACGTCACAGTCTTGTTTTGTATCACTGAAACTAACTCGGGAACCAAGCCAATGATACGACCTCGACCTCTTAGCCACGTGACTGGTGTTACACTGAAACTTGCTGCTGCGCGTAGCAAAATCTGCCCCGTCTCATAAAGTTATTTCTCTATAGAGAAACAACTTAAAAAACCAACAAAAAACAAACAAACAAACAAAAAACAGACAGACAAAAAACCAAACAAATAAACAAAATCAAACCCTAAAAGAAATACCCAAAACTGATTTTGTTTTCATTCGACCCAGAACAGCAGTTGTGAAGGACAGTCATCAGGACTGAACAGTTGTATCTAACAAGTACTGACTGCTACGCTCCATCAATGTGATTCGGTAAAAACAGGCGCTTTGCCCCTGCCACGGCTGCCTACAGCCGTAGAAATGGTCCTGCCAGACTCACAGTCAGATTGCGGTTGCTACTATAGTATGCGGGGATCCGTGGCCGGTAGGCAAAGGACTTGAGGATTCCGAGTTGTCTGTTAATTTTCACTGTTTCGTGACTAGTACAAGACTTAGTGTTTTATTTTTTCCCGTCATTTGTTTACAACGACGTAATGGAGCGATGCGGAGCGCGGCGTCTTAATCGGCGGTCTGAGTAGAATATCAGTCAGCATGCACTGATCATTATGAGTGAAGTCACTGAGTCAGTCGACGCTGAACACGTGAAGTGGGGTATTCCAAATGGAGAAAAAAGGACACAAATAAGCTTAGTGCAAAGATGTTACAAAATGCAAAGCAAAACTCTGATATTTTTTTGTAAATAGTTTGTCCCGTAAGTCGGTGAACGGCTGTAGAACCCCGGACCCCGTCACTCACTGTGACTGAGTCGGTTTCAGGTGTTTCATTCCTTATCAGCTGTTCAGTAGTCCCCGGTCACTACCAACTAATAACGTGCAACGCAATAAATATGTGTTTACAGACAAGAAGAAACTGCGACTTACTGTTTCACAGAAAACAGTCTTCGACTGGCAGTTCGAATAGCCGACAACCAGCTCTTTGGAAACTGTCGTCTGCTTAGTGCTTCGGGCGTGAAGAAAAAATCGTCTGCTACCGTCCCGCGGATTGCACTTTTGTGTATTCCCGCCGGAAACATGCCGTTACAATCGGTACAAATTTGAAAGTGTTTACCCGTTTATGTAGGAAAATATTGGTTTCCTTGGAAACATTTTTGCAAGCCGATTTGCAACTTTGTTTTCATGTGCAAGTAAACAACCACCGCGGGAGTCGCGCGCTGTGCATTTATCTGTCTCCCGGTACGCGAGAACTTTACTAAACCAATCGATACTATTTTATGAAAGCTTTACGAGAACAGCCGAAAATACTGTAAGATTGTTCAATTTTTAGTGATTTTATATTCAGTTATAAATATTCAAATTGTCTGTACAATTTTTTTTAACTTATATTTTGTTTGACTAAAACGCGTGAGATTGTTCGAGTGTTTTTTGTAACAAGATGGCGACCTCCACGAGTTTCCAGAAGCGAGTGAAAGCAAAAGTGCGACAAATACCTGGGACAAAGCCTTCCCTGTACAACAATCAACTTCTTATTTCAACTGGCATCCCTTCGTTAGATACTGTGCTTGGTAAATGTTCATCATTTCACTATTCTAAGGCCAACTTTATCAGATATATGTACTGAGATAAACATCCACCTACCTATGGCCATCTCAAAGGAGGACACACATCTATGTGTCAGAATAACACAGTGTGTCACAGTAAATGTTGTACCTTTTTCAAGAAGAAAGAAACCTACTAATCCTCAATTCAGATTGACATAAAGCACACCGAGTAAAACAGCCAGTCCATTTTGAGGGAATCTGAATGAATCATTGATTGGTAACTGTGCACTCGTACTTTTGCTTTGCTGTTGATCATACAGCGTACCTAACTGCGATAACAGACACAAACACTAATTTTAGGACATGTGTATAATTAGATACAGTGAAAAAGCCTATATTATCTTTGCTGCTTGTATGACTTGCACAGCTTACAGCAGATTTACACTTTGTGATGCAGGTGGGGGTGTCGCAGTTGGAACCCTTCTCCTTGTTGGTAAGTTGTGTTTTGCACTTAATTCTTATGCTGATGTTCTGCATACACTGGGTAATGGTGGAATATCCATGAACATACCACAGGCAACAACCTGAACAGATTGTAGAGTATACATGTAACAATAAAGTTTAGAGCATCCTTTGATGTAAATTAATTTGTCATCAACTTTGTTTAATTTTGTGTTCTCATGTTCTCATTTCTATCATCAGTGTATGTTGTAACCGTTCTGTTGCATTACAGAGGAAGACCTGTATGGAACGTACACACAGGTGATGGTGAAATACTTTGCCGCAGAGGCAGTGACGAGTGGTCAGAGTCTGTGTGTTGTCAGTGCTGATGTGGATCCCAACAAGATTGTGCAGGTCAGGACAAATTGGTCAGGCCTGCCTTGACGTATACCATTATCTCGCTTTATGCCTACGTAATAATAATAATAATGAGTATTGTAAAGGCACTTTACCCAATTTCATGAATCGGCTCAAAGCGCCGCGAACTGAACCCAACACGCACGCTCACATGAATCACACGCATTCTCTCACACACTGGACATAAACACATGACGATCGTGTGGTGTGAAGGGTCAGCTCAGCTATTTAAATTTCGGAATTTAGAATTGCATTTATTTTTCAAATTTGGTGGGCTGAACATTTCCAAAGCAGAGGGGGAGGAAGCCGGAGTACCCGGAGAGAACCTCCGACGATTGGCCCGAATGAACGGTGCCACATATGAGAAGGAAAAATTCTTTGCCCCGAGTGGGACTCAAACCCCTGACCTCTCGCATTGGTGACAAGTCTCTTAACCACTGGACCACCGACTGCCTCTTAAACTTAAAAGTGATGCGTTTAAGGCCCGATGCACATGAGCGTCAGCGTCATGATGCCGCGCGGTGGATCTCAGTCCCGGCGGCAGTTTCATGGCGCTGCCACGTGTGCATGACATCGGTGCCTGGCGTCAGGCAACGGCAGCAATGGTGCCAGGCGGCGGAATCCTATGGCGCTGCGTATAGAACATGTCCTATTGCTGCTGCCCGCGCCGCGCTGCAGACTTGGTTTCAGCCAATCAGAAAGCAGTGTGGGTCAGCGCTTGCAGTGTGGGTCAGCGCAACAAGCCGTGCAGGCGAATGACGCCGAAGCCAAGTGTGCACGCAAACGGCGCACACCGCGCGCTCACGCGAGGCGTATGATGCGAGACAGCGTCTGCTGCATGCTTCATGGTGCTGACGCTGACGCTCGTGTGCATCTTACAATCTCCTTCATTGCCTTACCTTCTGGCAGTCATGCATAGAACTTTGTATAGTACAGTTCTTATCTACAGCACCAAGCTGGCATTGTTGATCCAATAGACATTATTTTGCTGGTCTACATATAATCATGCTGCAGATAACTGGATTTTCCCATAGTGTGTGTGTGTGTGTGTGTGTGTGTTTCTTTAGAAACTTCATACTGGGATAACATAGTGATCTTTTTATTATACATCTAAGTAATGCGTATGATAAACGTGCTGATTATGTGTTTTTAGCATGCACTGCGGTTTATTGGTTAGCTTGTGTGAGCAAATCTCTTTCAGTTCAATTTATGATTTCTTGTTCCAGGAACTACCGGCCCCAGTTGTGGATGACGTGCCCACCAGCCAGGCACAGCAGCCGCAGTTGTCTAAGGGTAGTGGTGATGCTGATGAAAAACTGGCCATCGCTTGGAGGTACCAACACCAGCCAAAAGTACAGGTTAGCACATTATTTTGAAAAGGACCTCAGCATTAATGTTTTGCTGAATCTTTGACACTAATGACGGGCCCGTTTGCCATTTGATTGTAGCACTTCAGTCAGTAGACATCAAACTTACTGACAGGCTTTCCTTACAGCAAGATTCTTTAGTATCTGTAGTTTATTATTGATGGGGGAGGGGGGGGGGGGTAATATTTTGCACAGACCAGTTATGTATGCTAATTGTTACCTGCAATAAACAATCCTTTACATCATGACTTTTTTGATTTAGGAACAGTGTTCCCGATTATGCACAGGTGTGTGTATTTGTACACACTAAGCTCTTAAATTGATGCACAAATTTGAGAAATAGTGTGTCACAGGGGATGCACATTTTTGGTTTTGCAGTGACAAACAGTATTTCTCTAACCCTCTCCCACTCCCAGAAACTCAATTAACAAATAGCAATCTGTAACCAGCAGCGGACACTTTCACTTGCAGCATCGCATTTCTGCTGAGCTAAACTGACAGAATCTGACGTATGTACCCTCCAAATTTACAAAAGGACCCTCAAAAATATGCAGAGAGGGTCCCAAGGACCCTTCTTCGGATCACAGGGAACACTGCAGGAATCTCATTAGCCCATGTGCTAAGGTACTGAAGATTTGATTTTGCAGAACTCTTATTCTTGGTATGGGCATGGACTCTTGTCTCTGTCTGTCTGTCTCTGCACGTTATTCTCTGAATCTGTCTTTTGTTTGTACTGCAGTCAGCCCCTGTGACAAGCAGATTCGGACACTACTATGACCTGACCAAAATCATGGATGAAAGCAAGATCAGCTCTGCACAGATTCAGTGTCTGTCGTATAAGGACCTACGCATTCTGGAAGAAACAAAGTGAGTGGGGATGATTGATTTTTGTGTGACCTGCACGAAGGAATCGTGGCACCATACTATTACTAGTACAGCTGTACAGTATTGTGACTTACGTGTGGTTGTCAAGTTTTTTGTTGACTAGGGGTTTAACTCAATAATGTCACCTCGTTCGCGGTTGACTGGGGCATCCCTGCTTGTGCCATCATGGTCTAGGGGAAGCAACTGCTTCCTTAGGAGTTTTCAAACCAGTTTGCCGTATGCTATATGGCTGAATTACGTGTCTGTACATCTGTCTCTCTCCCAGGCCAAATTCGTGCACCTCCACCACCAATCCCTGCTACGCAAGCTTGCTACAAAGGATACAGAAGCAAATCAGTGAAGGAAATTATGGCACAGCTGTCAAAAATGACCACAGGAATGTTCTCAGGATTGGTAAGGAATGCTTATGGTTCCTGGGTGAATCAGCTGTAGTATGTATGTATGATTGTTGGGATTGATTTTTTTTTTTTTTTTTTTAAAAAGATCTATACATACGACACAGCTCACAGATCGACCTAACTTATTAAGGTGACAAGAATATAGTCTCATTTAGATGTGAGCAAAATATGAGCCCATTCCGGGCTGTCGTTGCTAAGATATGAGCCAGAATGCAAGTGTAGCGGCTGCTAAGCGTTACAGTGTAATGCGAGAACATTACAAGTTGACCGAGCTCTAAGATAGCCTTTGGGAAGACCACTGGCCCGACAGTGGCGGCCTCTGTATGAAACACTTTTTTTGACACAGTGGGAGTTGATCAACCTGTCGGAAGTACAGCGATCGTCAAATGTGTCAGGACCATGGTAGCCATTCGGGCTACCGCCCTGAACAAAACTGGTAGCCCGAAAAAAATTCTGAAAGCCGGAGTGGCTGCTAGGTTCTGATTCATCTCAGCATTCCTGCTCGCCATTCGGGCTACCGCTACCGGAGCTTTCACTCGCCCGACGGTAAATTTGGTAGCGAAAGCGAGTGGGCGAGCGCATTTGACGATCGCTGAAGTATCTTTAAACAGGGGGTAAAGATGAGCAAGAAATTCCACAGAAGATCTGCATGGCTTCACCAGGGTCTTGCGCTGCTCGTATCCACTGTTGTTCATCATAACACTACAAAATATTGGCAACTGTCGGATTGACTGTTAGTAATAGTGTGTGTTGTGTAGGCACTTTACCCAGTTTCTTGAACTGGCCCAAAGCGCTGTGCACTGAACGCAACACACATACGTACATGAATCACATGTATTCTCTCACACACTTTACATGAACATACTACAGTGACGTGGTGCAAAGAGTCAGCTGAGCAGTTTAAATTTCGGACTTTAGAATTGCACATATTTATTTTTCAAATTTTGTGGGCTGTACATTTCCAAAGCAGAGGGGGAGGAAGTTAGAGTACCGAAGAGAACCCTTGACATCCGGCCTGAAAGAAACGGTGCCACATGAGAGAGAGAAATTGTTTTTACTTAAGTGGGACTGGAACCTGACTTCTCGCACTGGTGATGAAGACTTAACCACTCGACCACCGTGACTGACCTGAACATTGCTTGTGAACATCCCTGTACTTTTCTTTCACAATTCCAGTTGTTCAAGGGCTTGGATCTGGGATGTGGGGAGAAAATGGAGGTGCCCATTATCGTACAGAAGAAAGGGACGCCTCCCTACATAGACTTCTGCTGGCACTACGTGCTACGCTTCGCACTGCTTTTGCTGTCTGCCTCATTACAGTGCCTATGTATCTTTTTCAGGTGAGCTGCTTTCATCATCCAGCCATGCACTAGTTAAGTACATTGGAAATACTATGGCTCTTCTAAAATGCAGTACAGTAAAACCTGTATATGGCAGACACCCAAGGCACTGAGTCAAATTGTCTGCCTTGGACAGACTTCCCTCTTACACAGGTGCAATGTCAAGACAGAAATTCTGCCTAACTTTAAAACTGACATTCTGCGTGTGATTAGGCAGGTCTAGCAGGCATGCACAATACATGATCCTGTTTTTGAATGGCACGACATTGCCGCTACACTACATTCAAGGATACTGACAAGTAGACAGGGATACTTTTGAGTGTCCGTCTTGTAGAGGTGTCCTGGTTATATGGGTGTGTGCCTAGACAGGTTTTACTGTATCAGTACTTTGGGTTTTGTTGTTGTTTGTTTTTTGCCTTTCACCATGGTGAGGTATGGTAATTTAACTGATAAATACTGCGATTCATATCCACATCAGATGTCAGCCATATACCGATTCATTTCCGAAATGTGTAATTACTTTCTTACCAAGCTGGAATGTGTCCTATCATTTCTGTGCCACAGGGTACTATATCCAGGACAAATGTCATACTTTTACAGTCAGCCAGGACATTTGTCCTAAAATTGTTCCCATAGATATGAAACCCTCAGGCTGGGGAATTTTCAGTCATTTGGCGATTTTCTGCCAAATTTTCTGCCCTTTCAGCCAAAAAAATCTGAGAAAAGGAAGCAGGAAAAAGGTTGCACACACAGTCAATTATCATGATACAGTGTACATGTAATGCCATATGGGACAGTCTAAGTTCATTTTGAAGACATACATGTCAGTACCATGATAGTATTTTACTATTGGGTGCCAGGAGAGGCAACTAAAAATGCCTTTAAAAATGCTAAAATTTGTTTTCTTAAGTGGGGTGTTCACCCCTTAGATCTCTAGCAGGATGCTGCCTCTGTACCCCGGCCTAGGTTTCAGTCTTTTTTTCCCTCGGCAATTCTCCAGCCTGAGCGAAGTAAGTATGCTCAAAAGCATGTATGATTTCCTTGTCCTCTGCTGCTGGTTAACATGCATCACAAGAAATGCCAGTGAATATTTATAATCAATGCATTCACATGTTCCTGGTGCCTATCTAACTATGGGTACTTCATGGAAAGTACTGTGTGTGCAGGTTCCTAGCAAAAATTTCTGTTGTTGTTTTCACCAGGATCCTGCATTTGTGTGGAGAGCTGAAAGACTGTGTGACACTGTGTTGCGTCTCGAGAGTTTTGCAGGATCAGACAAAGAGAAAAATCCTGCGTTCAGAGACTACAGTGGTAAGAATTGTTGTTTGTGTAATTTTGTAGTGTGATACATGTACTAATAGTGTTGCAACAAGTTACATTCAGTCACCAGTTAAGCATGCCACAATATTTGTATTGCTTGTTTGTTTATATTTTTTGGTGGGGTGTATCTTAGCATGTGTTTAGTGTGAATGATGGGTTCAGACACATACAACGTAGATGACATGAAGAGGTGGCACCGTATGTGGCACCGTTCATTCGGGCTGATCGTCGGGGGTTCTCTCTAGGTGCTACGGCTTCCTCCCCCTCTGCTTAAGAAATGTTCAGCCCACCAAATTTGAAAACTAAATGCAATTCTAAATTCCGAAATTTAAATAGCTGAGCTGACCCTTCGCGCCACGTGATTGTAATGTGTTTATGTCCAGTGTGTGAGAGACTGTGTGTGATTCACATGAGCGTGTGTGTTGGGTTCGGTTCGCGGCTCTTTGAGCCGATTCATGAAGCTGGGTAAAGCGCCTATACAAAACTCATTATTATTATTTACTTTTACATTCTTTACGAGCGTAAGTGATTGTTTGAGAGTGTAAGTGTAAGTGATTCTACGTAAGTGTAAGTAAAAGGTAAGTTAGTTAAGAAAGTTGCAAGATTGTAAGTAAGAGATGTCTTTAGAACTGTGCCGTAAGTCTTACCTGCGCTTTTCATCATCAGTGCTAAACTGTACTTCGTCAGTTGACAAACAGTATGTTGCGTATTTGCGTTGAGCTGATACAAGAGTGTGGTGGATTTGAAATTATGTCTGTGTCAGGGCTCCTGCATCTTGTTCAGCTGCCATGTTTGAATGAACTGTTACCACATATGCCCGACACCCTTGACCTTGCCTTCCGTTTGCGGCGCAAAAAGTTCACTATTGAGGTGAGTTGATCACAACAGGAGCTTGAGCACCATTTTCACTGATTGAAAACCTTAAAGGCACAATTTTTAAAAGTTTTAGACTCACAGATTGGTCTGAGTTGTTTTTGAGGTATTTAGCATCACATCACTGAAGCGGAGTGTCCACTGGCCTACCCAGCAGGGGATGCTGGCAGATCTGTTTACAGGTCATGACCGCGTGCTGCCGAACAGCTTGGTAGACTGTCTTGCAGCGTGTGGGCGGTGTACACGTTCTCGCATGAAATCAGAAACAGGAGGGTCTGTCTTTTCTCATGCTCCAAGAGCGTGTACGTAGCCGATGTAGACTGAAGCTGTACGTGCGGGAGCGTCGCTACCTGCATGGCAGACACCGGATGTTGGGCGGACTTTGGGTGGAGCGGTGTCACGGGCATCTGGTATTGCTCAGATGGCACCCTCTAATGAGTTCTTCAACGCTGTTTGTAGGCCAGTGGACACCGACCTTTAGATATATGCACAAATACCCACAGGCTTGCGTTTCGCTGACTGATGCCAAAAGCAAAGTAGCCGCTGATAGTGATGCAGCTTTACTTGCCTGGTAGCACACTGTGTTCGTGCAGCCCACAAGGGAAAGATGGTGGGCATCGTTCATGGACGGCTGAGTTGTCCTTGTTCGCTTTGCCATCAAATGTCAGTGTGTTGCATTCTGAGCTCTCCTAATCTTTGAGATAGACTGTTTTGAGAGGTGCAGTCACAAGCACAGCTGTTCCAAAAGAAAAGTCTCCCTGTATAAAGCCAAGTAATCTTAGAAATAGTGCATTAAAAGTGTGACTTGATCATGAAGTATACATAAAATGATAGTAATATGGTACTTTAGGGTCGCCATCCCTCTGGTGGGAGCTTAGGGCAGCGTACAATGAACACACACTCACTCACCCAGATACGCATGCAACATTCCTCCACACATACATTTAACCACAAACACATAATGTGCAGGATCATACACGGGCTGTCCTTGGCTTCTACACACACACTCACATACACACACGCGACCAGTAAGATGATATGGCGACAGTTATTGGTTGAGGGCTGTGAAGAGGTGGGTTTTCAGATTTGTTTTGAAGGATGGTTTTGTGTCTGCATATCTGATTGATGCTTGGAGATCATTTCAACAAGTCGGACCTTGGTACATGTATGAATAACTAGGCTGACCAAAAGTCTTTGTTTTGATGTGAGATATATGGATACATATAATGCTCTGTGTTACCTTGTGATGAAAATAAGTAGTGTTTTTGCAAGCAGAACATTAAATAAAAGAGATTAGGCCTTTAGAATTAGTCTGTTTCTATATTTAAAAAAAATTAGTGCAGGTACATTGTGTTACAGCCTTTTATTTTTTTCTTTTCTCTCTCATACTTCTACCACGCTTACCCTGTTGATAATTGATGGATCAGGGTAGGGGAAGTTTTTGAAAGCTAACAGTGGTTCATGACTTTTGTTTTGCTCAATACAGAAACTTCACATGCCGCCAGAATTGTCAGAAACGGTTAGCCGAGACCAGGAGGATCCAGTGCCGTCTCTCAGGCCGACTGCAGGATGTGGGACTGGCTCTTCCAAACTTGACTTTTGAGCAGAGCTACATGTTACTTTATGATTGACAGACAGGGCAGCACAGACGCTGGCGTCAGAGCAAGAATCGGCAAGGCAAGAGCAGCATTCAGCTCAGAAACATCTGGAACTCCAAAAGAATATCAGCCCACACGAAGATCAGGCTTTTCAACTCCACCGTCAAGTCAGTTCTACTGTATGGCGCAGAGACATGGAGGACAACAAAGACCACCATCAAGAAAGTGCTGACCTTCATCAACAGCTGCCTTAGAAGAATCCTCTAGATCCGCTGGCCACCCACCATCAGCAACATAGACCTGTGGCAGAGAACACACCAGCTGCCAGCTGAAGAGGAGATCCGGAAGAAGAAGATGGGGGTGGCCAGCACCCAGCACCTCCAGGCAGGCCTGAACATGGAACCCCCCAGGGTAAGTGAAAGAGAGGACGGCTGAGGAACAGGTGGCGACGCGACCTCAAGGCAGACACCGTCTGCCTTGGGATACACCTGGAGACAATGGCCCAGGACAGAGGACTCTGGCGGACTGTGGTAGGCGGCCTATACCCCAGTAAGGGGTGACGGGCCTAAGTAAGCAAGCACGGTGTTACTTTCTCAGGACTTTGACTACATCTTGCTGGCAGTGAGAGAGTTGTGGTCTGTTTTGCTGGAGGTGTTGCATACATTGTGCAGAGCCTGCCAGTACTGACATCAGCTTTGACAACTTGTGCTTTGGTTTTGGACGTGAATATGGAAGATTGTATCATGTCATCCAAGATACAGGCTTGGCCTTTTGGAAGTGTGTGCAGATGTGTGTGACTGTGACAGCGATCGTCAAATGTGTCAGGACCATGGTAGCCATTCGGGCTACCACCCTGAACAATACTGATAGCCCGAAAAAAATTCTGGAAGCCGGAGTGGCTGCTAGGTTCTGATTCATCTCAGAATTCCTGCTCGCCATTCGGGCTACCGCTACCAGAGCTTTCACTCGCCCGACGGTAAATTTGGTAGCGAAAGCGAGTGGGCGAGCGCATTTGACGATCGCTGCTGTGAGTAAGAGTGTGAGAGAGGATTTTGTGAGCACTTTGACTAGTTTCAGGCTGTGCATCTTGTATCAACTGGATTTTACCATGTTCTAAAGATTTTGCTGCTGCGTATATTTTGCTGAGATGAAGTCTGCATTTTGAGGCACTGGATTCCAGCTCCACTGCTCAGCAAATAAAAGGTGCAATTCTACCCTTTGTGTTTGTTCTCACCAAAGAGGAAGCCTGTAAATATGTTTGGCGTGTGTGTGTGTGTGTGAGATGATGATGAAACTTTATTTATCAATGGTAAGTTTTGACAGAAATTCGCCAGTTTGCAAACTTGCCATTGCTAATACTACAGAGACCAACTACTATGGAAAAAAAAAAGGAGCAAATCATAAAAGAAAAAATTCTTCAACACAGAAAATTATGCACTAAACTACAAGAAAGAAAACCATAGAGAAAATTGTCCATCAGGTCCAAACGCATTCACACACACGTGCGACCTTTGTAAACACAAATCACTGATATAATACATACATGTACAGAAATGATGTAAAATAGAAAATCAAAATAACAGGTTGCTGCGTAACGTACAGAGAGAGAGAGAGACAGAGCAGCTGTGGAAGCACTGTGACACTGGGGCGTTCAGAGAATGGGGGAAAAGGCAAGAAGAAAATTTTTGTTGCAGACAGATGAAGCATGTACTGACCACAGATGTATGACATTGTGCAGCACTGTCCATTTCCTATTAATTTCCTTGGATTGATAATGTACCAGGAAAGAAGGAAAACACTACACACGCTTGTGGAATTGATTTAACATTTTTTTTTATTTTTTAATATTACCTTAATACATAAATTACACGAACAAGAGACCAACAACATCCAACCAACTGAGCAAACTAAAGAAAGATAAACTGATGGCATTTCACCTGTACCATCAAAACGAACGAGGGGGGGAAAAAACATGACAGAATAAAACCATCACAAAATAACCATTTCAACAATATCACAGGGATTCAGGTGCTTTATGTGGATTACTAACGACCAACTCCGAACAAAAACTTCAACACAGGATAATTTAACGGATCTCAGAACTGGAGACAGCAAGATGGGTGAATGTGACTAGCAGGTCGACGACTGCCCTATGAAATGGAACAGTACATGTATACTTTCAAATCACAGAATAAACAAGTCCGATCCACATGTTACAACAGTGAGGCCCAAAGTAAAATAAAGCCTAACAAGGCACAGCCACAGCCACAAATCAAGTTAAGACAATGTGGTATGATTCACACAACAGCGAGATGGACTGATGCTAAACGACAGTATCGTGAATCATCCTGTGAATACTTCCAGGATGACAGGATAATTACTGAAAATGAGTGACAAGACTAAAACATGACACAACAATTATCTGTACATGTACACAAAATCTTTTTGCTCTGTATATAAATCTGAATGGAAAAAATTGATCACAACAATAAATTATTTTCTGGCACACAGGGTTGTTTTTGTTTACAAAGTCACAGTGAGTGTCCTTAATAAGTACGTTCTAAACATGGGATATATGCACAGACGCACTGCCATTTAAACTGTAGGAATGGGAGTGGGAATGATACCACCTAGACATATAACAGACATATTGCACCATTTACAAATTCAGTTAACATCCAATCGCTGA
Source organism: Batillaria attramentaria (assembly GCA_018292915.2). Taxonomy (NCBI): domain Eukaryota; kingdom Metazoa; phylum Mollusca; class Gastropoda; family Batillariidae; genus Batillaria; species Batillaria attramentaria. The sequence goes on from JACVVK020000261.1 coordinate 702,811, forward strand.
CATGGACAGATGAAAAAAAAACAAAAAACAAACCGACTTGAAGAAATGCAAGTTTGGTTACCAGTCTGAGTGGGTGGGTGCTTCAGGGTTTAACGTCCTTTTCCACAAAGTACGGGTGATATCAAAGATGTGCTGAAGAGAAAAGCCAGCACGAAAATTTTGGGCACCAAGCCAGGATTCGAACTCGCAACCCGAGCGCTGAAAGTCTAAAGCTCTACCGTTCGACTGTCCTGGCTTGCCATGCATGAATGAAACATAGCGCAGCACATCAGGATGATAAGAACAGGTTTTACATTCTTGAAATGCTGGATGTGAGACCAAGTACAGCTGAAAATGATCTTCAGCTTTTCTCGCAACACTTCATAAGTGAGGAAATGCCGCAACAAACATGGAAGGAGGCAATCATTATGAGGGAAATGGCAACATTTCACAAACATTCACCTGATGCATTCTGATTTTCAATGTCATGAAATCAGTTTTGAAACTGAGCTGACATAACTTGCACAACAGCATGATGGAGTAAATGAGAATAATTCAGTAAAACATATTGTGACGAAAGACCTGAGGAGAGCTAGAGCCAACTGTCTTTGCGCTAAATGAGCCAATATTGTGAAGACCCAGTGATGTGGATGCTCCTAGACCTGACAAATTCCAGACCATTACTGACAATACAGTCCATACAGTCTATAATTACCAGTAAGCACAGATATTTTCCCAGAATAATATGGCATTTGGCGTTCAGACAGGATGTAATAAACACCATGAAGTTTACACAGGTTATTTTGAATAAAATCCCAGGGCTGCCCACTGGAAAACAGAAACCAAGTGTGTGCTGGACATACCGCACATTTGTGGACGAGAAAAGCAGAGCAAAACTTCTTAACTCTATTGTGACTGAAGCTGCCGCTGCCTTATGACTGTGCTGGCCTGGGCCTGCCGCCATGAAACTGGAGTAAACTAATTACATGACAACTAACCTCTCTAGCAATTCAGCTTCGTTGAAGACGCACACACTTGTGTCTTTAATGAAAACTGAAATGAGAAATCAATTTTGATGAACAAGTGTTTATGTGGGTGATGCATGCCTGAACCTTTGAACAAAGGCTCCCGTCACGAATGAGTTACAGGTGCTTGGGAATGAGAGAAAGAGAATAGGGGCAAAACGGTGCAATGCAGGTGTATCTGGAGTGGATGTCAAGTACTGATGACCATTTAGAAATAAGTACAACAGCTCAGTGGTGTGCACTGACTGGTGTATGCCTGGGATAGAAATAACATGCTTGAAACACGCCGAAAAACAGTTCTGTGTCATGACGGCTCTGATGGCTGCAGCTTGCAGCATAAGAAAAGTAGCTTTCAATATATATATATATTAGTTGTATTACAGTGCCCACGTTCCACAACCAAACCCTCATCCTTGCTCAAAATTGTTCACATACGAGACATGACATGAGAGAAGTCGATCTGTGTATTTGTACGTCTTGTCCCCCCCCCCCCCCCCACCCAATCTTTCATTACAAACAGCTTTGTGCTGTCTATAAAATACTGGCATGCAGTACACGACAGCTGCGACAGGCCTCAGCCAGATTTCTTAGTGCACTGCTGTAAATTAGGACTATTTGTATTCTTCAATTGCTGTGCGCCTGTCTTTCTATGTGGGGGAGCCGGGGTGGCTGAACAGTAGAGCATTGGTCTTTCAATGCTCGGGCCATGAGCTCGAATCCCGGCTGGGGTCAAATATTTGTGCTGGCTTTTTTCTCGTTGCCACGTCTCCGATATCACCCTTATGCGGTGGAAAAGGACGTTAAACTCCCGAATACCCCACCCACCTACCCACCCACGCTGTTTCTACGTGATTAGGTCTCACAAAATAATTATCATGAAAAATAGTTGGGTTTTACAAACTGCTGAAGAAAAGAAGTCTTCCACTTTATTCAGGCAGGAATAACTACACTACCAGGTCACATTAGCTGAAAAATGTTAAATAAATTCTGAAACTGTTTAACCCTGGTTGTGCTGAGCTGGGAATATTTCAGGCTACCTCTATGGCCTTTTTCAGTGTAAGACAAATTAATTCAGCAAGAACAGGGTTAAAAGTCTAGCAAAGAAAAAAAAATATAAACATGTATACTTGAGCAAAAAAAGCATGTTGTCAGTGAACTCCTTTTATGACGTCATACAATGTTACGCTAGTCCCCATCTATAGCCTGGGGCTTTTTTTTTTTTTTTTTTTAAGCCTCTTTCTGATCTACACACGTGTATCAAATGAGCACTGCATATCAAGACGCTGAAGTGTGTCGAAATGTCAGACCTAAGAATGGGTTAAACAACATGATATATTCAATAACGATTAAAAAAATGCGACAATGGAGCAAAGGCCAAGAATGAGGGAAGGGTAAGGACACCGGGGGGGGGGGGGGGGGGGGGGGGGGGGATTGGGACATGACACAGAGGGCAGAGCTGAGCTGAGTGATGCTGGGAAATAAGGCCCGACAGGGTTCATAAATAAAACGGGTGACAAGTGGTGGATGGACGGACATCTTACAAGTACAGACAACCCACCCATTGAAAGACAGGCAAACGAGTGGTATGACTATGAGCCAATTTTCCCCCCTTCACTGTTCAAATGAGAGCGTGGGACACAATCACATGCTGATGTACGTTGTTGATATGCGTTGGCTCATCATCATACAGAACAATTAAGGCTTGCAATAATAAGTCTAGGAATACATGCTACACAAATAAGGTTGAGATTGCCATCTGGAGAAAAACAACACCACGGAAGTTGTACATTATAAAAGATAAAATGTTGCTAAATGTGAAACTGTGTAAAACTGGTGGACCAAGCCAACCCAGACATTTGCCTTCTGAAGGAATACTTCTCTGAAGCTGAAATTTCACATTTCCCCTCCGTGTGAATGAAGGCATGCTTGGGTTGTGCCTAACCTGTGAAACTGCCCTATTCATGAAACGGGCATTGACTGTGCCTAATTATGAACCAGGCTGCACATGCACTGCTTAAAATGTGGAACGATTTTGAAAAGTTGCCTATTTCAGGCATAAGACTTCTTATAACCTATTTCATGATTTAGTCAAAACTGCCTAGTTCATGAATTGGGCAAACTCAGGAATCAAAAGAAGGAAATCCGACGCCACCACCACCCATCCGAACATTTCACCCACCCAGCACGAAACCTCCACCTTTTTTTCCCTTGGTCTTGTGTTCGAAACACAAGTGTGTAAACACTGGTCAATGTCCTGATTACTGCTGGCTGCATATTTCATGAATTACCCAGCAGTTCAAAATCATTTCACACTTTAGGCAAAGTCGCTGCCTATTTCATGAAACTGAATTAGGCAATTTCACAATTTAGGCATGACACACGCACCTGTCAAAAGGTCTGAAACGGCTAGTGACTATGTAAGTAGCAGCTGCCAAGGAGAAGAGGGAAACATTCATCCCAACGCGAACACATCTGTCAAGGCATTGAAGGGAGGGTTTTAAGTAAAGCTTGCCTTACACGTGGATAGTTTTCGCACTTTCCTATCAACTATTGGCTGTTAATCCGTTCCGATAGTCATCCGATAGTCTATCCATCCCTGCAGACAGCCCCCTATCCACTATATATCCACGACAGAATTGACTTCTAAATTTCTATCCACTGGTCGCTAGTCTAGCATTCAGCGACCAATCAAAAGTAGGGTGGTCACGTGAGTCACGACGTATTCAAGACGGCTGAGAAGATGGACGACTGTGCCACAGCAAGGTTTATCGAGCTAGTGAGACAAAATCCATGATTATGGGATACGAGGGACCAAACAACACAGTTCATTTTCTTCGGCAATAATAGCAACAGCGGCCGCAATCCCTTCCAAATCTTCATCTGAATTATCTAAATCGTAGTCCGCCATGGGAGCCGCCATTTTGTCTTCAAGGGAGAGTAGTCTCGTGTGACTTTCCATATATATAAACGCGTACTACAGGGCTATCGCGCAACTATCGACATGTACGGTGAGGGGCCCTCCACCAATCGGCTATATAGTCGACAGGACAGGGATAGGGCGATTTCTAGGAACGTGTATGGAGAGCTTAAGAGGGGTCTGAGAGGGATGAGACAATCAAAATGAACAAAAAGTGCTGATGAGTGTAGTAGTCAGCAGCTTCATCTCACTCACAGTGAAACAAATGTGAACAAACAGGAACTACATGTAAAGTGTCTCATTTCTATCCTCGCCCAGGTCTCCTTACAAATGACTTGACGATATATATATATATATACAGGAAATAAATTACTAATCAAAGTGCGGATTAAATATTGTCTTCTCTGTGACCCTTCACCTCATAAGCTACTGTCATGAATACCGATGGCTTGAGTAAGGAGGAACACCAAAACAGGCAGCACGTGCAGGCGGTAGGACTAGTACTGTGACCAACAATGTAAGGCTGCCTTGGACAAGACAACGGGACGACGACAACGATCAGTTGAAATGGATGCTCCCCTCTATAAACTGCATAAAACGATCTCTTTTGCTCTCTACGGGGCTTAAGCAAGCCTTCTTTCCTGAAATTTCTGACAAAAGCAGTAGTAATTCCCTTCATACGCTGTCCCTTGGGGGAGCATGAAAAAGCATAACTGAACTTGTGTGTCTAATGTGGGGGGGGGGGGGGGGGGGGGGGGGGGAATGCCACACTGGCAGAAGGAAGCAAGCAAGCTTCTTCCACGAAGCAGCTGCAGGAAAAAGGAAACAGCGTAACAACCGATAATTTGGGGCTGGGTTATGCATGTAAGGATGTGTCGCACGGAAATTTCTGGATTCCGACCTCCAAACAAAACAATACTTTCTGCTGTTCTACTTACACTACGGAAATTCACGGCCAAGGTGCATTACAAATGCAATTTAGAAAAGGCAAGCGTAAAAATCAAAAGAGCGACCAAAGTGTGCTGTGAGGTTATCGTCCACCAGCACAGTGAGGTGTCCTGTTGTTACCGAGTATTGTCCAGTTATCACCCCTCTGGGCACTCCCAAGAAATGAGGTTACCTAATCAATCAAGAATTACTTTGGCTGTACTTCCCTGTTGCAGGAGCATCACAGTCAGCGTGACTAGCCCAGTTTCACATTTGTGCACAAGCCCAAGTAACAGTTTGGCAGTCACAACGCAGTTCACATTCCAACACGCAGGAACTCCTCACCAAAGGGTTGTTCTATGATGGTGTTAAGCCAACTACGGACCAGGAGTTCCTTTTCCTCTCTCCACTCTTGGTGAAGGGAAAACAAGATGACTGTGAAATCAGCACCGACTCTGGTTCAAAGGGCAATAGCTACATTAGTGCCCCCCCCCCCCCCCCCCCCAGAACACTCATACCCCCAGAACACTCATCCCCACAGCCACCCCACTGAGGCTGAGCTGCACACTAAACAGAAACCAACACGTTACAAACACACGCTCATTCGTTGTTTATACTGAAAAATTTGACAAATTCCACAATGACACCTCCCCCCCTCCCCCCCCCAACCTCAATTAAGCAGAAATGTTGCCTCAAAAAGGTGTAGAAAAAAGAAATTAGTAAAGCATCAACTGAATGCACCAGTACTTGTCTTTACTCGCCGTATCATCATCAACCCTCTTCGTCCTTCCTTGTAGAAGAGAAAACCAGTCAAGCCGAATACAATGGTTCCATGTTCAAATTCAAGCTGTCAGGAAAATGGGGACATAAAACATATCTATTGCTCAAAACAGTGAAGGCCCCTACAAGAGGTCACAAAGGTAATTGGCTTGAGAGAGAGAGAAAGATGTACACATAAGTTACACCAATAATACAGCAATAGTCATCTTCACTCACGATTAACATTCCTCACTGGGCCAACATGGCCTGCACAAGGTGTCGACGTTTCCATTTGAACCCACAAAATAGTAATTAAAAAAAGGGGTAGGGGAAAAAAAAAAAAGGCCATGAGCCACCCTCGGTGTCAGTGGCAACCGTCTGGATGTCATCAGCCACAGCCTCACAACCCTTGCGGTGACGACACTCACCGGATGCTGCAAACTCTTATTGATATCTGTTCCGTGTTCAAGGCGTTCTGTCTACACACACCTGTCAAAGGCTCCACAACACAGCCACAACCATAGAAGCAATCTGAGCACGGCCAGGCAATCCTACAGCAATGGTACCTCACGCTTTGTACCGACCCACTGTTCACAAACAACACGCCAGCAGCTGGTAACACTTCTGAGCTCTGCTTGAAGGTACGAAGACTCTTTGCAGCACCTCGTGTGCCGTACCTCGGCGCTGGTAACTCTCAGTCCAAAGACCCCTGGTTGCTGGGGTCCAGAACCTGGTGCTGTCATTCTGAAGTGAGCGCTGTTAGTGACTGGATGGATGGCTCGCCCAGCGTGCGTTCGTACTCACACAACGCCTGGTGCGCAAAGTCATACTGCTCATGGGTCTGGATCATGCCACCCCTAAAAAAAAAAAAACCAACAAAAACATTTTAAAAAAACAAACAAATATGAGACCAAAATGAACTGTTTAAAACAATGTACATCTTAGGCTTTACAGTCAAGGAAGTTTCATTTTGCAAAGCCATTTTTCTTTCTTTTTTACTTTCAGTCATTTTGTCAGGCTATTACAAGATGCTGTGAAATGTGTGCACTGTCTTTCTTGTCTGCTGTCTTCCTTGTGGTTGATTTTGTGAAAAAGAACAGTCTTTTGTCACAATTTGTTGCAGACTACTGCAATAAACACAGACAAGGATAATTACATTACAAACTAGCTTGCAAACAGTAGATTATTTGTATCTGAGTATGGCAAGCAAAAGATGGAACACCAATGCCACTACTGCCAGTTATGGAAACATATTAAACAGCTTCCCCCTTTAAAAAAACAACAACTACACCTTATCAGTCAAGTTCAAGTCCAGTTCAAAATACTTTGCTTATCCATAAAGGGGCAATGAAATGTTTGATAAAGGGCAACAACACTGGACTCTGCCCACCTATCCAGGCGCATGCTGCAGACAATCCCCAAGATGTCAACAGAGTGCTCCTCCCTTAGTTGCCGTATCCCGATACTGACGGCCACGAAGCATCCTGTCCGTCCTATACCCGCACTGAAAGAAAAGAAAGAAAAAATATTAGTTGCCACTCCTCACATCTAAAACCAACACAAGTTACATGGCTGCATGCCTTGGATGCGGTATCAAGCTGGCCCTGACCTTATGATTGACGCATCTACAAGTTGTAGCCTCTTGAGTGCTACAGCCAATATCCAAAGTTTTAGCAGAATATAAGTATGCCTGTGCTGAGTATGTTTTTATTAATTCTTACATCATATGTTTAGTACCATCTTGATGAGCAATACAGACAGAAGCACACAAGAGCATTTGGACATTTGGATTTCACATATTTGGCAAACACGTTCCTTCAACATTTGTTGCATGCTGAGGTTAATAATACCCAATTTCAGACCACACCTATTGTGGTATCTTGCATGACCACAGTCACATCCTGAAACTAATGCACCTGTGCCAATATACAGTGGGTCTGATGCATGAAGACAGACTAGGATGCAAGTCCAAGATTAGCTTGACTAAGCTGAGACTAAAAGATTAGTATGACTGTGAGATGGATGCTAAGGCAAGTCTGTGACTATTTCAGGGACTAAATGGTAATAAACGTTATTGACAGTCCCGACTTAAGTCTGAGAATCCAAGTCTGAGACTGGTCTGGTCTCTATTTCAGGCATGCCTACCCCGCAATTAACATTTCTGGGACACAAAACCTGAAAATCTGGAACACAGCACAACTTTCCAAAACACACCAAGAATACATCAACCAAGCTTCAGACACAAAATTTAATCACTGCGTTCGCTCACCTGCATAAAATTACGCTCTATAGATACAAATGTATCCCAAACAGCTTAATCAGATGACTTGGTTTTGTCTAAATGAGACTGCAAAGAGACCAATTTCGGTGATCAAAATAGTTCGCGAGTAATGGCAGTCATCTTGCAAAAAAGACCTGTTCCCTTTTGTGCTCTGCCGTGCAGTTACGCCACCTCACTCATGCTGTCCAAAAGAGATAACAAGGTCAATTACTGCAACGGAGATTTAAATGTGTGTTTATGTTGATTTTTCCCCGAGGCGAGCGGCAGATATCTGTATTTCCGGGAGAGACTTTTGATTTTATGCGATTCCCAAGACAAATACAACTACTCCGTAACGGCAGGCATCAATGCTATTTATGCATCAGGTCCCAGCATTACTAGCCGTGTTTAACGCACAAACTGACCTGCAGTGGACGATGACAGGTCCTCGAGGCGTGATCCCATCTGGCTTGAACCGTCGCAGCTCCACCTCCTTCACCAGATCCAGCAGGTTGCTGGGCGAGTCGGGCGGTTTGTGGTCCGGCCACGTTGTGTACCAAAAGTGCAGCAACATCCGCGACTCCCCTTGATGCTGGGGACAGGAGATGAGTACAGTTAGCGCAGGTTAATGTACGATGCAGCACGGTGTCCAGCAGCTTATTCTTTGTATATATATAGACAGACTTCCTTTAAGTGCACGGTTACACAACCGCCAGTCTGCATGTTGCCGTACTCGGCTGGCTGCTGGCGGGCAGCGGTTTTGGCGCACACGCAGCCTGCGGCATTGCAAGGTTTGGGCAGTGATTGGTCAGTTGGCTGTACGGGCTGCCTGTGGCTAGCTGGCTGCCAGGAAAAATAGAACGGCTTTCTATTCCTGCACCGGCACCGACAAGGGGGATATGCCAACTGACCGCCAGCGATTTAACGAGGGTTTCCTGCGTTTCCAGCCCTGCAAGTACCAATCCTGGCAACGTGTAGCAGCGACCCTTAGGGATGAAGCAAAAAATACTGAAAAATTCCTGCCACTGTGCAACTAAGTGGTGAAGCCACGCTGCAAAGCAGACGTGCTGTATCAAGAGAGTCCAGGGACATGCTCCCCTGGAAAAAAAAAATTAAATTGAACAAAAATATGGGCAGTTTGATGCATTTTGGGCATGATTTGAAGTGCTTCAGAGAAAGAGAGAGACAGCATTGATATCCATCCATATGTGACATTCACCATGTTTGTCGACTGTCGAGGGCAACAATGCCACCGGTTACTGCATTTTGGCTTCAGTCAGCTGAACGTAAGTTTGTCTGTGCATGTATATGTATGTATATATTACATTTGTTAATGTGCCTTAGTGGTGTGATGCTAGACACCACTAAACAGCTCAAAACAATCTTTGAGCCTAAAAATGTGTTTGCAATGGGGCTTTTAATTCCGCAAGAGACTAGCACATGTGATCATCTGAGGTGTGTGTGTGTGTGTGTGTGTGTGTGTGTGTGTGCATGTGCGTGCGTGTGGTAACACTCAGAAACTGCATCTCACCTTCAGATGTATGTGTCGCAAAACGTAACCTTTCTTTTGAATGACCTTGGCGATTGTGACCTCAATATCACCGTACACTCCATGGTGTTCTGGAAGGTAGTTCTCACACTTTGGCTGGTGAAAAAACCGTCAAGGAAACTATAAGCATCGCATCTCCAACCAAATTAGAGATCATCTGTAAAACTATCTGGTCTGGAAACAGCTACAACACCATTCAAAATCACAAACATGGACCTGAAACAGAACAACTTGACAGGACTGATGAAAATTCTATAAAAATCTACAAATCTTTTACGTGTCCATAATGGGGAACCTGTCTGGTGGAAGAAGGGATTCTGCCAGTGTTGATTACTTGGTGGATAAAGCTCCGGTGGCACACAGAAATCTAATTTCACAATCACAGACAATACCTGTTTGTAATTACCTTGTTTTTCTCCTTCAGTTTTGTGATCATGACGACAATAGGACAGCCCTCGTGCCATACCATTTGCCAGAAGTCCACAATGGTGTGCGCCATTGGGCCTTGAGTGGCAATGTATGCCTTTGGCTCTCCCTCGTATCCCTGCCAGTGACAGATGATGTAACATGATTACAAACGTCAGTGATCGTGCCTGACAGTTGAGAACAGTCGGGTCTGGGTTGGGGGACAAAAAGGTGTGTGTGTGTGTGTGTGTATAACATTACTGATAACATAATGACACGTCTTATGATGTGGATGATTACACGGCCGGCACCGCAGGTGCCGTAGTTCCCGGGCCTGGTTAATGCCGGGATATTTATGACAGGAAGCGTGGAATGCGGCCCTGTCCCGCAGTCCCAAACCACATGGACCTCCATAGCATCACTTACTATCATCCTCATCTCCATCATCATGCATAATAAAAATTGTCCCAGCTTCCGAGTCCTCCGTGGGTTCCACCCATGACCTGGGAGGAACACCACTGGAGCTGGCAAAGAGCTGGGGCAGCAAAAAAAAAAAAAAATTACTGATAACATAATAGATTATTCAGTTTTTGCAGGCCGTTTGGCCCATATGAACATGAGGAAAGAGAATACATACGACCGCAGAGGTAAAGCACACACTTTTTTCTGTGTGTGTGTGTATGTCACATTAGTGACAATGCCAACAATGTGGTAAGTCTGATGACATTGTGACAAGAAGCAAGCTTGTCAGGTTTTCCTATAGTAAACGAACTAAATGGACAATTTCTATTGTATGATTGTGCCTCACAGATGTACGACAAAACCAACTTACTCGTATATAGTTGGCGTTTATGTAAGAGGAGAGAGGATCTTGGTCAGCATCTGGCAATATCACACGGGAGTGTTCATCTGAAACAATAACATTTTGGAGCTTGACAGAGCACATATGGCACCTACAGCTGACAACACTAATGACACAATTTTGTGATCCCTGCACTTATTCAGACTTCTTTTAAGTGACGTGCAAGCTTTACCCTATTCCTTGGCTCAAAAAGTGTGAACTGAACCTAACACACATGCTCATGTGAATCACACGCTTTCTCTTACACACTGGATATCAACACATTACAATCACGAGGTGCGAAGGGTCAGCTCAGCTACTTAACACATTTTATACTGCTCACGAGTGTGTAGGGTGATAGGCTGGTTGGAACTGCCATTACGGGTGGCATGACCACGTTAGACCCCCTAGCACTTTATATATTTACGGTGTAAATATAGAAAGTGCTAGGGGGTCATTTGGGGTGACTGCTTTGGGCGGTGGCACAGCTTATAGAGTTGACCGTCTTGGCAGATTTGACTGTATCTAAAACCAGAGTACTCTGAGAGCACCCCCTGAAAGGTCAGCTTGAATGAACAGTGCCACATACTTCAGCCAAAATGCCGCAAGCAGGACTTAACCCCAACCTCTCAATTTTGATGGCAGGTGACGATACCTCTACACCACCGACTGTCCCAGATGTTACGAAGTTCACTTATCCCAACGATATGCACGCTGATGCTTATAAAACTACAGCGACTCACTTGGAATGATTGTCTTGTAGCGATTTTTCAACCCTGATCCAGCAACAGACACCTTCTCAGGATGGTTCATGGGTATCTCCTGAAGTACAAAGACAACACCCATCAGACACTCAACATCACTACAGAAAGCCATGATGTAAGCTGGAGACATGATGCTCTTGCAGAAACACTTTCTACAATTACAAAACAACCATTGCACCCTGAATAATTTTAAACAAATATATTCTATTTAAAAAAAGGCTCTGTCTGCCACTTGATGACTTTGAACTAAATCTAAATGCCACTAATTTTTGACTGAACAATAGAACAGCTGCCGAATGGGTCACGGGAAAAAAATCTGTTTTGGAGAATGGTTCCGGCAAATTATTTCCTAACCTATGCAAACTGAAATATGGACTAACCAACGAGTTGAGAAGTTAAAGGCTGGGTATGAACAAGCCTAAAGGATTATGATGAAAAATGCTACTTCAAGCAGCTCACTGAAAACCAAGAAAACACACACACACACACAAAACCCCAAAACTTTAAAAACAAAACAAAAATGCTCACCCAAAACTCTTCATAAAGTATTTTTGTATTTTTGGCAGCATTCCTCAGGTCTCTTCGGCTCAGACGATTGCCAGCAGACATCAGGTATTCCAGAGCAGAGCTGTAATAAAAATCATAAAAATGTTACAAAGAGTACGACACCTTTTCCTTTGCAAAATGTTGTACCATGCATGAACTACATGCTGATGTCTTTGAATCTACCGGTACCCATGCTACAACCGAATACACAAGGTACACCAATTCCTATCGGTACATTTTAAGCTAACCACAAACAGGAATGCCTGGCTTGAAACTACACGTAACCCCAAAAACCAAAACCAAAGCCCCAAAATGTGCTTAAAAGGACAGGAGACAAATAAATTTAATTTGCAACGGTTTTCTTGAGAAAGACATCACCATCATACTACTTTAGCATTAGACATACCCTAGATCATGTGTTTTTTACAGCTTGCTTCTAGATGTAGCACTACGGTTATTTGATGAACGGGTTCAAGCACACTGGATTTGATAAGCACTTCTGCCCTATCACCAAATGACAGTGGAGTGGCACACTTACAAATACCCCGGAATAGCAAATTACGCTATCTGGCACCATGCACAGTCAAGGTAATTCCAGCACGCTCTGAATGCTGCACAAACATCAATAATCCCCAGGGGACTGTACTCACCTTTCCTTGGGTGGTGTACCATCCCAGTGCCCGAGTTCAGGGGAAGGTTGCAGGTCAAGGGTCAGAGATGCGTTAGATCCTCGCCTACTTGTATAAAGAGAAACTGCAGGTAAGGCATCACCCACCCAACACTGACGACAAACCTGGTATCATATCCAGTAAATCTCACGGCAGGAACTAAGTTACATGTACTTCAAGTTAACATTACGGAAAACGCTGCATAGTGTATGTGCATACATAAGTAAGTAAGTGTGTGCGCGCGTGCGTGTGTGTGTGCATGCGTGAGTGTGTGTGTCCACAATGCCCCCCCCCCCCCCACCCCCAAGCTAAACTTAAAAATTATGCATAAATTTTTTTTTGCACTACTCTATCATCCCTCTCGGGAATTTTGGGCCGCTCCCTTGGGGACTTGCATCACCGCAGTGCAGTGCCACCCAATGTACCTATCCTACTTTTGAATTCTGCTGAGGGAGGAAAGCTGGTTGGACCTGGACAGAAACCCCTCATAAGCAGCCCAGCAGCCAGGAAAAACTTGTGTGAAAATGTACAAAATATTTGCTTGCACTGGTGAGAGAGAGAAAGAGAGAGAGAGAGAGACAATGACAATGACAATCCTTTATTTTACAACGGTAGAAGATTTTGGCCAAAGGGCCAGTTTACAGAGAGAGAAACTTTAAGCCTACCTTTCCAACAACCCTTTACGTTTCAACCTGACAGGTTGTGCAGGTACTGGAGTGGTAGCATGCCCTACAGGAACAAAGATGGGAGCAGAGCAGGGCTGCACTGCAACAGGCGAACCTGTGTCAGGCGACACTGCCGGGTACAGGACGTGGTGCTGACTCTGGGACGGGTATATATGCTGACTGCCCAGATTCTCTACGTTTGCCTCCAAGTCCACGCTGTCTTTGGCTCGACAGAAGCACACGTAGGTCTGGAACATAACAATGGTCGATGGTCAAGTTACGGCAGTACCTACTGCTGTCATGAGTGCTTAATGGAGTTTATGACAAGTAATGAGTAGTCTGCCATTCTTTCAGTGCCTTTGACTGCAATTTTTCATCTGCATCAGGCCGGGTAGTGCATGTCAGTGTGTGTGTGTGTGTGTGTGTGTGTGTGTGTGTGTGTGTGTGTGTGTGTGTGTGTGTGTGTGTGTGTGTAGCGCTATGAGTTGCTTTCCTGCGAGATTAAGTGCTAAACAAGTACTATTCATTATTATTAAGTTGTATTATTCCACACAAAACTGAAACACCATGATTTATAAGCCACTGGTACATGTACAGTCGAACCTGCCAAGGCGGTCACCTGTATAAGCCAAACCACTGTCTAACCTGGTCACCCCAGAGGATCCCCTGACACACTAGCTGTTGACATGACACCCTGGATAACCCGGTCACCCTGTCTAAGGTGGTCAGTTTGACCCAGTCCCTTGGGTGACCGCCTTACACAGGTTTGACTGTAGTACAATTTCTAGGTATTCTTATAGCCTTCCTCAAATATCATGTTCTTGCTTTTTTCACTTGTTGTTGTTGTTGTTTTTTGTTTTGTTGTTGTTTTTTTTTGTTTGTTTGTTTGTTTTTTTGTTTTTTTTTGGGGGGGGGGGGGGGGTGCAGCAATGAAGGCTTTTACTTTTTCCCTTATGAAATGAAAATTCTGACACATACCACCATGCTGATGGTAAGAACCAGGATGACAGATCCTCCCGCCACAGCATAGGGAAAGTACGACTGCATCCAGAATGGTGAGCTATACACTGCCAAGACAAGTCCATGCTGTAAAATGGAAAATTGCATTATTGTTATTCCATTTTTTTTTTCCCCAGACTGGTAGCAGTATGATGTAAAATACACATACACGTTGCTGCATGGTCGTGGCCACGGAAATCACAACTTTCAATTTCACAACAGCCAATTCCAACGGAGGAGTGGAGAGACAGGAATAAAGTTAGACTTTGCTGGGCGCACACACGTGTACATCTGATACCAAACACATAACTGGAGAGATGTATGACGATGTTTTAAATAAACTTCACAACAACATCCAAACGAAAAGACAGAAATACAGCGAGCCTTCGCAGGACCTCTACATCTAATACCAAACACATAACCGCAGAGATGAGCATATATGACCGTATTTCGATCGCGCGCACACACAAACACACATACACAAAAACCTGTCGGTAAAAAATATTCCAAATTACCCCGACACTTCCAACGGCAGACTTACTTCAGGAGTAATGCGATGAATGTTGAGACTAGGCTGAAGCCTTTGTAGATCTTCCAGCAGACCTGGCTTCTCCAGGATCTCTTTGGCCGGCACACGTTCCAGTATTTCAACGTCACCAAAGTGGAGTCTCCGGTAGAACGTCAGCTCGATAACACCATCACCGACCAACTGAAACCGACCAAAAAAACATTTAAAAAAAACCCCAAGATGAAGGAACTCGTGTTTAATCATATTAAAACAAAAGTAGAAACACGGCAAAAGGGCAGTGTTGTAACAATGAAAAACAAAAACCATCACTGAAACACGGTGTTTTAAAATCTCAACTGACGGCACATGTGCATATTGATCTAAAAGTACAAAATCCCTCCATCAATTTTGTTAAAAAACGTGATGCAGAGATTTATTATTTATTTATTTAATGGTATCACGGCCTATCCCTTTTTTCGACGTGAAAAGCATTCTACACCAACACCACTCCATAAACAAAGCAAAATAAGGACAACAAAAAAAAAAACAAGACAAACCCACAACAACAATTAAAAAAAATAAAAAAATAGAGAGAGAAATTTTTGTTTAACTCTGATGCGTTATCTCATCATGTACGCGACCACTGCCACCGTGTTCTGCAGTGACGCTTTGCAGCCCATTCATCATTTAGCACTGACGGTTCCACTCAGCCCTGAACATGCACACCAACCCATACAAAGCTACTATTTTTAGCCCATTGTCTGGGAGAATGGCTTATCTGCTACCAGGCATGCATCTCCATGCCTCACAGGAGGCAACTAATGAATAATTTGTACGGAGACACTGAAGTTACGTTGCAGCATAAAATGCAGTCTGGGAGCTTCAGGAAGCAAAGCATAATCCACTTCATTAAAAGGGAACAAAGGTATTTCCATCACTGCATCTGATGCTGAGAGACCTGATGATTGTAGCAATGACTTGAGGCAAGCAGGCAAGCTTGTTTGTACCACCGCCCTTCCCCAGTTTCTTTTTTATATTTAACATAAATTCCAGCCAGTGCCTTTGGATTTTATCACTTTCTTCCCTTACTTCATTTGTATGTCACTATGTGTATGTGTATGTGTGTGTGTGTGGTGTGTGTGTTGTGGGGTGGGTGTGGGTGTGTGTGTTGGGGAAGGGGCGCCAGGTGCTTTTGTTGCAGAAGCAAATTCACTGAATGTGTATCCAATCTAAATAAAAAAGATCTTTTATTCAGCTGTTGTCCTGTTTCCTCACATTAATCTTTTCCACTTGAATGTCTGCCCGTGACCAGTTCAAAGCCTGGGAGAAACCTGACTTCAGCCGATGAATGACATCATCAATACTTTGGTTCGGGAGCCTGACTGCCTCACTGAGCCTCTGAAACAAACAAACAAACAAAAAACCCCACTCAAATACAAACAGGCGTGAATGTGACTGATCATCTTGTGAACATGCAGTAAATGACAAGAAAAGCATGTTGATAATAAGCGTTTATTACTGAATATAATATCAATGATATTATGAATGTTACCGAACTGTTATATTATGAACTATTACCTTTAAATGATTTTTAGACACCTGTGTAAAATGAACATCAGGAAAATGGGAACACAGATCCACACCGTAGTCTATGTTGTGGACCATACTGAAGACAACATTACAATGAAGGTCACCTGGCTTTCATATGTCATATGTCTGCGTGAAAATTCAATTCTGATATAAGACATACATTGACAAATACTGTACACCATTATTTTTAATGGTCAACATCAAAGATAGACAGGGAACATCCCATTCCTCATTCTGCAAACCACAGAACTGACTGGCAGGGTAGGTGGGTGGTGGCGGTGGGACCATAGTAAAGTGCCATCCATTTTTTGGCTCTTTTTTCCTGCATGCACGGTGCGCGATCGTTTTCCAATATGTGGTCCCTCCTGTATGAAATGGGACCTTTAGCGAGCATACTAGATACTGTGTATGCGAGTCTATACACAAAGGTGAGATCAGCACCGCAAACAAGTCTGCACATAAATGTGA
This sequence comes from Batillaria attramentaria, assembly GCA_018292915.2. Lineage (NCBI taxonomy): Eukaryota > Metazoa > Mollusca > Gastropoda > Batillariidae > Batillaria > Batillaria attramentaria. Next base: position 719,681 of record JACVVK020000261.1, read on the forward strand.
CTTGATTTGGGCGAGGAAAACTCCCACCAAATTCCTGCCCACCTGGGATTTGAACACAGGCCTCACAGATCCACAGCCGACGCCTTTAACCACTAGGCCAAATCCCCTGACCTTCATCAGGCAATTTACGCCTGCAGCTCCACTACAGATGAGGTACTCAGGGATTGTAAATTATACCTTTCAAGTACACCAAGCACACACAGCTGTTGGATACTCACGCTAACTGCATAGGGACCATTACTCACAGTCATATAATCCACAGACTAAAAAAAAAAAAAAACCTCATCCATCCTACAGTAAAGCCTTGGTCCATAACTCCTGTTATTGTAACTATGGTACATGTCTGTGCAAAGTGTGTGACTGTGAGGATAACCCTGTGAGTTTAATTAACATGGGGGTGTACAAAGCAACCAGTACCATGCACACACACATGAATACAAACGCGGAAAGGGAGGGGTGGGGGTGGGGTGGTGGTGGTGGTGGGGGGGGGGGGGTGATCTGGTGTGTGTGTTTATGAGAGAAAGAGAGACAGGACACAAAAAGGACACTCAGGCAGTTGCTTCCTAACATAGTTATTAAATTTTATGCACTTTTACAATAATTCAAACAAATCACCCAAAACGTGTCCCCCCCCCCCCCACCCCAACTTTTTTTTTCTTTTTTCCAGCAAACCATCTAGTGTTCAACGGTGAATAAAGTGATCTCTATCACGAAGACCAGTTGGTAAAATAACAGGCCCCCGGGGACGAAATAACTGCTGTCTGCTTGTAATACGAGTGCAATTCACTCTGTTTCTGTCATGCATGCCAAAGAATGTTTCATAACGCAAGCCTCAGTTTAAAAAAAAAAAAAAAAATCAATTATATCACTCCTGATCTTCTGTTCACTGGTCCCCAGGCTGGCTAACACAAACACGTCAACTGTATGTATACATACATGTATGTACATACAACTAGGAATCAATACGCCAAAAGAATATGGCTAATATTTGAAATTATACAAGCCTGCCCTATATGATGAATACAAAAGTGTTTCATATTCCACAGTCCAAACATCCCGCTGATTAAACCCCCATCCTCAGCGAGGCAGATCGAGGTGCAGTTCATGCATTAAGGTTCTACTGTGTTGACTGCAATATCTGCTCCTACAGTATTACTATACTGCTCACTCTCAGTTGTGTGGTTCCAGGTTGTCTGTGGACAACTGACAAATATTCCCCCAATACTTTTTTTTTTTTTTAGCAAGTTGTATAATTTTACCATACAAAACACAAAATATGTCACTGCTAGTGTCAACACCAACCCCCCCCCCCCAAAAAAAAACAAAAAAAACAAACAAACAAAACAAAAACAAACAAAAAACAACAACCAAAAAACAAAACAAAAACAAAAAAACACTCCAGAAAACCAAAACCAAACACCAACAAAGGCCCCCCCCCCTTCCCCTGCCCCAACACAAAACACCCATCAACAAAAAACACCAACCAAAAAACAAACAAAAATCTCCCCCCAAAACAAACAAACAACAACAAATAAAAAACAAAACCATCACCAACCCCCCCCCCCCCCCCAAAAAAAAAACCGAACAAAAAAAAACAAACAAAAAACACAATGTACACACACACAAACCCTTTGTCTGACTCAGTTAAAAAAACCCAAACAACATACCCCCCCCAAAAAAAAAACAAAAAAAAAATAAAATAAAATTTAAAAAAAACACCCAAAGAAGTAAACAAACAAAACAACAACAAAAAACACTAAAAGTAAAAGCAGTGCTGGCTGGAGACACATGTATGTGTAGCAATAATTTGTACATATGAGTTCTGCAATGCCTGACCTACTGACTGGCACCTACATAAAAGGACAACACTTTGAGATATCTTGCCAATCACCAAGGAAATCGAGCTGAATCAGCCACCATTATTATACTTATACAGCCAAAATGCTACGCACAAACACTGAGGGCATTTTAAAAATATCTGTGGAGAAAGCAAGGGCTGCACATTACATTACAACCACAGTACACTTAAACGTTGTGAAAAATAGACGACCCCCACCCCTCTTTCATGTGTGCATGCGCGGGTTGGTGTGTTTGTGTAAGATATGGATGGGGTGGCAAATAAAAAAGAGAGAAAAACAGAAATGACACTCACAACGACGACTCCATATTTTTCCGACGTAGCACGATCTTGTGACTCTATCTCTCTACCGTCATGCGTTGACGGTTCCCAGCGTTTCTGTCTGTCCCTCGCCTCAGGCATTTCGTCATCACTAAACTTCAGCATTCCCCATACACCTCCTTCGACAGCCTCAGGTGGGCTGGGAAACTGCGTGTCAAATGCTCCACCAGATTTCTCTCTATACAAACGTGAGTGCGTTTGTTTCGGTAAACTCCTAATATCAAATGTTTCATCGATCTGCTGTTCACGATGCTGATGCAGTACGGATGAGGCTGCCGCATCACATAGTCGCTCGCCATTTTCCGCGATGCCTGGAAACGAGAAGATACTGCTGATGATATTCAACCCATGTACAGAATAACAGCTTTGTACACAGACGGTAAACGCTCACTCTTACCTGCGAGAACAAGGAACACGGTGCGCAAAATCAGCGGTGACACGAATCCATTCCGTTTCATCTTTCTGCCGTCTGCTACATCATTCGCTCCCTCCATGCGGTGAACCGTGCAACAGTTGAGTGTTTCGGCGCGGAAAGAAGTAGTTCCAAACACGTTTCAGCATTACGCTATGTTATACGCTAATTCTTTTGATCCGATGGCTGGAAACCAACCGATTTGTATTTTTGTATATGTGCTGTTGTCTTCTATTTGTACTTTAGGAATATTTAATAGACCCATGTGCTTCGGAAATCGTTCCGCAGTTTTCCACGATACACATTGTGACGTCACATGTAAACATGCATTGTCGATGTTGTGCGCTGACCTTGCGCCTTATAATTTGCACTGGCACATTAGTGGCGAATGCGGCAATCTTTATTTGGCCGACGGCAGCTCAATATCTCACACTTAACACAGGAAATAAAACAGGGGTGGCTTTTGTCCGGCAAACTGTCCAACCCGGCCCCGCCAGGAAGCAGAGACGTCGCAGCCGGGTACTGGTTGAGTGTTGGTGGTTGCTTGTAAGACTGAGGAAGGCGGAACTGACTGTCTGAAAAGTATTTATAATTAAAGAGAAAACATACAAACAAACAAACAAGACACGATAAAAACTCCACGATGGGACATTGAATAAATGAGTCAGCAGCAGTCACGGAACGACGGTACGGTCAGTGACTAAATCCGCCAACGCATGAGCCCGGCTGGGCCGGCGGCGCGGCCGCAAGTCAGTCAGTCCATGACGGTCCGGTCCTCACTGACGCGCGGTGTGAACTTAACACACCGACACTTGACGACCGAACACACCGACACACACACACACACACACACTGACACGTACAAAAACTGATAAGTTTTTTTGACTGAATTTCAAGAGAGAGAGGCTCAAACAGGGAGAGGCAGAGAGAGAGAGAGTGAGAGCCGAGAGGATCAGTACCGGCTGAGCCAGCCGCCTGAGACTGAGAGTCCGTCAGGTGTCATGCCGGTAAAGTAAGGTGTTCATGGGGTGGTGGTGGTGGTGGTGGTTGGGAGTTTAGCATCCTTTTCCACCACGTATGGGTGATATCAAACTGAAGACGGCCGGACAACGAGAAAAAGGCTAACACATAAGCTTATATTTGGCCCAAGCCGGGCACGTAAAATGAAAGTCAGTGCAAACTGACTCAGCGGTTACAGGTCTAAGTTTAATTTTTTTTAAATCTCATGAGCTGTATAGTTACACCATTAATTTTTATTTTAAGCGCCTAGAAAACTGATATCAGGCCAAGCGCTTTATTAAATAATCTATTATTATTATCATCATCATCAAGTCAGTTATCATTCTTCCACGGCAGCCAGGTCTGTTTGTTCTAAATAACTTGATTTGAATATAAATACAAGGGAACCCATCAATGATCGCAAATGAAAATGTCTGTTCAAGTTATTCAAGACGCGACACATCATCAGTCTATGTCTCCGTCTCAGTGAAAATCACGATTAAAACTGAACAGAGTGCAAGTGCAAGTCAACCTAACATTTAATTGTTCCCACGTCATTGAAGTTCTCAGTGCTACGCATGCGGCTGACGCGGAAAACATCATGACTAGACAGACATTTGACGTCATCGTCTGCAGCGAAGTAAACAGCACGCGCATAATTATGAAACAAGATGGTGGCAAAAAGACTCAAGATTCATATAAGTTAGGAATATTCCATCTGCTTTGGTGTTAGTCAGCATTTCTTTCTATGCACTGCGCGCGAGAGGGAGAAGGAGTGATTCAAAAGGCGGAGTATTTTTTGTTTTACGAATTTTATCATATCCGACAATGAGCCCCACCATACATGAGGTCGTCATCACTTTTCGAGTTCATGCCCCAAATGCAACAGCAAGAGACAGGGTATGTATCTTATCTAGCCGCTAAAACTTTGATCTCCTGAGTATAAAGGCTAACATAAGAGGAAGAAGGAGGAGTAAGCGGAGTGGGGGGGGGGGGCGGGAGAGAAAATAAAAGCATGAGAGGTTCTAAAACCTGGTGGGGATAATCTTGGCATTCAAGGATTCGAAGTCTGAAGAGGTCGTATCGGTAGGACTCACTCACTAACTCACTCACTGATTCACTCTCTCACTGACTCAATGATGCACTCACTGGTTCACTGAGTGGCTCACTGGCTCACCGTCCGGCTCAGGGATTCGAAGGGTGAAGAGGTATAGGTTGGACACCGACCGACTCACTCACCGGCTCAATGACCGACCCGGCCACTCCCTGACTCACTCACTGACTCATTCACTGACTCATTCACTGATTCACTCAGTGACTCGCTCACTCAGTGACTCACTCGCTGACTCGCTCACTCAGTGACTCGCCCTGTGACTCACTCACGGATTCACTCACTGACTCGCTGACTGACTCACTCAATGACTCGCTTAGTCACTGGCTTGCCGTGCTAACTTACTCACTCACTGACCGACCCACTCCCTGACTCACTCACTGACTCATTCACTGATTCACTCAGTGACTCGCTCACTCAGTGACTAACTCAGTGATTCACTCGCTGACTCGCTCACTCAGTGACTCGCCCTCTGACTCACTCACGGATTCATTCACTGATTCACTCACTGATTCGCGCACTGACTCGATCACTGACTGACTAGCTCACTCAGTGATTCACTAACTGACTAGCTCCCTCAGTGATTCACTCACCAAATCGCTCACTGGCTCACTCACTGATTCGCTCACCGACTCACTCACTGACTCGCTCACGTACTGATCAATCAATCAACCAATCAATCAATCAATCAATCAATCAATCAATCAATCAATCAATCAACTGACTAGCATCAGTGAATCAAGCAACTGCCGTTAGTAAGCCAATCAATCAATCAATCAATCAATCAATCAATTGGCATCAATCAATCAATCAATTGGCATCAGTCAATCAATCGATTGGCAGGTGTGGCTGCTGGGCTCACTACCAGAACTCGGGGAGTACAACCCGGCGCGTGCTATAGAGACGGGTCAGGTGGCAGAGGAGTGGAAGGTGTGGCAGGCCACAGTGCGCATGCCCGTGGAGTCGGCCTTCCAGTGGGGATGGTGCACCATGACGGTTGACGGTCGCCTCCGGCGTTGGGAGTCTATGAGCGGCAGGAGAGAGCGTCAGATTTCCTGCTACAGCGGCACCCTGCACACGGAGTATGGAGACACCGGTCTGGAGGTAGGGGGTGGGGGCGTCAGTGGGGGATGATGGGGGGGGGGAAGGTGTGGTGAGGGGTAGGGATGGTACTGAGGGGATGGTGATAGTGGTGTGGAATGGATAAGGGGCTGGGGACAGAAACAGGGGGTGAGAAATGAAATGAAATGAAACTTTATTTGTCAACGGTAAAAGACATTGCAGTCCAGTTTTCATTCTTGCCGTTGCCAAATTAATGCTACACACACACACACACACACACACACACACACACACACACACACACACACACACACACACACAAGCACAAAATTCATATCTCTACGTACGCACGCAGGCCCGGCCGACACACAAAATGTACACAGGTATCAATGCAAAATACGTAAGGATCAAAGGTACAGTCCATAGATGCCAATGAAAAACACTTAACAATTAAAAAATATAGGCAACACGCTGACACACGTTAGGAAAATGACCGGAGGGGGGTGGGGATGGAAACAGAAAGATTTGCAAGTGGTTTGGACAGAAAGATTAATTTTGCAAGTGGTTTGGACTGAAGGGATGTGTGGAAGATACGTGGAGTTTGGTGCCCTTTTCCACAACACTGATAGTGATGTCGAAGACCCTTGACGGGCAGCGCCAGCGCGGATAACTGAAGTCGACCAACACTGACAAATGTTAGGCACCATGCTGGGAATCAGTCGAACTCACAACCGACCACAGCATTTTCAGTCCCATTCTCTACCAGTCTGGCTAATTGACTAATTCAAAGACTGATATGGGGTGGACCGACACTGAGCGTAACTCGGCGGCCGGCGGCTTCTCCGAGCGCAAAAGCACTGTCTCAGTTCAAACGAAGTGCCGAACTGAACTGAACTGTACGGAACTGAACTCCACAGATCCGACGTAATTATGTAGCCGACATCTGTATTCCGCACGTGATTGAAAATTAATGCCTTATACACTCTACCACTACTCCCACCATCTCTCCCCCCCCCCCCCCGCCTACCTCTCCCTGCTTCACCTGCGCCTGCTGCTGGTGATAAGGGGATCATCTGGAGTATTCTGGACTGACACCAACCCTGTTCCGGGTCCGTCGATAACTCCATGTCCCTGCGGCGACTGCCAAGCCGGGCTAACCGAGACCGAGTCGAGCTAAGTGATACCTAAGGAAGGAAAAAACAAAAATACTCGGTGACAAGGAAAGTGGACAGTTGCGAACAACTTTGAGGTCCCCGTGTTATTTCACAGTGTGCACAGAAGCGGTGAAAACTGTCGCATTCACCAGCACAGTACATTATCAGCCTGTTTCGAGATTATTGCCTGCGTGAGTTGCCCCCCCTTGCCGCAACAAGCACGCATTTTTCGGGACAGAGCACAAAGCTGCTACGAAATATGCATGCATGCTGCGGGTCTGTGTATGCACGGGGGACAACTCATGTGGGCAATAATCTCGAAACAGGCTGAGAATGTACTGTGCTGGTGAATGCGACAGTTTTCACCGCTTCTGTGCACACTGTGAAATAACACGGGGACCTCAAAGTTGTTCGCAACTATCCACTTTCCTTGTCACCGAGTGTTTTTTGTTTTTTTTCTTCTTAGGTATCACTTAGCTCGGCTTGGTCTCGGTTAGCCCGACTTGGCCGTCGTCTCAGGGGCCTAGAGTTATCGACGGACCCGGAACAGGGTTGGACTGACACTGGAAGTGAGGCACCGCGTGACCTGTATACCAGGACCTGGTTCATCATGACAAGCGCAGTGCCACCAGACAGATTATATGCCGGTCTAATTTTATTGTCTATGTGGTGCCACCGAGTTATGCATGCGACTGAACACCTCTGGCAATTTACACGGATACGTCGGAACTGAATGGCTACATGCTGGGTGGCTATCCAGTTACCCTCTTCGCCGCCGGGTAGCGGTGGCAGTTTTTTTTTTTTTTCAAGCGAAGCCGGGGCAGGATCGTTTCATCCACTCAGGAACGTAGCTAAGGAGTTTGCCCACAGCCGGAATATTAACTTTGTACTAAAAAAAATCTAACCTTACTCCTATGCTTAGACGGCAGTCGTATGCATATAACACACACTGACTTAACACTGACGCAAAGAATGCTTGTGTAACGGTTTCACAGAAGTGGTGTGCGCGGTGGGTCTCCGCCGCACGGTGATGCAACTACTAGTAAACATTAATCTCAGCGACAAGATCGCGGAGCGAGCTGATTACATGCACTGTATTCCATGCCACTTTTACTGATGATGTGTAGTAAATGAATTGATTCTGACGTCAGTCTTCAGGACAGGTGCCTCGACTGCTCATCCAGCCAGCATTGACGTCACGAGTACTGACTGGGCTCAGTGCTGAAAGTCAAGTTAATTCAGTGACGTCAGGTCAGGTGGCTACTGAAAATGCCAGCTGGGGAAAATTGAACCTCACGTTCTAAGGTGGTAAAATGCCATGGGCTAGCAAGAGGCTGCATGTAACTGGTATTTTATTTGGCTAAATTGCGAACAAGGGGCTACTCAGTTGACTTTAGTGAACCTGACCGCCATTGCGGCCAGGTGGCTAAAATGTTAGCACTGAAGAGGCTACGTGAACCGGCTGAACCGTGCTGCCGTTCTGAGGTGGCTAGAATGCTAGAAAGGGCTACTTGAACCTGAAACTGACAAAACGGTATCAAGGGGCTAGGCGTAGAGGGCACACACACACACACACACACACACACACACACACACACACACACACACACACACACACACACACACACACACACACAGAGGCAGACTGAGCAGAGAGAGAGAGAGAGAGAGAGAGCTTTATTTTACAACGGTAGAAGTTACAGGCATATTTATATCAATTTTAAAAGTTGCCGTTGCTGCACTACATGGACTAATACTACTGTCAACAAAAGAAGAAAAAAAAACACAAAAAAGGGACAATAAGTAAGAACAACACACACACACACACACACACACACACACCACACCACACCACACCACACCACACCACATTATACACAAACACACTGACTCACACATACTAGTACAGAGAGAGAGAGAGAGAGAGAAAACACGCGTCGCCCACAACGCATTCTTTACCAACTGCATTAACTCCCCAAAATGAGTCGCGAAGAGTACAAAGCAATTACCCAGTCACTGTTTTTTGTTTTTGCGCTGAACAAATGGCGCGGGACCTCCAACTCCGCCGCACCCGCACCCCCCCCCCCTCCCCCCGCCAGCCTGTAGCTGACGAGAACTAGCAGTGACGAAAGGTACTGTCAAAATTAATGGAAAAAGGGGCTGTGAGTGCTTATTCCATGTTGCCGGGTTGGGCCCTTTAACCAAACGATTGTGGAAATGTCATTCGTAATGAAGTCGCTCGGCTGGGTTCCTTATTATGTATGCGTCGTAATGAGAGCGGGGTTTACTGATGAGATTATGTACTTGACAAAACGGTAGAAGACCTCTCCAGGGCCGGCATTTTAGCCAATCAGAAAATAGGTCAAACCCCCGCTGCGGTAGAAGGACCCCGCAAGCTTTCAGGAAGCCTCTCCCCACCCCCACCCCCCAAAAAAACAACAACAAACAAACAAAAACCACAAACAAACAAACATACATACAAACAACAAAACCAAAAAACCCCACCAACAACAAACAACAACAACAAACAAACAAACAGTAAAAAAAAAACAACCAAACAAAAAACACCAAAAAACACCAAACAACAACAACAAAACATAAGTAAACAAACAAAAAACATAAACAACAACAAAAGCAAACAAACAACCAAAACACAAGCCCCAAATCCCAAAACAAACGAGCAACAACATAAATAAACCAAACCAAAGAAACCTAAACAAACAAACACAAAACCCGAAACAAACAAACGAAAAAACAACAACGAACAAACAATCAAGTAAAAGAAGAAACAAACAAACAAACCGTCCCCGGAGTTAAGCCCATACCCGGAGAGCCACTTTAGGAACATCGCCTTTAAAATAACTGTGGTTGCCATGGTAATCATGAAGCAAAATAAATGGTCATTATGCTAAATATACATAAATATTGAACTCAGTTCAGGTACAGAGGCCACCTTTGGAAATTTTTCCTTTAAAATGACAGGTTTGCCCTTGTAATTATATGGCGAACGTTCATTATGCTGATTAGAAATATTGAACTTCAGGTACTGTACAGCTTATCATGGGCCATTGACGTGGTCGCGCTGTTAGCTCGGCAACGCAAGAGCAGTCATGCATGACAACCCGTTTCGTATCTGTCTTTCTTCAAGTCGCCGTGTAAATTAAATGGATCAATACTTGTGAATGGTGAGAACCGTGCTGATTCTGTCTCTCTCTCTCTCTCTGTCTATTTTCAGCGTGTAGCGGCGAGCACAGATACAAGTAGAATGATGATCACTAATCATGCATTCGTGAAATGACAGGTAAGGGGTTAGCGGTGGTCTAATAGGTAGCGCGTCGGATTTAGCCGCGGCGCTGCTGAGCGGCCGTCACCAATGTCATGGCAATGACTGAAGCGTGGTATCGAGCCCAGGTCGAGCTTGTGATATGTGATACCGCTTTTTCCTGGCTGCCGGGCTGCTCATCGGGGGTTTCTCTCCGGGTCCTCCTCCAGCAAAATTGTTTAAAAAAAAAAGAAAGATAGGTATTGGGTGGCGTTGCACCGCGGCGACGCGCTTCCCCCAGGAGAAGCAGCCCGAATTTCCCGAAAAGGATAATAAAGTAGTAAAACACACACACACACACACACACACACACACACACACACACACGGCAAAATTCAGTTCAAACGTACTCAACATAAGCCAACTCATGTACTGGAACAGTTTCTATCGTCTCAAATACTCTACTCCGTTGTTGACACTTCGCGCGAGCGGTCGAACATTCAAATTCTACGACTGTTGTTACACTACTGGAGCGCTCAGTGTGGTCGCCGGCCGCGTCATTGAGAATGAGTACGCTTTTGCTGGCTCAGTGCCAGCACTGTCGATGCGGCTGTCATTGTCCAGGTGTCTAAGTGGTGTGATAATAGATACCACGAAAACAGTTCAGAACGACTTGCATATTATTATTCTTCTTAGGCTTGCCGTTTCCGTCAGGCTTTTAGCCTTCAACAGACTTTGGCTTTCAACACACCATTTTTTTCTTTCTGTTATGCAGGTATATTCAGTCTATATATGCAGTGGTGAGATGTATATGGCAGGTGTGTGTGTGTGTGTGTGTGTGTTAGCGCAGTCCAGTCCTGTGAGAGCCTGCACTTTATAAGAACTATGTATTAGTATTATTATTAGTGGTAATGCCAAGACAGGACCCCCCACCCACCCACCCACCCCCTCCACACACACAAAAAGAATCCATGGAAATTCAGCCTACGCTCTGACGCAGTCAAATGGGTTGGGGAAACCTCCACAGGGCAAACTGAGAACAAGACGCTATCTGCGGTGTCACGGAGTGGGAAGGAGGGAGCGCGCCAATTAAAGGAAAAAATAGTAAGGCCCTCCAGCCTTGTGCGGCTTGCTAGTTCAGGAAATGAGCATGCCGACATTTTCGGCAGTACCGCAGCAAATGTTTGAAACGATAACTATTGGTCGTCATATGTCACGGGGACTCTAATGTGAACGCGTTCACAACGTCCGAAACTGATGAATTTTATTCGTGCTTTCAAGAACTGATGAATTTGTAACTTGATTTTAATTACGAACTGGATTTGTTCCTGGTTTCTTCAAACTGACGAATTTGGTACGTGTCCCCCCCCCCCCCCAAAAAAAAAAAATAAAAAGAAAGAAAGAAAGAAAAAAAAGATGAATTTTCACTTGTTATCAAGAACTGATGAGTTTGTTGCATGGTTTCAAGAAATGATGAATCTGATGCGGTTTGTTTTTGTATTTTTTTTTCAGAACTGATCAGTTAAGTTTTACCCGTGTGAAGAACTGATAGATTCGAGACCCTACGGCTTTATTACATGACACTCGAATATAGAATATTTATTGCCTGTTTCTAGTTTCCTATGTTGCTCTGTGGCTCAGCTCCCCTCCTTATGGTTTGATTTAGTTTGTTCTTGGAAGACTTGCTATAATATTATGCAAATTTACTGAATAAGTTATGATATTAGTTAATACATCAATTAATTAATCAATTAATTATCTAGTGCGTTCACGCGCGTCTGGTGTGTTCAGACTTGTGAAGGAAAAATCAGTGCAATCTGATATTGTACAGACAATCTGGTACATTAGTGTACGATATGTTACAAATACCAAATCCAACATCGATCGTGTGATATGAACGAGTTCCGACTGAATCCTCTCTCGAGATCTTCCCATTTGATTAACGGAACAGGAATGCCGATCTGAAAAGAGAGAGAGAGAGAGAGAGAGAGAGAGAGAGAGAGCCTTAGGCAGACCGGCTGACGTACCAGCGGCCGTTTGGGCGCTAATAGAAAATGAAACGAATTTCCGATTTCTGCATCTTGCTGCTGAGAAACTAGGGAAATTGGAGCTTAGTGGGTGGAACGACCTCCCACTAAATATGTGTGTGTGTGTGTGTGTGTGTGTGTGTGTGTGTGTGTGTGTGTGTGTGTGTGTGTGTGTGTGTGTGTGTGTGTGTGTGTGTGTGTGTGTGTGTGTGTGTGTTTAACCCTATTCTTACGAAGTAAATTAGGCAGCCATCTTTTCCCCTGCCCAAATAAGCAAAGTGTACGGTTTACATCAGCATTCAAAATGCTTCAAACGGCGTCTCTGAATGAAGCCATTTACTTCTGTTTGCGCAGGCGTTTGGAGATATCGTGCTTCTAGTCTTCTACACTTTATTTGGGGTAGGGGAATATGTTCTTGCATAATTTACTTGGTAAGAATAGGGCTAAAAATCAACAATTTTGTGTGATGTAATTTACGTAATCGGCGCCAATCCCACTGTGAAAACTCTGTTTAGGCATCTATGTTCATAACGCCGCTGGGGTGGGTAGGTGGGTGGGTGCGTGGTCCTTTGCCACCACATACGGGTGATATCAAAGACGGAGCAACGATGAAAAAGCCAGCACAAATATTTGGCCCCAGCCGGGATACGAACTCAAGACCCGAGAACTGGAAGTCCAACGTTCTACCACACCCAATCTCTATATCAAAATACAAACATTTTTCAGGCAGTACAAAAATGTATTGACTTACCGGGTCGCTTCGCCATTTAAATTTTTAAATCTGTGTCCAAGCGAACGGGCTGTTGCCGCCACCATCACTCACAGTAAAGTTTTCATATGCTCTTTCTTTTTTCCTTTCTTCTTCCTGCTCTCTTCTTCTTCTTTTTTTCCACGTCTTTACATATCAGTCCAGTTTGTCCACGCCAATTTCTCTGCCATGCTGTTTGTAAACTGGTTCAGATGAGCACGTATATATAAGTTTTTGCTTGTTGTGCTCTCTTTCAATGTATTACTGTTGGCTGCTTGACGGTGATCCGGCTTCAATGAATAAGTGCTTAAAGCAAAGAAAACAGATCATGTCACACCCCTTCTTCGCACTCTGCACTGGTTGCCTGTGTCCTCTAGAATTCAATACAAGATTTCATCCCTTACGTACAACTGTGTCACCTCCTCCTATCCTCCATATCTGTCTTCTTTGCTTCAGCTTTACACTCCATCTAGACAACTTCGTTCTGGTGCTGACACTCGGAAACTCCGTGTCCCTCATTTTGCTGGTCGTGTGTGTGTGTGTGTGTGTGTGTGTGTGTGTGTGTGTGTGTGTGTGTGTGTGTGTGTGTGTGTGTGTGTGTGTGTGTGTGTGTGTAAGCCAGGGGCAGCTCGTGTATGATGCTGCACATCATGTGTTTTTAGTTAAATGTATGTGTGGAGGCATGTCGTGTGTGTTTCTGGGTGAGTGAGTGTGTGTTCTCTGTAAGGCGCCCTGAGCTCCCGCGAGAGGGAGGGCGTCTTGTAAGTACCCATTTTATTATTATTATTATTATTATTAATAAAAACGTTTAAACCAACGCTGTACCATTCGGCCAACCCGGCTCCTCTCATAACACCGCTGAGATGGAAAACTGCCTCTTACGAAGCTCTAAGGCTGTTCGCCAGATAAACAGATGTTTCATTTGACCATCGCGACCGTTTTCGTGACTTCGGGGCTTCTAATATTAGAGAAATACAACTGTCTTTGAGCCTACAGTCCGTTCCTGAACAGACTGGAACTGGACAAGGATTCTAAAAATAGCCACCAATCCAGTGCCGTCTAGCTGGTTCTCAGTTAGCAACCAAAATTAACTCTTTCACTGCCAGATGCGCTTCGGTTCTCTCACGGATAACATCTGTTCACGTCACTTTGCTGTAAACAGGAATCAAAACCTGTACTGCATCCAGAGAGTGTTTTCTCTCAACTACTGGAAAGTCTACATTTAACGTTTTGAACTAATTTGACAGTGGGGCTACTGGTGCGATTTACGAAATCCTGCGACAGCGGCAGTGAAAGGGTTAATAAAGTCGTCTGCTCAGTATGCGGTGTGCTTTTAGAACAACCTTACGCGCCGGCCAGAATCGATCATCATAACGGTCTCAGGTGCTGTACTGTGACCCAAGTGACTGATTTGGATGCACACTGAGATTCAGCACATTCGATGGGAAGTTTTCCACACTCGCTGTTGTTTTGCCTGTCGTGCGTATTGAGACTTTCAAATCACCGTCAGCAACACCTACCTTACGATTGTTACGTAGGAGAAATGTTTGAAGAGCCCGTCGTCTTACCGCGGTGTACGGCGACACACAGGCGAACGCTCCTCACGTAGCGAGTTCTTATATTGACTGTTATACTGACTGCGTAATAAGTCTCTTTCACTCACAAAAGACTCGTGAGCGCGAGGAGTGTTCGCCTGTGTGTAAGACGGTAAGACGACGGGCTCTTCAAACATTTCTTCCACGTAACAACGATATTACGGATCTTTCAGATATTCGAGCAGAACATGGCCAGCGCCGAGATCACGACCGAGAAGAGGACGAAGCGAGGGGACGTGCTGGCAGTCCTGGGGTCGTCCATACCGCTTGGGGCCTGGGACCCCCATCGGGCCGTTATCGCACATGAGTTTCCCAGACGGTCTGGCTGCTGGTCCGCCACCATTTTCTACGATGGCGGAACATTGCAGGAGTGGAACTGGATCATCATAGAGGAAAAAACCAAGGAGGTTAATGGTCCACGCTGTGGCTTTTTTTTTCGTTTCTTTTCTTATTAAAAAAAAACCCAACAACTACTAATAATAAGCTCATTAATATAGGCGCTTTATCCCAAATATTTGGCTCAAAGGGCCGCGAGCTAAACCCAACACGCACGCTCACGTGAATCACACGCATTCTCTCACACACGGGAAATGAACACATCACAATCACGTGGTGCGAAGGGCCAGCTCAACAATTTAAGTATAGGAATTTTAGAATTGCATTTTTTTTGGGGGGGGGGTGGTGGTGGGGGGGGGCATTTTATGGGCTGAACATTTCCAAAGCATGATCGCTTTATGTAGGGCTTCACATCTGTGGGAAGTAAATGATAGGACAGGTTTGCCTGTTTTGTTCCGAAAAGTTGTACACCTGTTTTTCATAAACTGGTGCTTTTTTCTTGTTTTCGCAATAGGATCCCTTTATGTACGGCTTCATATATGTGGGAACTATATGATAGGACATGTTTTGCCTGTTTTGTTTCGAAAAGTTATACACCTGCTTTAAATAAATAGTTTTTTTTTTCTTTTTTTAAAATTATTTTATACAGGTAAAGCTGATGGAGAAACACGCAACACGCTTCCTGCACGACACGCATGGCTGGATCAAGATCCATGTACCATGGAACAAGAAAGAAGCCGTATGCTTTGTATTTGGTATACATTACAATAGAGATCGATAACTCAGTTCCTACCAAGTCAGTTGGGGGTTGTGCACCAGTGGCTTCACACACACACACACACACACACACACACACACACACACACACACACACACACACACACACACACACACACACACACACACACACACATCATAATTATTTTATGTTTGTAGGGAATACAGTTTGGCTTAGTGGGAGTGTTGCACTTTCATTATACTCGTGTTTGCTGCGGGGAGCCGGGGTGGTCGAATGGTAGAGCGTTGGATTTCTAATGCTCGGGTCGTGAGTTCGATCCCGGCTGGGGCCAAATATTTGTGCTGGCTTTTTCATCGTTGCCCCGTCTTTGATATCACCCTATGTGGTGGAAAAGGACGTTAAACCCCCGGCAAACACCCACCCACCCACCCTCCTGTTTGCTGCAGTAAGGGCCGTTAAGGAACCGTAAATCTTGCCTGTTTTTGCATACAGGGCAAAAAAAGAAAAGAAAAGTCAACAACACGTAATACCCGTGCGCTGTACGAAATGTGTTAACAGAACAAGCTGTTCTAGCCGACCGTTAACGTACAGGACATTTGTCCTGAATCGTGTCCTATGATAGGACGCATGTCCGCCTTGGTAAGAAAGTAATGGGACTTTCCGGAAGTGTGGGGGGGTCTGGCCTCCCTTTTTCGAGAGGTGGGGCAGAGTAACTTTTGTTCCTCCCCCCCCCCCCCCCCCCGCCCGCCCAAATTTTGTGGACAAGGAAGGAGAAGAAGAAAAGGAAGAAGAAGAAAAGAAGAAGAAAAGAAGAAACTAGAGCTTGGCCTTAACAGCTCCCTAATCCAGTCTCTATCCCCCCCCCCCCGGATTGTTGTTGGTTTTTGTACGGAGACACCACTAACGCCACCCCCTCCCCCTCCCTCCCCCTCCCTATCCCTCCCTCCCCGTCAGGTTTTTCGGGTCAACTGTGCTCCCCCCCCCCCCCCCACGCACACACACCCACGGTGCCACTGTTTAAGATGGAAGGCATGATGGAAGTGTGATCTCTTGACAGATTGTGGACTGGAAGAACAAAGACTACACAGGCGGTGGAGACACATATGTGGGCACGGTGGACCTTATCAAGGCACGCAGAATTCGACTTATGGAGATCAGACGTTGGGAGGAGACAGCAGGTAGGCCTGCGTGGACACGGCGACTGAGTCTACAGTTCAGCCCTCAGAACTATCTAAGAGTTGAGGTACTCTGAGTGCTGTCTCCAACACACACAGTGCACCAGAGAGAGTCCGTGTTTTTTTTTGTTTTTTTTTTTGGGGGGGGGGGGGGCTGAACTGTAGACTGGAAAATTCCTCCTGCCGCTTTAATCCACAAAAAACTTGAATAACGAACGAACGAACGAACGAAACTTTATTTTACAAGGATAAAAGATTAGGTGCACAGACCTGTCTTACATTCTGTCCTTGCTAGGCTACAACTAAGTAAGTTAAACTAAGTAAAGCGCGTGCACACACACACACACACACACACACACACACACACACACACACACACACACACACACACACACACACACACACACACACACACACACACACACACACACGCACGCACGCACGCGAGATATATCAAAAGAAAGAAATGCGGGAGGGGGGGGGGGCGAGAGAGAGAGAGAGAGAGAGAGAGAGAGAGAGAGAGAGAGAGAGAGATGATGATGATGATGAAATGTTGTTTTTTTTTATTCAGGATAGAGCATTTAGGCATTGCTGCCTGTCTTACAAGCTGTCCTGCTATTCTACGGAAAAGGGTTAAAAAAAAGACAACATCAGACCAAAGGGGGGGGGGGGGGAGGGGGAGAAGAGAGAGAGAGAGAGAGAGATGAAATGAAATGAACTTTATTTTCCAACGGTAAAAAGTTTTTGATCAAAAGACCAGTTTTCAAACTTGCCGTTGCTAAATCTACAAAAATGTCTATATCTACATTAAAAGAGTGCTAAGACCACACACACACACACACTGACACACACACACACACACACACACACACACACACACACACACACACACACACACACACACACACACACACACACACACACACACACACACACACACACACACACACACAGAGGAACCAAAATCAAACCAATAGAAACACATACAAACAATTATTTTGTACAAACACACAAACCAGCCTATTTCTTCGCCTTTGTTAGCAGACCGCAAACAGTGATGACGTATTCAGCACAAAACTAGGAACGAGACGGAACGAAACCAAAATTTCGTTGGTTCTTCCAGTTGTGGAATATGTGTGTGTGTGTGTGTGTGTGTGTGTGTGTGTGTGTGTGTGTGTGTGTGTGTGTGTGTGTGTGTGTGTGTGTGTGTGTGTGTGTGTGTGTGTTTAAATTTGTAGAACTTGATTCCATATAATTCTTGGCTTTGAGAGGTGAGGCGGTTTTTACTGTAATCTCAATCCCCCGAAAGGGGTAAAAAGAAATAAAATCTTAAATCTTGAAAAGCCCATGTGCCCTCCACCCCCTTGTCTCAGAAGTCACCGTAGTCGTTGTTCTGTTCCTGAGTTCACTGCTGCGTTTGACGGTCACAGATTATCGTCTTTGTTCTTCCCGAGTTCACTGTGGCGCAGTCTGGGGAATTTTCAGTCAATCGGCAATTTTCAGTCAAATTTCTTATCCTTTAAGACCCCTCCCTCCACCCCCAACCCCCCCCCCCCCCCCGCAAAAAATCTAAGTTTCAGCCAAGAAAAGGAAGGAGGGTGGACCTGGGAGGAACACCACTGGAGCTGGCAGAAGAGTTGGGGCAGAGAGAGAGAGAGCCTGGGGGGGGGGGGGGGGGGAGAAGGAATAAGGTTGCACATACAGGGTGGGTGGGGGGGGGGGGGTGTTTGGGGGTTTAACGTCCTTTTCCACCACATAGGATGATATCAAAGACGGGGCAACGATGAAAAAGCCAGCACAAATATATGGCCCCAGCCGGGATCGAACTCACGACCCGAGCATTAGAAGTTCAACGCTCTACCATTCGACCACCCCGGCTCCCCGCTGCACATACAGTCATATTGTATTAAGATGCATGAAATGCCATATGTGACTTGCTAACTTCATTTTATAATTGTTGCATGTCAGTATCACAGCAGTATTTCGCATCTGGGTGCCAGGAGAGGCTACTAGATGGGTAGTGATATCAAAGACGGGGCAACGATGAAAAAAAAGCCAGCACAAATATTTGGACCCAGCCGGGATACGAACTCACGACCCGAGCATTAGAAGTCCAGCGCTCTACCATTGGGCCACCCCGGCTACCAGATGCTTTGAAAAACGCTACAATGTGTTTTCTGAAGTGGGGTAGTTCCCCTGCGGTCCTCGTGCAGGGTGCTGCCCCAGCACCTCGGCCTAGGTTTCAGCCTGTTTTTGGCCTCAGCAATTTATGACCGTACAGGTATTTTGGGGGTAACAGTAGTTTAGTACCCCGCATCGATCTCCACCAGAAAAATGTGACCATTACCGTCACAAAGTATTTGGGGATGTGCATGTCTGTTGTTGGTGTCCATATTCCTAAGAGATTACACACAACAGACACAGACAAGACAAAACTACAAGTACAAACCTAACAACACTTGCTCTACCAAGAAACACAAGAAGTAGAAAGGAAGAGTATTTCCCATGGAACATTCTTTATTAACTAGTAACTATCTAATCGATACACACTCATGCTAATACTATACCTTTCCCTCGGCTTGTGCCCTGTGGATCTACCCTGGTTCCCGTCCCCGTGGCAAGTCTCTCCTACCCCAAAGTATTACATTCTTTTATATTACCCTCACACTAACTTAAGTTACGTGACCCCGCGGTACTAACCGCATCACCAAATAAGTCTAGGGTCCTGTCTGCAACCCGCAACCAGAGTGTGGTCCGACCATAGTACTAGAACCTACAGGTAAACTAGGTTATTTTACATCATCTAATCACCTTGATCAATTCCTCAACACAATAACGAATCAACCGTTAATTACAATTCAATATCACACTAGACCCATAAAATTAAACTTATATATCTGAAACTACCATTATTCTTTGTAATCACAAGTATTGCCCTAACCCTGTAACCCCTCTACGACTGAGTGTTCGGTCCCTTATTCTACTAAACACTAAATACTTTCGCGCGTGCACCAGTTTCATCTTCAGTACCGTCGGTCTTCCCTTCCCCCCTTGGCTTGTAGCCAAGTCGTTACGCTTTCCCTCCTAACCGAGTTTTCTGGCACCGCGTGTAGGAGTACTAAACTATTGTTATCCCAAACTACCTGTACTGTCATAAATTCCCCAGCCGGGTTGCGTTTTGTCCATCGACGTATAGAGATAGACGCACCACGGTGCCGGAAAAGTGACGCCGGCGCGCGCCATGTTGCTAGTACCTGGAAGTGCCAGCTGTTTACATAGCGCGCATAGCATTGGCCAGACGCTATCAGCCGTTTACATAGCGCGCATAGCATTGGTCCGCTTTATCTTACGTCACATTTCTGATGACGTCTTTCTAAAGAAGTTTGTATTTCGAACGAGGCGTCCTATACACAGAGCCTCTGAGTTCTGGTATTAGTAAGATGGCCGCGATAGCGACACTCGCAAGCAGCGGTGGCAGCGTGCGGCGGTGCGTCTATCTCTTTACGTCTGTGGTTTTGTTACAGAGTATCGTCGCCAGGGGAGGCCGGTGGGATGTCTCCTGCATTCACCGACGGCCATGCATCAGTCACCTACACCCACACCGTCCCCACCCAGCTCCAAGGGTTCCGCGTCACCGCCCAAGAGCACGACGCCCACCGAAAGTGTTGGTGCGTTCACCGACTGACTGTATGAATACTACTACTACTACTACTACTACTGATAATAATAATAATAACAATAATAAATGGCATTTGTAGGGCGCATTTCTTTGGCATAAACTCAACGCGCCAATCACTCATCGACACTCACGCACATTTTACAAACAGTGGACAGACATACACTGGTGAAACTGACTAGCTGCTGACACGGGAAATTACTGGAAAGCTTTACAAAAGAGGAACGTTTTAAGATTGCTCTTAAAAACAGACAATGTGGGCGCATTTATCAGATGTGCTGGCAGGGAATTCCAAAAGGTTGGTGCAACAAAACTGAAAGAGCGCTCGCCAAAGGATTTCAGGTTGTGCTTGGGAATTTTGAGAAGCCTCTCCGTCGACGTTCGCGACGGTTGATAGGTGACGAGTGAAGCCGAAAGGTATGGTGGAAGGGTGCCATCAAAATGACGAAAGGACGAATGAACTAACCACGTTTATTGGACAAAAGATATAAATGTTAAACGTGCTAACTTCCATCTTGCTATGCCAACTCATGTTTTGCGACAGTTTCGCTCGTGAGTGCGCCTGGGTACGCTCGAAATACATTAGTACAGCTCTTGAAAAAGGAGAAGTTTAAAAAGAAAAGAAAAAAGGTCAACGACAGAGCACAGGCAACTCATTGTCACGGATACTATACAACGTTCAACACTTGCACAACCTCAGCAAACTCCGTGGTGGGGTGGATGTTTGGGAGTTTAACGTCCTCTTCTACTTTCTTATGGGTGATGTCAAAGCCGGGGCAACGAGAAAGAGGCCAGCACAAGTATTTAGCCCCAGCCGGGATTCGAACTCACCAGTAAAACCCGGTGTCGTAGAATATTTCGGAACCAGGATAAATCGGAACCGGTTCCCAAAAATCCTAGGATATTTCGGAACCATTCCCATTTATCCCGCACCCGGCAGACAAAATTAATGTGGGCTAATGACCTTCTAGACGGTTCCGAAATATCCTGGTGGTTTCCAAATATCCTGTCACTAGAGTCAGGATAAATCGGAATGGTTCCGAAAAATCCTGCCACCAGGGCCAGGATAAATCGGAATGGTTCCCATTCGTCCGGTTTCGAAATATCCTGTGACGCCGGATCTAACAAAATACATATATACGATTCTCAATAGGGGCGCCGGAAGATGTTGGGGGGGGGGGGCAGAATCTCAGAGGGGGAGGGGGGAACGGAAAAGGTCGGCTCAAAACTAAAGTATAGCCGAATGGCCGCGAAAGTGATTATGCGCAGCTATAGACGGACAGGAAATGATGGCTTGAGGCGCTTTTTCTTACAAACGCAAATCGAGGTGGTTGTTGTTGTTGTTTTTGAAAAGTTACCGTTTATGTGTTGTTGCTGTTGTATTTTTAGGCCCTGGGGGGTGAGCAAGGGCAGCTGTTTCCCTTGCACCGTATGTATCGCGTCGGTATCAGACGACTTTCTGCCAAGTCGTTTTGATATTTCATGCAACGGCTAAACTGAGTTGTCTCAGTGTTGGGTGGGATGAGGGAGAGAGCTGGAAGAGGGGTAGGGGAGGGGGAGGGGAAGGGGGGGGGGGCAAGACCATGGCTTTGCCCCCCCTCTTGCTATAGTCACCTGATTTTCCGGGGGGGGGGGGCAAAAAGATACTCTTGCCCCCCCCCCCCCTCTCGGGTACGGGGGGGGGGGAGGGGCAGCTGCCCCTCCCGCCTCCCCCCCCCCCGGTTCCGGCGCCCCTGCGAGTCAATAGTCAACATTCATCTTCTTCAGGGCTTAAAATCTAACTTTGGCTTAAAATTTTCCTCCACTCAGAAAGTGTGTTTCCTCGTCTGACGCACTTAAAAAAACATTCCAAAAACACACCAAACTGCATGTTTGCCTCCATTTGCGGTCGGTGGTCTAGTGGTTAAGAGACTTGTCACCAATGCGAGAGGTCAGGGGTTCGAGTCCCACTCGGGACAAAGAAGTTTTCCTTTCTCGTATGTGGCGCCGTTCATTCGGGCCGATCGTCGGGGGTTCTCTCCGGGTACTCCGGCTTCCTCCCCCTCTGCTTTGGAAATGTTCAGCCCACCAAATTTGAAAAATAAATGCAGTTCTAAATTCCGAAATTTAAATAGCTGAGCTGACCCTTCGCACCACGTGATTGTAATGTGTTTTTGTCCAGTGTGCGATAGAATGCTTGTGATTCACGTGAGCGTGCGTGTTGGGTTCAGTTCGCGGCGCTTTGGTGAGCCGATTCATGAAATTGGGTAAAGCGCCTATACAATACTTATTATTATAATTATTATTATTATAAAACGTGTTTCCTCCGCTGATCTGAAGCATTTAAATGTATGCGAAAAAGCACCAAACTACACAGACTTTAAATTAAAAAAAAAATCTGGGGGAGCATACCCACGGACACCCCTATCATAACGGACAATAATTATATGCATTGCAGGGCCCGTATGTAAAACTTGAGATTAATTTCACCCACGGCTATGGGCCTAACCCAGACTAGGACAAAAGAAACCCCAAAACAAAATTAAATAAAAAAGGAAGCGAAGAAAGGAAGAAAAAATCCTTCTGTAACGGCATAGACACTTTGCTGGAATGGACCCGCTTCCTGATTAAAAAACAACAGCAACAACAACAACAACAACAACAGGAAAAAACCCAACAACAACAACAGAAAATTTAACCCAAGAGCTAGTTTAGTTCGAGGTTAGACTCTAACCCGGGGATAAACTCCCTAACCCCGACTTTTTCATGCGGGCCCAGATTTTTGCATGTGGCTTTTCCAGTTTATCACTAAATACTGCACACTTTATCTCCTTTTGGATCATGTACCATTTTAAAGCCTTGCTTTTTTCATTACAAGACTTCTGACTTGTATTTTTTTTTTTTTTTTTTTTTTTACGCAGCTGTCGCCCTTCATCCGACACCTCATGAATGTGCAGGCAAAACGCCGCGACCCGCCGCACTCAAACCAGCACCGGCGGTCACAAAGGCAGAGACGGGGGAAGGGTCAGTCTCTAGCCTGGAGTTCGGAGAGCGATCCGAAGACGTCATGAGGAATCCGGAAGAAAAGAGTTCGGCCACCGGGTGTCCCAAGGCTGCCGCGCAGTCATTCGCCGACTTCAAGCCTTTGCTGAGGATTAAGCCGTACGGGGACGAGTCAGGAGGCAGACAGCAGCAGAGATCAGTGTCCCCTGACAGGGCGGCGGGGAAGATCCAGACGAAAACCATGTAAGTCTCTTGCCGCACTTCTTCGGAAAAAAACCCTTGCCCTCCTTGCAAACACGAAACAAAAAAACAAGAACAGTAAGCAATAACAAGAAGAAAAGGCATCGCAGACTAACAGCAGGAACCCGGACGGCCGAGCTGGCGAAGCGTTAAACTATCAGCAAAGACCTCGGGAAAGATCCAAGGCCTTTGCTTTCATCGCTCGGATGTGTCGCCATGGTGTAGTGATTGTGGGAGGTTAATGGCCATAGTGTAGTGATTGTGGGAGGTTAATGGCCATAGTGTAGTGATTGTGGGAGGTTAATGGCCATAGTGTAGTGATTGTGGGAGGTTAATGGCCATAATTTCAAGATTATTAGGCTCACAGATCGTTCTGAGCTGTTTTTGTTGGCGTCGACTACCATCACACCATTAAGACACACGTACAAATACAGGGACAGACACCGGGCCATTCCCGTTCCGGGGGCCTAACGCTACTCTTGGCCCCCACGACTACGCCAACTCGGGCTAACCGAAACCGGGCTGAGCTTAGTAATGCCTGACGGAAGCAAAAAAAAATCAAACTACTCGGTGACAAGGAAAGTGGACAGTTGCGAACGGCAACTTTGAGGTCCCCGTGTTATTTCACAGTGTGCACAGAAGCGGTGAAAACTGTGGCATTCACCAGCACCAGTACATTCTCGGCCTGTTCCGAGATTTGTTACCTGCATGAGTAGTCCACCGTGCATACATAGACCCGCAGCAATCAATCATTTTTCGTGGCAGCTTTGTGCTCCGCCGCGAAAAATGCCTTCTTGTTGTGGCAAGGGAGATTACTCATGCAGGCATTACTAAGCTCAGCCCGGTTTCGGTTAGCCCGAGTTGGCGTCGTCGTGGGGGCCAAGAGCAGCGTTAGGCCCCCGGAACGGGAATGACACCGGGCTCGCGTTCAGCTCAGCTGATTGAAGCTAAAACGCAGTAGCCGGTGATCAGCCAGTGTCGCAACCACACTCGACCTTGTAGCTCATTGAGTTCGAGCAGCCAGCCGACAAGGGAAACATAGCCCTGTAGTCGTTTCGCCCGGGGCACGACTACAACAATGTTACCATGTGTTGTTACTGTCGGGATGTGGTGCATGGCGGTTGAGGCCAATGCAAAACAACCCATGCATTCAGACGAACCATCCTTCCACGCGCACTCACGCACACCATGCAGGAAACGACTCGAACACGACGAACAGCATGCAGGTTACCAGTCAGGAGAACTGATGAGTACCGGGATGCTCGAAGTTTACTCCATTGTCGGAAGAAGACACGCACACAAACACACACACATGCACTCGCACACTCCTCCGCCATTCTCTCGCACTCACACGTCATTCACTGTCATGGTCACCGTGTTATGGTGACCATGAGCCAATGACGACAACAGCCTGCGTTTTCCTCGATCGCACGGCCATCAAACGTCAGTGTGTTGCATTCGGAACTCTACTAGTCTCTAACCGAAGGTAGGCGATTTCCAGCGCACAGGCGGGCGCACCCACAAACGCATCTGTTCCACTGACCAGAAGTCTCCCAATATAAAAACCTCGCAATGGTAGCCATAGCGCCTTTAATCTGATGTGCTAGTAGGTTGTCACTGTTTGCCGGCATGCTGTAGACAGCGGTATCAGTAGCAGGTCAAGTTTATCGCATGGCCTCGTCAGTAGAGCGATAAAAACAAGCGCAGTTCTTGCCGACTGTGTTGTCCAGCAAGGCCGCGCAGACAGCCGTAGAAGAGAGAGGGTCCATCAGCAGCAGAGGCTCCAAGGTGAGTCCATAAATATATATATATATATTCCCCAGAGTCAATGGAGTTTGCTCATACTGGTGTCACGCCTAAAAAAACAATCCACCTAAGTAGAGTGCCGTGCGCAAAAACAAAAACCCCGCGCGGTGGGTTGTGGGATGCACAGAATTCGGCCGGGGTCAAACTGACAAGCGATATCGCATAGCCACAGATGGTGGTGATGATGATGATGATGATGATGACTGGCCATTTTCAGGACACAGCAAAAAACTCCAGCGCTAACTGCATGCTCACGACGCCTTTGGAGAGGGGGTTGGGGGTGGGGGGTTAAGAGATAAAAAAACAACAACAAGAAAACAAAACACAAACGCCCCCCAAAAACTGAAATGCGTCTTGAGGTTCGGCTTGAAGGTCTTTTTTTCTGCCACAACTCTTTGCCGACTCCAGTGGTGTTCCTCCCTGGTAATGGGTGGAATCCACGGAGGGCTCGGAAGTTGGGGCAATTTTCACTATGCATGATGATGGAGATGAGGATGATGGTAAGATGATGCTATGGAGGTCCGTGTGGTTTGGGACTGCGGGACAGGGCCGCATTCCACGCTTCCTGTCACAAATATCAAATATCGGGCATTATCGGGCATTAACCAGGCCCGGGAACTACGGCACCTGCGGTGCCGGCCGTGTAATCATCCACGTCATAAGACGTGTCAGCCCCAGCCGAGATCGAACTCACGACCAGAGCATTAGAAGTCCAACGCTCTACCATTCGACCACCGCGGCTCCCCTGGTCAATACGAAGTTTGATTGGGAGCCAGTGCACATCTTTGAGGGCCGGTGTGTTATGGTCAGACTTTTTGTAACAGGTGACAATTCTTGCGGCCAGATTCTGCACACGCTGAAGGCGCTGGAGCTGCGATTCAGGGAGGCCCCAAAGACAGGCATTGCAGTAGTCCAGGCGGAATGGAACCAGAGATAGAGCAACGGTGTTGGTCGTATGTCTGTTGACGTAGGGGCGAATCTTACCTAAATGTCTGAGGTGCAAGAAGCAGGCTTGACTACACAGCGCTGATGTGGTCTGACATTGACAGCTGCCGGTCACAGGATATTATTTCAAACGAGGCAGGCTAGGGAAGTAAGAGGACCTGCACTATTAAAATGAATTTCCCCCTTTTTCCTGTCATTTTGAGGGTTGCTAAAAGTGCATTTGACCCCAGATTTTTTGGTTTTGATCAAAAGATGGATGTTTGATGTGTAGAAAAATGGTAGTGTTGACTTGAGGGGTGACCTATTTTTGGCCATATCCTTAGGCGTGTGCCATGGCATGAATAACGGAGTGCACAGTTTTGTTTACGGGGTCGGGAAGGACGCCACACCGACACAGTATGAAAATTAGGCTTAATTTTTGGCATGCAGCTTGCGGACATGTGTTGCTTCTGGGAACCATTGTGTGTTTTGGTTTCAAAATTGTTTTCACGGACGTGCGGGCGTATTTGTTCTGCGCACGGCACTCTACTTCCGCTGTGGCTCAGGGGTTTGATTTTATGCGTGACGTCATTGTGAAATGGCCCTATCAGTGTTGTCCTCACCCGACCATTAGTCGTTTCAAAAGTAGCCACGCGTGCCGTGCACGTTCTTTGCATGGGTTCCAGGCACGCGCTGTGTTTGAACTAAAATTAAAAGGGTTTTAAAAAAGGGTTTTAGCGCCACGGCACGAATGCCTACACGCTGAGGCCCTTGTGCAACGGATGACCAGAGTTCACAGAATCACTGTATTATCCAGTACGGTTCAGTTTTTCTACGCGGAGACTGTGACGGCACTCCCGCAGTCAGAAAAGCTTGTTGCTTGGTGGAGCGACAGTGGCGGAGTTTTTTTTAAATTTTTTTTTAACCTCGCCGCGTGATGCGTCATTTGATGAGGACAGGTTGGGCAGGAATTTGTTTGGATTTTTCCTTTCCAAATCGAGTCAAAATCACGTCATCTACAGACCCAATTACGGTACATGGCCCGCCTTCATGTGAACAGGCAGGCACAAATATGAAGTGTGCGTGCTAACAGCACCACGTCCATCTTTCGAAAAAGAGTAGGTTGTGGCTGGTGGCGTGGAAAAAAAAAAAAAGAAAAAAAAAAATGTCGCACGCACCGTGACCAGAGTGAACAGCAGATTGTACATAAAGTAGCGCTTAGCAGCAGCAGGCTTTCACTGCGTCGTCCTCCAGCCCTGCGGCGCCTCGAGCGTCTCAGAAGAGATGGATATGTGCGCCGAAGAGAAGCATGCCATACCATACCATATATGACGTATACTCTGGTGATCCATGCAATGTTTTCGTGTGTCTGTATAACTGTTTGACAGTTACGTCACTGGCTAACTGTGTTCTTCCTGACTGTGTTCTTCCCGTTCTCTTTGTTAGATTGCCTCCCGTGTCAGGTTTGTCTCCCTTTAGGACTCGTGTATATATATATATACATGCGGGTTGTCTCTGTGTGTGTTCTTGTGACCCCCTCTTTTGAATCGGCTGTCCCAAGCCACCATCTCTCCCAATTCCCCCACCCCCTTTCATTTTCAGGCCAAATGCTTTCCTCCGCTGGGTGACCTATTCAAACGTAGCTCCAAAGGAAGCACAGAGCAGGTTTGTAAAAAAAAAAAAAAAAAATCATCTGAGTTGGATCGTTTCAGTAGGAGTCTCTCAACGCATTTCTGGAGGGGAGAAGATCTATACCGACCAACAAAAGGAACGCGAGTTCGTAGGATGGCAGTCGGGTGCTTGAATGAGTCGGTTGACTGGCTGGCTGGTTGGGTTTCACGTCCCACGCCATAAGATGTGATTGGAGACGACCATAGTGGACAGGTTATTGGGGATAGACAGGGGTTGGGGAGGTGGGACGCGATGGAGACGGCCATAGTGGACAGATTATTGGGGATAGACATTGGGTGGGGAGGTGGGACGCGATGGAGACGGCCATAGTGGACAGATTATTGGGGATGGGGTGGGGGAGCGGCCATTATGGACAGGTTATTTGGGAGGGGGGGGGGTGGAGACAGCCATAGTGGACAGGTTATTGGGGATGGAGGGATGGAGACGGCCATAGTCAACAGGTTATTGGGGATAGTAGGGTGGGGTGGAGTGGGGTGGGGTGGAGACGGCCATAGTGGACAGGTTATTCGGGGGGGGGGGGGGAGGCAGCTACCCGAACCGAACAGTCCAGCTGAACATTATTCAATTCAGTCAGACTGTCAGATCGGCCACAGTGGAAATGAGCAACGTTTTGGAGTAATCACCATTTCCTTTTTACTCCCGCTGACGGTAGGAGTCGAACTCACACCGCTGTTGCCTCGGGGAGATGCATTTGACCGCTTGGAGCTTCATCGATCAAAAAGTCAATACGAGACTGATTTCATCTGTTTAATCAATCGAACATGAATGAAATGAAATTCGCGTTTCTTTTGTCGCTTGGTATACTTCTCAGTATGTCTGTTTTACGTAAAATGGCATCGGTTTCCGGCATCATCAAACAGATGACGTAACTGCATTCAGATGGCGCCACAACATTAAACTCTTATTAGTGTTAATGCAATCGACTTTTCTAACTTTGCTATGTCTAGCCTGTATGTATTTAGGATAAATGGAAGGGATGTGGACACGTATTTTTATTTGATGTCCAAGCGATATTTTTCTCCTTTTCCCTTTTGTAGCTGGTTCCGGAGAAGACTGCGGAGAAGCCAGGCAGACCTACCACCAAGGATGCAGGGAAAGGTAACTGAAGTGATCATGAATTCCCTTCCCTTGAGGTACTCTTCAGACACAGTATTGTAGTTTACGAGGATGGACGCTCGCCTGAGCCGCACGCTCACGTGAATCACACGTGAATCACACGCATTCTCTCACACACTGGACATAAACACATTACAATCACGTGGTGGAAAGGGTCAGCTCAGCTATTTAAATTTCGGAATCTAGATTTTTTTTCTTCAAATTTGGTGGGCTGAACATTTCCAAAGCAGAGGGGCAGGAAGTCGGAGTACCCGGAGAGAACCCTCGACGATCGGCCCGAATGAACGGTGCCACATACGAGAAGGAAAAATTCTTTGCCCCGAGTGGGACTCGAACCCTTGACCTCTCGCATTGGTGACAAGTCTCTTAAACCACTAGACCACCGATCGCCATGAATGACGCCATGGACCTACTGTGTTTTGCACGGCTGAATAAAGGGGCGGGTCTTTGGCCAGAACAAAACAAACACCGATCGGAGAAGGCATCAAGAAGAGGAAATGGGGGTGGATTGGTCACACAATGCGCAAATCACCTTCAAACATCACCCGGCAGGCATTGGACTGGAACCCCCAAGGAAAACGAAAAGTTGGCAGACCCAGGCAGACTTGGAGAAGAAGCACGGACCCTGAAGTGAAGGCAGTCGGAATGACATGGGCCGAGCTGAAGAGGCTCTCCCCAAACCGTGTCCGTTGGAGGAGTGCTGTTGTGGCCCTTTGTTCCCGAGCGGATGGGTGGGGTGGGTGTTTGGGGGTTTAACGTCCTTTTCCACCACATAGGGTGATATCAAAGACGGGGCAACGATGAAAAAGCCAGCACAAAAATTTGGCCCCAGCCGGGATCGAACTCACGACCCGAGCATTAGAAGTCCAACGCTCTACCATTCGACCACCCCGGCTCCCCTTCCCGAGCGGAACCAGAGGCATAAGCATAAGCATAAGCTTAATAAGCATAAGCATAAGCATAAGCAAGCTTTGGCCTCGCAGCTTGCCGACTGGAGTCGTCTATTAGGACGCCCGGTGGCGCCGTCCTTTCCTTTGTTGTTTTGTTCGTTCGTTCGTTTGTTTGTTTGTTTGCTTACACACTGTTTAAAAAGTCGTTTTTACCCTGTGCACTAAGTGCGTTGAATTCGTGATGCTTAATTTGTACGTCATTCCTTTGACGAGCTGTCTTTTACAAATGTTATAGTCTGATTTTACTATTGTTACTACTGGAGTTTTCATGTAAGATATCAATTCTGGTACTGCTCCAGCTGGAGGCATGAGGGGGGGGGGGGCGGAGAGTGGGAGACACGGAGGGGGGGGGGGGGGGGGAGAGAGAGAGAGAGAGAGAGACAGAGAGAGAGAGAGGAGAGAGACAGACGAGAGAGAGAGAGAGAGAGAAGAGAGAGAGAGAGAGAGAGAGATTTTATTAGCCAAACTTCTTGTTGTGATTTCATGATCTCCTTTACTTGTCGGTGAAGCCGAAGACAAATTTCCGTCTTAAGGACGATAAAGTTATCTGTATCTGTATCTATCCGTATAAAAGTAAACTGGAAAAGAAAACAGGGTGGACACTGAATAAATACTTGGGTACAGCGTCCACAAGTTAGTTAGCAAGTTAGTTAGTTATTTAGGGCTTAACTCTTAAAAGCCTATGCAAACATCACATCAGTTTTTCCTTGAAGTCTTCAGATCACTAGACGCCACTATTACGCAATCTGCAGCATTCTTAGGCCCGATGCACACGAGCGTCAGCGTCAGCACCATGAAGCAAGCAGCAAAGGCTGTCTCGCATCATACGCCTCGCGTGAGCGCGCGGTGTGTGCCGTTTGCGTGCACACTTGGCTTCGGCGTCATTCGCCTGCACGGCCTGTATCCCTGACCCACACTGCAAGCGCTGACCCACACTGCTTTCTGATTGGCTGAAACCAAGTCTGCAGCGCGGCGTCAGCAGCAGAAATATGACATGTTCTATACGCGGCGTCATAGGATTCCGCCGCCTGGCATCATTGATGCCGTTGTCTGACGCCAGGCACCGATGTCATGCACACGTGGCAGCGCCTTGAAACTGCCGCCGGGAGTGAGATCCGCCGCGCGGCATCATGACGCCGACGCTCGTGTGCATCGGGCCTTAAGCCTAGCGGGAATGGGCCCACGCCTTGCGTAATATTGGTTTGAGGTGGGTGCTACTATTGTGCAGTGGTTTGTTCCCTTTTAACCAGTCTTATATAGCGGTCAGGAGGTGGTCGGACTCGGGTTCTTAAGAGTTAACGCCGCGCAACACTGTCCACAAACCGAAAGATTTATACATAATATTCAATATAAAATGGTTTAAATGTTTAAATTTACATAATCATAATAAATTAACACAGTCATCATCATGCTGCAGCGAACGTGGACATGGCCGCCTTGGGCTTCAAGGGAGACAAACCTGCCGATGGAGACAAAAAGTAGGACCAAACGTCTCGTGCTTGCTTTTGTGTGTGTGTGTGTGTGTGTGTGTGTGTGTGTGTGTGTGTGTGTGTGTATGTGTGTGCGCGCGCGCGCGCGCGTGTGTGTGTGTTTCCTGCACTGGCCTCCTTGGCAAACTTTACTGTACCTGCCTCAATGTGTACTTGCGCCAATGGCAAAGCCAGCGACTGGATCTAGGAATGCCCGTACCTTAATTGGCAGATTTCCTGTACTTGCATCAATGGTATATGTACTTGCCTCAATGGCAAAACCACCAGGTAGATGTAGGGATGGCACAGTCCGTGTCTCAGAGGCAAATTACCCTACTTGCCTCAGTGGCCGGCAAGCTTACTCTGCTGGCCTCAGTGGCAAACTTACTCTGCTTGCCTCAACGACAAAACCAGCAGATGGGACAGCCCCGTGCCTCAATGGCAAATTTACTCTACTTGCCGCACGGGCAAATTTTACTCTTCTCGCCTCAGTGGCAAAATTCACACTACTTGCCTCAGTGGCAAAATTTACTCTGCTTGCCT
Organism: Batillaria attramentaria; assembly: GCA_018292915.2. Classification (NCBI taxonomy): domain Eukaryota; kingdom Metazoa; phylum Mollusca; class Gastropoda; family Batillariidae; genus Batillaria; species Batillaria attramentaria. The sequence continues at coordinate 751,878 of JACVVK020000261.1, forward strand.
CAACGGCAAAACCAGCAGGTGGGACATCCCGTGCCTCAGCGGCAAATTTACTGTACTTGCCGCACTAGCAAATTTTACTCTTCTCGCCTCAGTGGCAAAATTTACACTACTTGCCTCAGTGGCAAAATTTACTCTGCTCGCCTCAACGAAAAAACCAGCAGATGGGACAGCCCCGTGCCTCAATGGCAAATTTACTCTACTTGCCGCACGGGCAAATTTCACTCTTCTCGTCTCAGTGGCTAAATTTACTCTACTTGCCTCAGAGGCAAAACCAGCAGGTGGAGCTAGGCATGGCACAGCCCGTCCCTCAGTGGCAAAAAGCTGACTCCGCGTACTCAAAGAAACGCGCGCTGCCTGATGTTGCAGGAAGTGTCTGGTGAGCGAGCCAGGGAAACCCGGCTATCCACGCAAGTCGTCCGAAGAGATGAGCGGGCGTACGTCCGAGAGCCGCGACAGACCAGTGGCTCAGGCCAAGTCCCGCGCTCCCGACTCGCCACCGCAGATCTCGCCGTCCCAGGGGGTGGAGAACTATATGTGTCACACCGTACAGGGCCGGGAGGTGTGGGCCCGAGGGAGCAGCGAGTTCATCCCTGTCGGTATAAAGCCCAAAGTTCAAATCTTCAGGGTGTACTTTCGCTTACTTTGAGATAAGATAAGATAAGATAAGATAAGATAAGATAAGACTTTATTGTCCTGTGTGAGAAAATTGATTGACTTGTCATTGACTTGACATTGACTTGATATTGACTTGACTTGACGACTTGACACGCCTTGACATTGGCACGACTTGATATTGACCTTGACCTGACGACATTGACCTGACTTGCTCTTGACCCTTTAAAGATCTGCCACATTAAAATAGTACATTCGGTGTGTTTGTACTCTGCAACGGCGTATATAGTGCACCGCCAGCCAGGTCTGTCACAGTTGCCCTAGGTAACCGTAGGATGGGGGTGGGGGTGGTGGTGGGTGGGGGGGGGGTGGGATCATGTGTTCCCTATGACGTCATTTACTGATGACGTGTAATTGCAGGCCCCAGCTCGTCATGGGGCAGTACCGTGGGGATCCTGTACGACCCGGACAAGCCCCGCCCCGCGGGCAGCAGCCGCCTGGCCAAGCTGCAGAAGATGACGGAGCAGCGCGAGCAGGCCCGAGCCGTGGAGCGCATGGAGGGCATCCGGCAGCGAGAGGAGAGGAACAGGAACAAGTTCCACCTCGATCAGAAGTTTGGTGCGTCTCCCGGGCCCTCTCTTGCTTTTGATTAACACTCTTACTGCCCTTTTCGCATTTATGCGAAAGCTTTGGGTAGCGCCGTTTTCGCACCTGAGCGCACTCTTGTTTTTCTGACAGATTTTAGCGTCCATGGGAGCTGTGAATAGAGGGCGACTTGCTGTAGATAATACTTCTGCTCGGAGATACCCTGACTAGCCATGGTACCCCCCCCCCCTCCGAAAAAACAAACAAACAACAAAAACAAAGAAAACACACACAACAAACAAACAACAAAAACAACAACAACAAGCCAACAACAACCCCAAAAAACACCACCACCACCGCTCCTTTTCGCATTTATGCGAAAGCTTGGGGGTAGCGCCGATTTCGCATCTAAGCGCACTCTTGTTGTTCCGACAGATTTTAGCGTCCATGGGAGCTGTGAAAAGAGAGCTACTTGCTGTAGATAATACTTTTGCCCGGAGATACCATGACTAGCCATGTAACCCCTCCCCCCCCCCCCCGAAAAAACAAACAAAAAAAAAAAACAAAGAAAACACACACAAAAAACAAACAACAACAACAAAAAGCCAACAACAGCACAAAAAAGAACAACAAAACAGCAGCAACAACAACAACAACAAAAACAGCAACAACAACAACAACAACAACAAAACCCACCACCTGTTTGAAATCCAACCAACCAACAAACAACAGAAACAAAAATATTGAAGTTTTGTGGGGCCATGACCATTATTGTAAGCATCTTTTCAGGCAGCTTCAAGATTCGTATAAATACAATATGGTTTGTGTGTGTGTGTGTGTGTGTGTGTGTGTGTGTGTGTAGTTCTGGCTACGGCTGAAGCCTACCCACGCTCGCCGCCAGGTGGCTCTCCCACGAGAGGAGCCAACAGGAAAAGTCAAGGTGCAGTAGTGGACTTGCCCAGCTTCCTTCTTCATCCCCTGTTATGCTTTCTTACTCTTTTTTTTTTTTTTTTTTGCTGCCACAACTCTTTCCAGGCTCCAGTGGTGTTCCTCCCTGGTAATGGGTGGATCCACGGAGGGCTCGGAAGCTGGGGCAATTTTTGTTATGCATGATGATGGAGATCGATGAGGATGATGGTAAGGAGGTCCGTGTGGTTTGGGACTGCGGGACAGGCCGCATTCCACGCTTCCTGTCATAAATATCCCGGCATTAACCAGGCCCGGGAACTGCGGTGCTGGCCGTGTAATCATCCACATCATAAGACGTGTCATACCAAGGGAAGCACCCCCGAAGTCGCACCCGTGAAGTGGGTGAATCTCGGCTGTGTGTGGCAACAGCCTCCCCATCGGGCCCATAGCACACCCGCTCTGGGTAGGAGCCAACCTGGGTTGGAAAAATCCCGCTTGCCTCGGCTGGGACTCGAACCCGGGTCTCCCGGTCCATGGTCTGAAGTGCTAATCACTACACTACGGGGGCCGGTATGCTTTCTTACGTTGCCCCGTTCTTTTCCTCTGTGTGTGTGTGTGTGTGTGTGTGTGTGTGTGTGTGTGTGTGCGCGCGCGCGCTTAAAATAGTGTGTGTGTGTGTGTGTGTGTGTGTGTGTGTGTGTGTGTGTGTGTGTGGTGTGTGTGCAGTTTTTTCAGCTGTACGCTACATGCGCGGATTTATTTCTTCTGCCTGTGTGACGTGATATATTTGCTTTTCGGTCGGCATAGCATATAATTATGGGCGATTATACGTTTCTAACATTTTTTTTGCCTGTGTTTGACAGAGACAGATAATGAGAGCGAGGAGCCTGCGACCAAACCCAAACAATAAACAAGAAATGGCTCTCCATGCAACTTTCCAAACGGCGGAGAAGAACCCGGTTGCGTTGACACCGTATTAATTTTGTTTACCCGTTCAGTTTGGTTTCCAGTTAACAGCTGCAGAGAGTTGAGTCAGTCGTGACCTTGCGGAAAATAAACATTTCTTTCTTGTTTTAAACGATGACTACTGTTGTCGTTATTAGTGGTGGAAATCTCTCTCTCTCTGTGTGTGTGTGTGTGTGTGTGTGTGTGTGTGTGTGTGTGTGTTTCCTGGGTTGGCCTAGTGCACATCCAGACAGGTGACCATACGTGGTGGATAAAAGACAGGTGACCTTCGACCCACAGGCAATGTTGGTCTTGAAAGTTGGAGCCTTTGAACTAGTGGAAGCGTGGACGAAAATCCTAAGATCTTTTTCGTCTGTCATTTTTGGCTCCCTTGTGTAACAATGGGAGTCTATGTTGTAACCCTCCGTCGTCTGTCTGTGTGTGTGTGTGTGTGTGTGTGTGTGTGTGTGTGTGTGTGTCTGTCTGTGGGTGTGTCCGCAGTAAACCTTAACATTGGCATTTTCTCAGAATCTACAAAGAGCAGAGTCACCAAACTTGGCATACCGATAGGCAGCCATAAGACCTTTCAAAATATATAATTTTGAATGACCTTGACTCAAGGTCAAGGTCACTAAAGCTGTCTGTTTGAAAATTTTACATAGGCATTTTCTTGGAGTCTACAAATGCCAGAGGTTTTGAACTTTGCATGATGATAGACATTGATAAGAACTTTACAGATATACATGTATTCAATGGCCTTGTGTGAAGGTCAAGGTCAGACAAGTTATTTTCCGCATTTCCGTAGAAAACCTTAACATTGGCATTTTCTCAGAATCTACAAACAGCACAGGCACCAAACTTGGCATGCTGATAGACAGCCATAAGGCCTTTCAAAATATATCATTCTGAGTGACCTTGACTCAAGGTCAAGGTCACTAAAGCTGTTTGTTTTAAAATTTTGCATTGGCATTTTCTTGGAATCTACAAAAACCGGAGGTTTTAAACTTTGCATGATGATAGACATTGATAACAACTTTACAGAGGTACATGTATTCAGTGGCCTTGTGTCAAGGTCAAGGCTGTACAAGCTATTTTCCGCATTTCCGCAGTAAACCTTAACATGGGCATTTTCTCAGAATCTACAAAAAGCAGAGGCACCAAACTTGGCATGCTGATAGACAGCCGTAAGACCTTTCAAAATATAACATGTTGAATGACCTTGACTCAAGGTCAAGGCCACTAAAGCTGTCTGTTTTAAAATTTTGCATTGGCATTTTCTTGGAATCTACAAAAACCAGAGGTTTTAAACTTTATATGGTGATAGACATTGATAAGAACTTAACAGATATACATGTATTCAATAGCCTTGTGTCAAGGTCAAGGCCGTACAAGCTATTTTTGTGAAACCGTAACATTGGCATTTTCTCAGAAACAACAAACAGCAGAGGCGCCAAACTTGCCATGCTAATAGACATTGATAAGAACTATATACCCATACCACTTTAAATGACCTTGACTTTGAGTCAAGGTCATTAAAGCTGTCTGTTGTCAATTTCAATATTACCGTCTTTGGAGAAACTACAAATACTAGAGGCATCCAACTTGGTGTAATGATAGACGTCTTATTTGAATGACCTTGGCCCAAGGTCAAGGCCATATAGTCAGTTTGGGGGAAAAGTGTAATATTGCCAGGAACTAAGAACACCAGAGACATCTTACTTGGCTTGAGGATAGATAGTGGTAAGATTTTTTACTCTTGAATGACCTTGACCCATGTCACAAGGGAGCCATGGAGGCTTTTGCCTCTCTAGTTTTTGGATAAGATCATACATTAATTTCCCCGAGTAGAATCGATGAAAGCTCCAACCTGGCCAACGGTTCCAGGGAGGCGACTGTGCAATTGCCTCTCTCACGCCTTTGTGCAGAGTTATCGTTATTATGCTGCAGAGGGAGTGTAAGAAAGACCAACCAGAATTGAGAGTGGGTGGGTGGGTGTTTGGGAGTTTAACGTCCTTTTCCACTAAGTAAGGGTGATATCAAAGACGGGGCAACGAGGAAAATGGCGTTACAAATATTTGGCTCCGGCCGGGATTCGAACTCACGACCCGAGAATTCAGTCAAAGATCTTTGATTCAGTGATAACATGAACTTTATTGCATTCAGTAGAATTCACATCTGCAATTTTAGCAGCAGACATATGTTGCACATTTTCGAATTTGGACGGATTTTGTGATCAAGGGTGCCGAGCACGAAAACAAACAAACAAACAAACAAATGTGCTTGTTTCCATTCTGTGACAGTTACAGTCCAAACAACGCCACGATGGATACAACGCAAACAAAAAAACGCCAACAGTCAGTAAATAGGCTAGTGCTGATGAAAAACAAAACAAAATAACAAGCAAACAAAACAAACAAACAAACAAACAAACAAACAAAAAAAAGAAATAAAAGAAGGAAAACCCACAAAAAAAGGGAAAGGGAGAAGAAAGAAGAAAACAACAGAAGAGAAATGAAAGAAGGAAAGGGGAAAAAAACAAAAGAGGGGTGTGTGTGTGTTTAGGAGTTTTTCGTCCTTTTCCACCATGTATGGGTGATATCACAGACGGGGCAACGACAAAAAGGCCAGCACAAATATTTGGCCCCAGACGGGATTCGAACTCACGACTCGAGCATTGAAAGTCCAACGCTCTACCATTCGGCTATCCCGGCTCCCCGAAAAAAGGAAAGACATAGAGATAAGAAAAGAAAAGTGAGTGAGTGAGTTTTGGGGGCTTAACGCCGCGCAAGCCAGAACAGAGAACGAAAGAAAAGGAAAGAAGAGAGAAAAAAAGAAAAGTAAAAAAAAAAATAAAGTAAAAAAAAAAAACAACAACAGGGGAAAAACAACAAAAAAGAATACGAAAGAAATAACATATAAAAATAAAACAGGACAAAAAGAAAAGAAAAGAAAAGAACCAAAAGGAGAAAATTAAAAACACGGCAAATTGTTAATGTAAAGGAGCTTACCACACACAGATAACTGGGCTCAGTCTGAAGAAATGACGACTTCCACTGTTTGGCGCGTCCAGATGGGGATGAAGCTTGATGCAAGTGATGCTGCAGTACCAGTCGTCTGAAGCCGCCAAGTGTTCCATCTTATATAAATATACCATAACCTGTGACGTCCACCTCATGCTGAGTTTGGCACAAGTACAGACAGATGGTAGAAAGGCCTAAGTGCCTATCGAATCCAAGGCTCACATAGACGCTTTTGCCAAGTGACGGCAGATTTCTGTCTGTGGGCGGCGACTGAAGACGTCACAGAACCAGGATGACCATGCAGGGAAATACCGTGATCACCTCCACTGCACTTCATGTTTGTGTTTTTGGCAACGTAGTTCTTCAGATAAGATAAGATAGGATAAGATAAGATAAGATAAGATTAAGATGAGATAAGATGAAATAAGATAAGATAAGATATGATATGGTAACATAAGATAAGATGTGTGTGTGTGTGTGTGTGTGTGTGTGTGTGTGTGTGTGTGTGTGTGTGTGTGTGTGTGTGTGTGTGTGTGTGTGTGTGTGTGTGTGTGTGTTATGCCAGTATGTGTTGCAGACTCTTATTGGTTTAGACTGTAATTGTGAAGCGCCTTGAGCTCACCTTGTGGGGATACTGCGCTATATAAGAATGTTATATTATTATTATTATTATTATTTTATTATTATATTATTATTGTTGTCAAAGGGGGCAGTTCAAAAGGTCCTTGTACAGCGTTGACCATTAGAATAGTCAGTTTGCAAAAAAAAAAAAAACAGATATTTTTTCGCGACCGCTGACAGTTGAGATATTTTTCTTATACATCGTCGAAGGAAAAATGCATCCACTCCGTAGTTCGGGGCGACGCTCTCGGGCAGGTTTCGCTCCGTAGGAAGAATACATCGAAACGTACATTTCTTTTTGGTCAGTCAAAGAGGGTTGCCCAAACTAGCACCTTTTTGCAGAAGCAAATTCCAATTTGTTTGGATGTGTCTGCTACCGACAAGCCTCCACCCTCAGGATAACCATTAGAAATAAAGGAAAAAAACAAACAAACACTTTTTTCCTCAGCTCTTAAAAACCCGTGCAAAACTGGCGCTTTAACTTGAAATCTTCATATCAGTAGGAGCAGCTTCCAGTCACTATTACGCAATCTGCAGGGGAGCCGGGGTGGTCGAATGGTAGAGCGTTGAACTTCTAATGCTCGGGTCGTGAGTTCGAACCCGGCTGGGGCCAAATATTTGTGCTGGCTTTTTCATCGTTGCCCCGTCTTTGATATCACCCTATGTGGTGGAAAAAGACGTTAAACCCCCCAAACACCCACCCACGCAATCTGCAGCGTTCTCGGTCCTAGTGAGAAGACCCACGCCTTACGTAATAGTGGCTTGAGGTGGCTGCTATTGGTATAAGCCGCGATTTAGTCCTTGTGGGTGGGTTCAGCTAGCGGCGCTTTCAGCCAAGTCAAGAAACTGGGCAAAGCGTTCACACAATAGAAAGTTATCATTCCTTTGGGGAGCCGGGGTGGTCGAATGGTAGAGCGTTGGACTTCTAATGCTCGGGTCGTGAGTTCGATCCCGGCTGGGGCCAGATATTTGTGCTGGCTTTTTCCTCGTTGCCCCATCTTTGATATCACCCTATGTGGTGGAAAAGGACGTTAAACCCCCAAACACCCACCCTTATTATTCCTTATTTACTTCTGTCGCTCACGGCATGCCACGTCGGCCAGTGCAGATGGATCTTCACTGTGGTATGCAACGTGACCTCTGAATATAGCAAAACGCGTGGCTGTATACGTAGGCGGGGCATGCGCAAACAAGCCGGAGTCAGCAGGAGGCTCAGCTCTGTGAAACGTTTGAGGACAAATACCCGATCCGATCGTGTGGCACATAAAAATGACACGGGAAGTTGGCAGACTATCCAGTTCTTAGCTTAGGAAAACAGAATCCGCCGCGAGAGATAAGCTTTCCTTTAAGAACAGCATATTTTTTATATTCTTTTTTGTTTAATGTAGACACAAAAAGACATATGAACGTAGTACAAAACAAAAAGCCTAT